>CM034535.1:29426120-29449700 GCA_020002185.1 Paraescarpia echinospica | reverse complement strand
ACACACACACACACACACACACACACACACACACACACACACACACTCTCTCACACACACACACACACACACACACACACACACACACACACACACGTACACCACACACATACGCACGCACTCACGCACGCGCGGCTTGTAAATTGTACTAACTAAAAGTGAACTTGATATATTTCAAACTAAATCTGCTAAACTTCATTCTACAAACCAGGCTGATTGGTGACGTTAGATGAAGGCATCACTAGAGTTAGGTCTGAAGGGTCATGCCGGTAGCGATCAGCGTCCAACCAATAAGTCACGAGATCAGTTATTTGCACATTCCAGACGGACATAAGTCACACGAAGAGGAAAATATTCATACAGTACTTGTACTACAGACTACTACTTTCCTTCTCTCCGACTACATGTTGTGCTTGAATATCGACACTGAAGCCATATGAACATGACTACTACCCCACTGCATACATTACGTCAGATGTACGGTAAAGTAGCCAGAATTAACATATTGGTAATACAACGGAACATTTCCAGTTGGTTATAATAACTGACCCAAACACAATCATTGTGTGGGCCACTCCAACCAGAGTGTGACAACGAAACGTTGTATTCAACAGAATGCACCCAGCTACGACGTATCCACTATGCCATCACTATGCGCACTACACACGTAACTCCGACAGTCAACTGTCCTATCTACTGTCAACTCCACACCTAGATAACCCCAGTCCAGGCCACTACTTGCAACCTACCGAGTCTATTTACTGCGACTACACATTAATGCATAACAGCTTGTTATATAAGGTGCACTAAGCTGACCTTCTGTAGTCTCTTCGCTGGGTCTACCTTATCTCTAAATAAAACATAATCCTGTCTCGTAACACTAACATCCTTACGTCTGTGAAGTTGACAACGATAGTACATGTCATGTTTCTGTCTATAACAATATCGCTGCATGGGAGCAAACTACCTTCTACGCTGACATTGACGTCCCAACACGAGGATGATTATTATTGTGATATTGAACGTTGGTTACGTCCGCAATAACAATTGACTGCTGTCAACCAAAGGAAATGTTAACAAAGTCACGAACTGTCAACGATCTGAAGTAGATGTATCCAGAGTAGTTTGAATCAGATTAGACATTTTATTGTCATGGCTAAGCAGCACTTCAAAGAAGATGCAGAACTGTCCGTTGATAGTGTACGAAACTACAACGTCCAGACAAAAGACAGGTTGGAGCATGTTATTGACAACACGACATCACCAAATGTACTTGCGGTGTCGTAAGCATCGCTAGTGACACGCATTTACACAAGAACACTGCAGCGGATGTCGCCAACCTGTTTAACAAGATGAAACAACAGGCCGTCCCTTGTCAACCATGATACTTATTCATCAAGCTAGAGTAAACCTATATAAATACGTTATGTGCTTAAACGGTTGAATACATGAAACCAGAACCAACGAAAGGATAAGACAAAGAAACGTCTTACAGCTCGGGATGAGTTCTACAGGGATTCCTGGACTTTATGATCTACTTGCCTCGATACACCTCGCAGTTTGCTGATACATCTCATACGCTTCTGGTCACCAATATCTAGTCTACAAGAAAGTCGTAACGAGCTTAACTATCATGCATACCGGAGAATGCCTGCCTCAAATATTACAATGCAACTGGACAATTAACGTTTCAAGTGTGCGTTGTAGAAAAGGCTCCAACCAGCACTGCTATAAGATACCAGATGGCGTTCGATTAACCATACCATAATAACGTTGGGAATTGTACGTGGCATCCAAAATATCTAATTTCTTAACCATGTGTTCCTTGTGTATACAGAGATTAGTAAAGATTTAGTCTAACTTGTGCAAAGTACATACCGGACCAGACGACAGGCAGTGTGTGGAATGTTGCCACAAGATCAAGTTCACTTTAAGTTGCTATACTTTGCCAGCATGTATGTGTGGGTGTGTGTGTGTGTGTGTGTGTGTATGTGTGTGTGTGTGTGTGTGTGTGTGTGTGTGTGCGTATGCGTGTCCTTGCGCGGCGCGTGCGTGCGTGTGTGTGTGCTTGTGCGTGTGTGCGTGTGTGCGTTTGCGTGTGCGTGTGAAAGAGTGGGGGCTAGAGTGCACGCGAAATCGAGTGAGCGTGCAAGCATGCGTGTTCGTGCTTGCGTGCACATGTATGGTTTGTGAGTCAGTTATTTTGAAACAGTGAATACACACAGGAGGCACTCATATATGGCCTCGGTCGGATATCACTGTTATTACTGACATGCCATAATACATCCCCTTCCTTCCCGATATGGGGATAACAGTTTCACGACATTTTAGACTATAGTGTACCGGTCTAATCGTGCAAAATCATCAACTTTGACGCAACAATCGCGGTCCGCATAATAACCTATGTGTGGTGTATAGCCTTGAGTTAGCAGGCTGGATACATGACTTGATGAAAACAACAGTTTGCCCAGCAGTCACGGTACCACAAAACATATATATATACTAAGGATTACTGAATATTTCGATTCTCCAGGATCAAATCCGGCTTTTACTGAAAGTCGCATTCACACCCGTAAATTCAGTACCACACTACTATTCAGTGCTTATGGTATACCACGTTTAACTGTAGATTCATTACAGGCCTACTCAGTTGGTAGGTCTGGTGTTGACACTGTGTATGACGTCCACGTGTGCCAATATCATAACGTCCACCACACTCAGAATTGCGTCAACAGACTGGCTTCTCCATACATTACATATAGGCCTACGTCCAGCAAAACTTCTTGCAAGGCCAAGCAAAGCTTTCATCACAGGATTTCTGTTGCAGATTTCCACAAGTAAGCAACATCGGGAATTGTAATGTCTATACAATTGTCTTCACACTTTTCTGGACAGTATTGATAAACTCTCCGTTGTCCCTAACGAGAAACCCACATTCGCATGTTACCGATCTGTACGTACAACGCATGCACCATCTATAATGAGCATTGTAACGTTGCTATTGACTAAGCAATCGGATTGAATGCGTTTTGTGAATGTGCAACACCGTGTTTATATTACAGCTCGTCAGGTTAATGTGTTCATACGCTGTGTCCCCACTACACTACATAATAAAATAATGATATCGTCGAAACTGAATTATATATATATATATATATATTGTATAATTATGTTCTGTCCACGGGCATAAGGCTGGTGTCGTCTTACTTGTGGTACCCATCTACTCTTGTTACGGTAGCCGCCATAGTATTGGTTATCTGCATATGCACCGGAGCTTTTAATTCCAAACGGAGCGTACTACCTGAAGTAAGTAATTTTTAAGTATCTTACCTACCAGCTTATTAACTTGCATCTTTGGGTTCATAAACCACTACCATGTATTTATGCCTACAGCACCCAAAGCTATGGTTAAAAGCAAATGTGTGTATGGACGCACTTTCTCGTCACTTCCTCACAACAAAAAGTGGGGGACAGTTTAGAGTGTGCCACTTCTTATTCTTCATGAGAAGTAAACGTGTACATATTTTTACAAAATTCACATGCTGTGACATAAGTGCATTTGAGTAGGGAGATTTTCATGTGTGATTGTAGAAGGTGTTGACTGTAAAATGATGGATTTCTAGATGATTTGAATAATCGGAAGGATATTTGGCAGCAGTTTGCCTGCGTGACCTGTTTGCGGAGTAATTCTTGCCGGCATTTGTCAATATTGACGGGTGTCACACATACAGGCATTTTACGAGAGCTAGAAGTATGCGATTTTGTTTTAATCTATCAGCATGTCAGTGAGGTGATGATAACAGCAGGTGAGAAGTTTAAGATATTTTATAGGTCACGTTTTCTTCATCAGACAAAACGTTAACATGGTCACCTATGGGAAAATAAACAGTGTGCTGACCCCTGCAGGCCTGTATGTTTGCGTCAATCGTAGGTTACCATTTTACCCATGTGAATATTCAATCATTAGAGATTGACAGTGATCTTCCCGTACGGTGTTCACGTCCATCCTTATGTACAAGTGATCATACTGGATCATCCCTGTTGCATCTAATGTGGAACTGCCGTTAGTCACAATGGCTGTATCGGTCAATAGCTGCCATTACACGGTCATTTACAACTGTAAACGGTGCAATTTGCGATGGTTTGTAACGATTTGCATGTTTTTTTGCGTGCTTACAATATGTGTTGGTGTTAAAACTCTTGTCGTATCCATGCTTATCCTTGCAGCCGTTGTGTTCATAGGCTATTGTCATGTCATCTTCTACTCTGTTACAGCCTCTCAGCTCAGAAGACGGAGAATATAGACGACGGAAGTAACAGACGTCGACGTGTCTCATTCCGCCTGTCTAACTATGTGTTATTCACTGGAAGGAGCGCTGGACCATGTCCTCTTAGCTGAAATAACAATGTTTTGTGACTACATTTCTGAAAAAATAATTATATTACCTCATAGGTGTCGGAACCGTGGGGTTGGGGGGTGATCGAGCCCCCCCAATAATTTAGATGGGAGGCTGTATTAACCCCCCAACTTTTTGGGAAGGTGTGTGGATGCTGGGGTGCAATTCGAAGTTTTTGGGCAGCCTCCGGGTAGTGTAAATCTAGGTTTCGGGAGAGCCTGAATATGGGTTTTGGCGAGCCTCGAGATGGGTGTTATTTGGCGAGATTCAAGGGGGTGCGAACGGTGTTTTTTTTAAGAGCCTCAACGTGTTTTGGCGAGTCTGAGGGGTTCAAATCGAGGTTTTTGGAGAGCCTGACGGTGGGTTTTTGGCGAGCCTCGGGGGGGATTACAAATTGACGTTTTGGAGAGCCTCAGTCCAATATTCATCACGTTCCGACGCCAGTGTATATATATATATATAACTATTATTATGTGTGTGCGTGTGTGTGCACGCGCATTTAATTGGTAGTGTATTAGCACTTCTTCATTGGTGATTTGCTCTCTCCATCATGCCCAATATAAACCGAAGGCATCGCCGGTGTAAGATATCTATTTCTGGGATATCCTCACTGTACTCTTCCACGTATCGCAGGCATATATGGCTGTTGGTAGTTATTATAATTGACATGTAGAAACGTCACTTAGTAGCCTCACTGGTGGTGGTAATGCAATGGTGGTAATGTGATTCCTTAATGTAACCTAACGCGTCGAAACACTTCCTCTATCTACGTATATACCGTGAAAATATTACTAAGTGAACTTGCATGCACGCGTCGATATATCTGCTCTAGAAATAGTCTACGCCCTTATTTCTAGAGCAGCTCCAGAAAAAAGTCTTCTCAATTTCCCCATCAAGACGGACAAAAACACGCAGGATATGATTCACTTGTGTCGCTTTTACTTGAAGCAATTACTCTAGCCATGTATTTACCGTGAAAACATGCCCGTGCATGCACGCCGAGATCTGCTCTAGAAATAACCTAAGCCCTTATTTCTAGAGCAGCTCTACAAATACGTCTCTTCTCGCTTAACCGACTCTCGCCTGACTGCGTGATTTCGCCAGAAAGATAGTCTGGCACAGCATCGCCTTTTGACTGCTCGATCACTGCCAGTTTGCACGTCAATCCCCCAGAATGTTTATATATTATGTATGTTTTCGATAACGAAATGAAAAATAGTGCACGGAATAGCATGATACAAAATTAAATGAATCTTAAACTAAATGAACACAAACAACAGTTTCGAGTATTCTACGGGATTCGAACCGAGCATCCTAAAAATAGTAGTTTGTGTGTGACATATTTCAACATAAGTTTAATGTTGAATAGTTTTTAAAGTGTAGTATTATCTTATAAAGGTGTATCCTTATTTAATTTGTTATTTCGTAGTTGGCCTGAGAGCTAATCATCGTCTCTACCCGAGATCTGGGGTAAAGCCCCCTACCGGTAACATTGGCAAAGCCTTAATGTTCCAGGCCGTTTTGAGGGGCGAAAAAGTGAGTACTGCCACCTCACGGCGCCTGGGTAATCAAGGCTAAGACTAGATCTGCTCTAGAAATAAAAATTGTGTACCATAAACCGTTTTTTTAATGTATATATATTCCGAGTAAACCACTGACGTTAAAACGTTGATGGTAGCTGCAAATGGTTAGCTTGGTGCTTAACACCAAATGGTTGTCTTTTGTTTCCCTTTAAAATAACTGGCTCATTTAATGATAACGCAAACACAACGGATTATACAAGTGTTTATAGTTGCACAATCACAAATCAATATAACACATTTAGCTGTCTTTTCAAATAACCATTCACCACCGTGGAATAGGCAAGAGCTGATAAAATAATTACATCAACTGTTCATATGACATGTCCATTTTACAGGAATACAGTGTACTTGAGAAATGCCTAACCCGAGATGCAGGAAATATTTAATTATAGCATACCCCATAGACGCGGGAACAGGGGGGCCGGGGCAGATATATAATTCTGCCCCCCCATTAAATGTGAGTGTGAATGTTTGTTTTTGTGGCGAGCGTCAATGGCAGGTGGAAATGTAAATTTTATGAGACGATTAATGTGTATTTTTGTTGACTGTGAAAGGTGTGTGTAATTGGAGGTCAGACATATTGTTTTCTGCCCCCCCCCCATAATAGGATTTGCTGTGGCAAAAATATTTTTCAAAGCACCCCTCCCCCCGTCTTCGGATGTCATCATTTCAGTGGTGACAGCAGAGACACTGGAGAAGGTAAATTGACATCAGCAGCGCGACCTAAAAATAAAATCTGTCAACAGCACAGCCCCCCCCCATTTATTCGGATGTCATGAGTTTACAGTCGAGACAGTGGAGAAGCTGAAGTTGTATCAGCGAAACATTTTCAACAGCCCGTTTTCCATTGTCACAATCAAGCCAAGCGAGACAACCACAAGGTAAAGGAAGATGCGAAGATTTGAAGCGGCCAAAATTTTGCAATGGTGCTGAAGCTGCGGTAGCCCCTCAATATGAATTTCGTTCCCGCATCACAGGCATACCCTCTATTTTGAAACTATGCACAAGTACCTGTAACATCAAAAAGTCTGGCATACATAAAAAGTAGATGTTCTTGTAACACAGTTACATGGCAACTTTACTAAGACAAACCAACAGTGCAGTGTATTTAGCAAAACAGGGCTGTTGAAACTTGAGAGTGGTCATAGCCATTGTTGTGTCACCATATACACTGGCAGGCTTGTATTGAAATATACATAAATTATTCTCAAAAATGCACAAACACGTGTTAAAATAAATGGTTTTAAGTTTAATTTAAATATAGCTGTGCAATTCATTTCTTCCTCGGTAGAGAAAGAGAGTGACACAGTTTAACATACACAATATGAACAACACTGCCAAAATGTTGTGCGATTCAGCATTAGTTCTGATATGATGCAACATCAGTTTTTGCATGGTGAGGACTCAGTCGTTGAGATTATGTGTCCATTAGTCCGTCAACCAGAGCAGCCCCGACATCCGCAGTGTACACATTCAACAATTTTCCCCTGAAAACAAAGATACCCAATTCAGAATTTGCTAATGCAATCCATTTTAAAACAATCCACAAAAATGTGTGTGCATTAGTGCCCTGCGCGGACTGGTCTTTGGGCCCACGAGCCGGCCTGGGCCTCATCTACATTTTCCGGGCCGGGCCTAGGTATACATTTTGTGTGCCGGGTCGGGCCTGTAAAATATTCAACATTGCGGGCAGGGCCCTGGGCCGAGCCTCGTTTTATATATTTCTGCGGGCCTGGGCCGGGCATGCACTCTAACTACTAGGTGCGGGCCGGGCTTGGGCTAAAATTCTAGGCCAGCACAGGGCACTGGCGTGTAGAAACTTTGTAATTAGTGAAACAGGTACCAAACACATTCATAAAATCAGATTGTGATATGGACTAAAGGTAAGATTTCACATGTACGAAAGCTTGACATTTTGAAATATTATTTCAAATACTTTGGGCATGGCTATCAATAGATGGCAAGTTAGATTTTTTTATTTACCTGCCTTGTTTACTTCTTGAGACTGAGTCAAACAATTGTTACTTATTGTATTTATGCATACAGTACATTATACCATAAAATGTTCCAATAAAAAATGTAATAGTAATACTAATTGCTTCAAATGTAATAGTAATAGGAAGAATTCAGCATGTAATAGTAATAGGAAGGAAACAAAGTAATATATTACATTACAATGAAACTGACCCCAGGTCGTCTGCAGTCTAGACTGATTACGGTATTACAAAAACAAATGTATTAAACTAAACATATACACCCTACATGCGATTCGGTCCAATGATAATGGGGTGACCAGACGTTTTTGTGCATTAAACGTGCAAGCACAAGTGAAATGACACACCTCTTCCAGTTTGGCCTTGGGTACGCGACATATGCAGTTTGTGCCAAAGTTTGTGTCTCTTGTCTGAATGCAGCGAAGACAGCAGAGGTTCTCATAACCCGGCTTCTTCCACTTGGCAATCAAGTTCTTGTCAGCAATGCCTTCCTTCAGACAGTACTCATACAGCTCTGTCAACAGAACTTGTTGTTGTCAACATACGTACGTGGTAAAGCATCACACGGTAACAGGACTGGTTCTCTTACCAGCACGCTGTAATAGTAGGGAAAGCTATATTTCATGGCATAGTGTAGTAATCATGTCATGTTTACAGCAACTGGCCGTTTAGTTTTAGCTAAAATATACGATTCACAACAATAAAATTGTATTATATATTAAACAAATAAAAAATAATACATAAAATGTCTTTACAAGTAAAAACAATTCTAAAACATGAATCGATACCAATTCCAGGAAGAAAATAATAAATTTATGAATAAAACATAATTTGTATTTACTTTGATGATTATGCCATGTTCTACATGGAGATTCAGGTGAATATGTGTTTGTTTGCTTTCAGCCTTCATTCACCTGGTCATGCGCCAATACAGAACTTATTCCACTGATGCCACATAATGATAACCTCATGTAAGGGAAAATGCAAGGATGTTCAAGAGACAAATTTGTAGAAACTGTGAGACTGCCTACCTCGGCTTATAGCTCGACGCTTGTAGAATAAATCAAAGATGTATCTAGATTTCTGATGGTGAACTCTGAATATTGGCCACAGTCCCTCGACTTTCCGTTTTCCTTCATGTGGATCTGTTTCAACTGAAATGCAGATATTCTCTTGTCAACATTCTGAAGTTATAACATGGTTAGTAAGTTTTTCAGTACATTATGTATTCATTGTGTTGTACAGAACATAGAATGTTATGCACAGTGAATTTAAATAAATATAACTAAACTACAAAACAGAAACTACACACAATATACCGTAAATTCTGTATTTATAGCCGCACCCCTAATTAAAGCTGCACCCCGACTTTTGACCTAATCTCCAACTTTTCTCCGCGCCGTTTGTTACAGGCAAAAATCTTATTTAAAGCTGCACCTGGACTTTGAGCCAAGACCATTTTAGCCCTGCGTGTGACATACTTCCGTAGCTCACACAATTAGGGAGAATTTAAATTGGTTCCGTAAAAAGTCATAACTTTGCCAATAATTATCATAAATGGATGGACGAGGTATCATTTTATTGGTAAGAGAATCTTTATTGTAATACAAAGATAATAGGTACATCACATTATACAGTCATGGAAATATTACAAAATGAAAGCGGTAACGCTTTTTTCCTAATAGAATATGCTAGAACTGGATTCACAAACGAAATACTAGCCATGTCAGACTGTGTTCACTGACAAAGGGTTAATTACACACGCATCAAACGATGTTTGAGTGACGGTTTGCTACAAAGTAATAATCTAGCGTCAGGAGGAAGCCGCGAAGCGGATGTTTGACCTAGTTCTCAGTCTGCCCGTCTTGTGATCACAGCCATTATTGTATTAAATATTGCAGTGACCTGTGTTGGCTTCAATTGATCCCCATTGTACATAACCAGAGAAAACATCAAATGTGCCAGAGTAGGCCTGTGATTGACAGGTTGAGCTATTTCTCAGTCTGATCAGTCGATTAAAGGGACCGCGCACAAGAGTCAAGATGCATGGCATAGGTAGTAGTTTCCAGTCATACTGATAGACAGTTTTCAAAACTGATATTAAAGGAAATAAAAACACCTATTGCTTGAATTCATATATTACATCCTGCTATCTATTTCCATGTCCACCAAGCCAACAAAATTCAATGAATTAGAAATTCCACATTTTATGCTGTGCAGCCAGATATTTTCGAATATGCATATTTTTGACGTGCTTTTCAGGATGCCGAGATGTGACGTCACATATGACCTATACTCGCATCAGACCGACCCTTTCCATGCATTTAGAGCATGTTTACAAGGATAGCTTTTGGGTCGAAACAAGCTTCAAAATGAGTTACAAGTATATGTGGTATGGTAATATATTGTAATTATATTTGTGAAAACAAATTGTGATCTGTCTGGATAAATAAACTTTAGAAACACTGTTATATATAATTATCATAGTTTCTTTTTACGTGGCGAATACTACAAAAATATGAAATATTTACAAACAGTGCATCATACTATACAAATTATTTGGTTTATATTATTTCATGAAAACATAAACAAAAAAGTGTCAAGAAAACCAGTGGTTTGGTGTCAAGATTGAACTGGCGTCGCTCGATTATAAAATAAATGACAGAAATAAAAATAAAATAAACGACAGAAATTCACTGACTGATTTAAGTTGTTATGATAAATTGTACAACTCCTTCATATATCGATATTCTAGTGATATTATGAGATAATATACGTTACTTTCTGTAGCTTGATACAATATCTGTTTGCTATGTATGTTTATTGGTGTAGATTATCTCCCGTGGGTTGCAATCAATATAATTATTCTGAAAACAAGCCGAAGCTCAGCGAAAGTCGAAACCTGGTTGACTTGTAGGCCCATTCGCATTCATTGTTTCGAATAAAATTGGATTCATGTGGAACCGTAAGTTAAATGCTTATTCCTCTATGATGACTACCGGTAGTGTTTGTATTACAGCTGTACATCGAAATATTGCACAATAACTCATTCTGATGCTCATTTCATACCAAAAGCTATCCTTGTAAACATGTTCTGAATGCATGGAAAGGGTCGGCCTGATGCGAGTATATGTCATATGTGACGTCACGATACCACATGATCGCCTAGCTCATTAAATTTTAAATGGAAGTTAAGCTACAAATGTATTTTTCTGTTTTTTTAATGTTCTCAAATGTTACATACAATGTTAAACTTTGTGTACACATGGAAAACGGATTTTAGCTAATGCCTTGTTTTGATTTCCTTTAATATATATCATCAGATCATGCAAACATTTTGCAGAACAAGGTACATGTATTTGGGAAAGTGAAAAATATTGACTGATGTGGAGAACCTATGTTACTGCCACAACAAACAAAATTGTGTTGTACAAATTTTGATGCAATTTACTGCCAGTGTTCAAACCCAATCATGAGTTGTGCAATACTGAGCTAATGTATTAATTAATTAAAGCTAGGTTGTCCGTTCCCTTACACAGGTGTGACAACAGAGCTACCAAGTTCAACGCACTATGTGCGAGATGCGTTTTGTGTTCATCTCATGCTCTCACACATATTCCTCTAAATGTCATGCATATTGGCCATTTCCAAAAATATAAAAACAGACAGGGTTATTTTCATGCAGGTGTTGATTTATTTATATGCACATGCAGATAGCATATTTTAGATCATCAACTGGATCCGCTAGGTTACTCTTATCGTGATCAGTGATCCGCTAGGTTACTCTTATCGTGATCAGTGATCCGCTAGGTTACTCTTATCGTGATCAGTGATCCGCTAGGTTACTCTTATCATCAGATCCGCTAGGTTACTCTTATCATGATCCGCTAGGTTACTCTTATCGTGATCAGTGATCCGCTAGGTTACTCTTATCGTGATCAGTGATCCGCTAGGTTACTCTTATCGTGATCAGTGAAGCTCATGGGCAATTCCACCGTCACTCACGCTACATTTATACTTTTTTGGGTCTTTCAACACATCACATTTGAAAATATTTTTTATCAATCGAAAACAGTTAAAGCATATACCGGGTAGTGACTTGGGGTTATGATCTACATCACTACATAGGCAATTATTCAGAATGTTAGATTGTCTAGTAAATATATAGAATTTAGTAGCCTAAACATCAATATTTTCGTATCAACTTTGCAGCTTAATTCTCCTAAAACTATTGGCCTTGGCATAAAGTCACCCGACTATTTGTTTAGGTTTGAATTTAAGCTAAACAAAAAGTACAGTTTAATTCCTTCTGTGATATATATTAGCCACCAACTGCACATCAGAGAGAAACAATGTCGTCACTCACATTACGTCACTCACATTACAACCTCACAACAACATTACATGTGCAAATTCAACCAGTAAACAAAGGTATTTTAAACAGTATTCATGTCCTCTTGCCTTTTTGACATGCATACAAGTGTAAAGAAACTTGCAATAACACATAATATATATTGCCATTCATTTCAACCTTTCCCTAGTACACATGTACCTATATATATACTGTACATAATAAAATGACAGAACTAAAATGTAAATTAGCCACTTAAAAATCTTTGAAATTGTTAAAGACTAAAAAGTGTCTACTACTACTACTTACTTTACTTAGATTACTTAGAAAATAAGCATAATCAATTATGATTAATTTTGCATGTAATTATCATTACAAAATATAAAACGTCACCAGGGTAGACATCATCATATTCCACAATGACCCAGCCACTAACATGCATGTATTCTCGTCATTCACCAAAGATACACCACTATTGGCTGACTACCTTGTCAGGATTGGAATGATCAGTGAACATTTGTTTTGTCATCTTCACGTGTACAGTCAATTTTGCCAATTTTTGGGGTAACAGGCACTTCATTAAAGCCATTTGTTTATCAAGCGTCCAATTGTTTTTTTTATTTATATGTAATCCTTCCTTCTGACATTTTTTTTATAAATTGTGTTTTTAAACATATTCTTTCTTCTACAGTACTCAGTAAATCAGTCAATTCCAAATAATTTTGGACATAACAATGAAAAATATAACTTCACATATATTGACAATTTAATGTGTGTAATATTATTGAACACATATTTTGGGTGTAACAATAAGAGTTACACATCAATGGTATATTGCAATTGAGGACATGTGCAATGGTTTCATGGGTAAATGTGTCTAATGTTCTTAAAAACTGTTTGCAACTCAAAGCCCAATTTCCATTTCAGCTTTCAACTGAAGAAAGATATGTAATTAATATTTTAATAAATTTTGTTGATGATCACTTTAATTAATATGATCCCCATAGGTCTCTAGTTTCAAGCTACAAATATATCCAGAATCACCAGAACCAGTATGATTCAAAGGACGTCACTCATGTTACACATCGTCACTCACGTTACATTGTCACTCATGTTACAGATTTTAAGCTCAGATTGCATACATTTTATAAGGCCTAGATGTGAATTTGTTTTTGTTTTACATAAAACTTAGCTAGTAGAAGAAGAAACAACAGTTTCTGTGAATACACTTTTTGCTTTCAAACTTGAGATTAAAAAATTCACATATATTCGTCACTCGCATTACATGATGGCCACCAGTAGCACATCTGACAATATGCACTAATGTGGATAACACACAAATGAATACCAACTGTGCACAACTAATTGCCAGTATCCACTTTATCAAAATATGCATTACTTAACTTGGTGTACTGTAATATTAAAATGGAAATGGGCCTAGTGTTTGTGGTAAGTTTCAGAGATAAAATAAAAAATAAAAGCCTGACCATTCCAAATGCTCCTATTCATAATTACCAAGTAGCATTTGTGTGTAACTTTCATTTTTTATTACACCCAACATGTGTACAATATCATACAAGTAATAAATTGTCAATATGAGAAGATTGATTTTTCAGTACCATGTCCAAAGTTACATGGAATTGCCCTCATAAAATGTTGTGTTTGGGGACATTTTAAAGACAAAAAGTTCTGCCGGGTGTCCTGTCAGGGAAACATGAGTGTTGCCACCTGGCGTCGTGTTCGGAAACTGGATCTCGGTAATATTTCTTGACACAACTTGGCCACTCTGTGATAAGTATTAGCAGTTTACATGTTTGCTGAATCAGTTATTACGGGCCCCACTTTATGGAAAAGAGCATTGGAACCAAAGGTATCTCTATACCTCTGCAATAAGTGTCAATAGTGGTAGCTTAGAATTTGAAAATATTGCTTTACAAAATATTTGAACAGTTGGTGGAAGCAACATGGAATAATAAATGCAGTTTGGTGGGCAGTATACCTTTAACCGGTATGACTAAAAGGCGCACGACCACGCACAACCAAAATGTATGTAGTGTTGGTAACCAAGCGGGCTGTTGGTGGCATGTAGGAGGTGTGTGTGCAGCTTGCCAAATTTCAGATATGTTCTTCACATCGGAGTAACAAAATTCGCAACTTTCATCATCGCTTGTGGTAACTCGCCGGTTTCATTCGCCAGGTGGCGTTACTGTGCCAAGACTAAATGCTCGTCCGGAAGATCGAATAAAATGCCTAAATTGTGTAATGCCTGGGTAAAATACACTCAGAATTTTTAATAATGCTCACACAAACCATATGTGGGTCATTCCGTGTCAAAGCAATCACTTTTAGGCCATTTTTGCACGACCCGACTCCATTTTTTTTTTATTTAGCACAGTTGTTGGCTCACATAAGAACATAAAAACCAGATTATAAAAAATCTAGGACAAGTATTACAGAAGATATAGGTCACTGAACTTTGACCCGATTCACATACTGGGCGTTACATTAACGTCCATAACTCTGCTTCTAATAAAAGTAGAACAGAAAGTAAGATATCATTAGAAAGCCAGTAAATAGGTGCACATCTGCATTGCAAAATTACACTTTTCATATAAAAAATGGGCCAAGTGGCCCTGAAGTCCTTTGGACTAATACGTCTATATGTGACCCCGGCTGACCAAATGAGTGATAAGTCGGAAAAATTGTAACATTGTTTTCTTACATCCTTGTAAAGGTTTGGTAGGGTGCTTTACACGGTTTCAAAAAATATGACTGCTACACAAATTGGCAAAGTTATGGAGCATTGAACATGGTAGGGATCAAAAAGTGAAAATGAAGAAAACGGCTGTTGAAGTTTTACATAATATATGCAAATGGATTGCATGGAAATATTACATGCACAACATTCAAATGTGGCACACAGTATGTAATATATATGTTATGTTGCAATGATACACTGGAAGTACAAATGTGCTGCTACAAAGACTTATTAAGTTATGCCAGATTATGTCTTCATGTGTAAAACTAAGAGGACAGATTATTTGAGAGCAAAAGGTAGACTCACTGTTTGACACAGTTTAAAACCTACAGGCAACTGTCCAGTTTAACAGGGGTCTAGTGGCTTAATGCTGTCTGTTGACACAAGCTACTGCCAGTGACCAATTACAGATTAGTCACAGCTTCCATCAAACAATAGCAGGCAGAGAATCTTAGCTCCACAGCTGGGTGTAATACACAACCAGAGCCACCACTGATTCATGGTCAAGTAGATTAGCTCAATGCACCAACTAAGACAATACACAACACTGTGAGTGACAGTGTCCATAGTGAGGCCTAAGCAGTGTCCTCATTGCTGAATAGATCAATTAAACCTGCCAAGTGGGTGACATTCTGCACAAGTATTCATTAAAAGGAATAAAAACATCTATTGCTCGAACTCATGTTATATTAGATCCTGCTATCTATTTCCACGTCCACCAAGCCAAAAAATCAAAACTGAGTGACACATCTCGTACTGTCTCTCTGCACTGTCGCAATGTCCAATAGTTTCCTATCACAACCCTTGTGTACAATATACCAAAGCTATATATTTCTAACACCACAACATATGTATTATCATTGGATAGGTAATTGAATAATCTTTCAGATGAATGCAACTTGTAGCAGCAGAAAATGAAGCATACAAAAGTTACACCGCAAACAATGACATGCATTCTCAAAATGTGATTCATTAAAAAATTAGTGCTATATAATAGTAGTTTGTCAAAATGTAAACAAACTCAAAGACAGTTGCAGCTTACTGTCCACCAAGCAGTAGCAGAGCAGTTTTATAATAATAATAATCCACAAGTTAAGTGGCAGTGATCTTCCTTTTATCATTCATGTGATGTTTATTGTGAGCAGGGCGGACAAATGGTTATCATACGTAGACAGGTACAGAAAGAAACTGAAATTTTCTATAAAAAGAACATGTTTGCCTATCAATGGCATGTATTTCCTATTGTTGCTGTTTCTGCCGGGCAGAAACAGTTTCTGCCCGGCATAAATCAAACAACCCTGTAGGTAATTATTAATCAAATGTTTTTGGTGAATCATAGTTACAGATCATTAAGGGTTATGATGGAAGTAAAATGTTTACATGTTTACTGTTCACTGAAAAAAACAGCTCCACAGAACTAATTATAGTTATTGTTAAGATGTTTAACCTAGTTCCATTATCTGACATTGTGCCAACAGACTGGTGTATTGGGATCATTAAGCCTATATAATTATTATATAAACATAGCAGCAGACACAGGGACAGTGTGACTGCTGCCTGGCTAAATGGATGCAATGGTGCTTTGAAGTTAGTTCTTCTGCCAACTATCCTTTTCACACAAGCCTATAGGTTTAGTAGCTGCCAGCACACTACTGAGCCTAAACTACCATGCAGGTGTGAAAAATGTGCTGATGTATTTGAACTTGATCCACTAATTAACTGTCCACCAAGCAGTAGCAGAGCAGTTTTATAATAATAATAATCCACAAGTTAAGTGGTAGTGATCTTCCTTTTATCATTCATGTGATGTTTATTGTGAGCAGGGCGGACAAATGGTTATCATACGTAGACAGGTACAGAAAGAAACTAAAATTTTCTATAAAAAAGAACCACATACCTAAACAAAGCGAATGTAATAGGTGAAGAACAGGCAGTGTTCAGATAGGGGTATTGGTTGAATTGTATTTGTCTTGACACAAAAGGCTTTATTGTGCCTTAACTATGTCAACTCTTCTAATGGTTGACATTTGGTTGTTTCAGGTGTCAACTATATTGTGAATCTGTAATTATTAGTCTATATTGATACAACTGATTTACACAGTACCATGTCTACACAAGGCATGGCAAGCATAAACAGAACAGTAGAATGCATTTGATATAAATAAGGTGTAGGATATTTCACTCTATAGTTGTCCAGAATATTAATTTTCTATGTTTGTCACCTACAGGTTTCTACAGACAATATATCTTTAACCAATAGACACCACAGTCACACCATTTTATAATAATTAAATGAACATCAAAATAAACACAACTTGCAATTATAGAAATCAATAGTTTTGAAGATACAGTTTAAAAGTGTTAGGCAACTGTTCAGTCTAACAGGGGTCAAGGGTGTCTACTCTGCCTGGGTGCTGTGACCAATTAAAGATTAGTCAAGGTCTCAATGGCCTAGGCTGTAGAAATTAGTCACAGCTTTTGACTTTCTGGCACATTACACAACATCTACTGTTGGGGGTGATCTCAAGGGCCCTTCTTAAAACCACATCACTAGATAATGTAAACCTTTTGCACTTTGGGGGTACCTTAGGTGCCCTTAGAATGATTCAATTAAATACAGATTTATTGTACATAGTGGCAGCACTATAAGATACATCTATGCAAAATTAGAAAAAAAGTTGCTGAACAGTTTTTGAAAAAATTGGCCAAATGTTACATTTTTACAAGTTTTGGGGTCCTTGGAGGCCCTAGGGAGCCCTTAAAACGATTCAATCAAATACAGATTTCTCGTGCATAGTGGCAGTGCCCCAAGATGTCTATGCAAAATTAGAGAAAAAGTTGCTGAACGGTTTCTGAGATACGGCAGCTAACGGTGGACGCAGAGTGATGGCAATAGTCCCTTGGACCTTCGGCCAAAGGACTAATAAAAAAGTATAATTAATCATAATATGACCTTTGAACTCCAATACCCAAAAAAGGTATCCTCCGATTTTTTTATTTTTATTCTACAGTATACTACATCATTGCTCATGAGTCCCTGAAAATATTAGGATGGACAAATAATAATGTTCAGAGATACAGTAAATTTAGTACAGCCGGGTGACCTATTTTTGGTCTGCAGATCAGTTAATACCACACTGAATGTCAGCTTAATCTTTTCAGATTGCATAACAAACATGCTGTAATGGCTCATTTAACATGTTCACATTTTTACAAGGCCTCTCTTCTGTTTTCTCTTTAGATATCCTGTAGGTGCGATCAGTGTCAGTCGTTGGGTCAACATTGGTAAGGAGATCACTAAGTCAAAGAGTGTCACTTTGTTACGGGTAAAACTATGAGGTTTGGGGTGAAGGAAGATTAGTTGGAATAACATTTGTTACATACGCAAGCCTCCAGTATCCATCATAGATGGCTTTCAGATATCCTTTGGCGTCTGCCAGAATGAGACCAACACACTGTGCTGTGACAAGTTCACAACCTCTTCTCTTCATTGAAGCTATAGAATGATTCAATGATTATGCCTTAAAGAATAGTACCTTCTGTGTTCTTGCTATTACTTTAGCTGTTTACAAACAGCTTGCAAGAAGAGTTGCTCATTCATAACTCTTCTGTGGTTGAAAATACCTTCCAAAGTGCAGAATTTGATAGCAGGAATAAATAGACTGACGTGAACTGACAGGACTACATTGGTGTGGTGGTGTAATGTTCATATAATTATGGTCTTTGTAGACTGGCTTTTGCATCAAGTCTGTTGACCATTCCATTCCACCCACATCATCACATATGCCTTTCCTGTGTTATGTTGCATAAAAGTACCACTTCGCGTATTTCCCCAAATCCTGCTAGTGGCGGTAGAGGTTCAGAAAGTGTTCGCAGTCCGTATGCTAACTAGCACAACCATCAGGAAAGTTAATGTTTCTTTGCCCAGCTGTACAGTTTGCAGTGAAAAAAATTATGCTGTGTTTTGGAAGAGGTGTACAACAATGGTGTCACATATGTTGGAGTCAGAAATGACAACATAATTGTGACACACAATCATTTCCTACTTCAAGATTGAAGCAATATAATTGGTGTGCACAGTGTTGCCTGTGCACAGTGTTGCCTGTGCACAATGTTGCCTGTGCAGTGTTGCCTGTGCACACTGTTGCCTGTGCACAGTGTTGCCTGTGCACAGTGTTGCCTGTGCACAGTGTTGCCTGTGCACACTGTTGCCTGTGCACAGTGTTGCCTGGGGTTAGTTAGTATAAAAACTGCAAAAACTTTCTGAACCTCTGCCACCATGAGCAGTGTAGCACTTTTATCAAAAACGACATGTGATTGTGTGGATGGAATGGTCACGAGACCAGACCAAAAGCCAGTCTACAAAAAAACATAATATTTTATGCAGTTGTTTGAATCAGCCCATATACCAGCTACTGAGTTCTGCTTTCCAACCACAGAAGAGGATTCCCGGAAGAGTACTATGAAGCAGCTATCTTCTTACAAGCTATATGGAAACAGCTAAAACATCAGCAGGAACACATAATCTACACATCATCAAGTAATTATTATTGAATCAATTGGAAGTAGCACTATATTCTACATCATCCCTGAAAAGGGAAGAGGTTGTGACAGCCTAGTGTGTTGTCCTCATCTGGCAGATGCCAAACGGTATGTAACAGCCATCTACAATGGACACTGGAGGCTAGCGCATGTAACAAATATTCTGGCTGATCTTCCTTCACCCATATGGTCCAACACCATCATAGTTTTACCCGTAACAAAGTGACACTCTTCGAGTTAGTATTCTCCTCACCAACGTAGACCCAATGAGTCTGACACTGGTTGCACCTACAGGCTATCCAAAGAAAAAGTAAAACATGTGAACATGTTAAATGAGACATTACAGCATGTATGTACACTCATTTAATTATAAGAGACCTTTTAGCATGCTTTTTATGTGATCTAAAAAGTTTATTCGGAAATTCAGTGTGGTATTGACTGATCTGGAGACCAAACATAGGTTGCCGGCTGTACTAAATTTACTGTATCTCTGAACATTATTATTTGCCCATCCTAATATTTTCAGGGACACTTGAACAATGATATAGGATGCTGTAGAATTAAAATTAAAAAAATCGAAGGATACATTTTTTGGGTATCGGAAGTCAGAGGTCATATTATTATAAATAATACTTTTATATTTACATGAAAAATGTATTTTTACAATGTAAATATGCTCATATTTACTGGCTTTCCAATGATGTCTTACTTTCTTTTCTATCTTTATTAGAAGCAGAGTTATGGATGTTACTGTAATGGCCAGTATGCGAATCGGGTCAAAGTTCAGTGACTTATATCTTCATTAATATTTGACCTAGATTCTTTATAATTTGCAGTTTTTATGTTCTCCTGGGAGCCAACACATGTGCTAAATTTCATCAAAATTTGTGTCAGGTGATGTTTTGAGTGATTGATTTGACATGGAATGACCCATGTATACCATCATTGCATCAACAGCCAAACTATCTACCAGCACATTATATTACGTGGTCGTTCGTCAACTTCGCAGTCGTGCGCCTTTTAGTCAAACCCCCTTTAACATATTCATTTACTGTCAATAACAAGGAGGAACAGCTGAATTGTGCTCCAGTTTTTGCCAGTCTGTGCAGCTGAAAGCTGCGAGTTACAGCACTGTGACTGCATGTTGGAAGTAAATAATATAATAGCATGTACACAGATGCAAATCGGATCCGGTATGACTAAAAGGCGCACGACCACAATGTATGTGTGTGCAGCTCGCCAAATTTCAGATATGTTCTTCACATTGAAGTAACAAAATTCGAAACTTTAATCATCGCTTGTGGTAACTTTACGGTTCCATTTGCCAGGTGGCGCTACTGTGCAAAGACTAAATACTCGTCTGGAAGATCGGATAAAATGCCTAAATTATGTAACTCCTGGGTGAAATACAGACTCAAAATGTTTAATAATGCACACGCAAACCATATATATATATACCATCAATGGCCAAATTATCTACCAACGTATTATATTACATGGTCGTGCGTGGTCGTTCATTAACTTCGTGGTCGTGCGCCTTTTAGTCAAACACATCGGATCTGTATTTAGGCTACAAAAGTGCACTAAGATACAATATTCTACTAACGTAAATATGCCTCCAGTCCAAGGATGGTGTAGAATGGTGGAATGATTGAGCCTTGCTTGGCTTGATTTGAAGGCTTGAAGTTGATGAGGTATGAAATTTAACAAACTTTAAGCAAAACAAAAATATATTTATAACGACAAAATCGATGTGGTCTGAATTCTACACAAATTCCGTATATTACCAAAATTTTTATTTACTACTGTTCCGACGTTCGAATTTACTCAGAACCCGCATATTATCGCCCACGGGAAATCATTTAAAACACCTACCTTCACGCATTTTTGCATCTAATTCGTCCAAAGTTGGTTCTATTAATTCCCACCCATCCGGTGGCGGTTTTCTGCTCCGTCTAACTTTAGGCATAACGTTATTGTTACAAGGTAAAAAGGCGTTCTGACTCCTGCGTAAATCAGACGAAGCTACTTTGCAGGAAGCAAGTCAATTTGTGTGCGTGTGCGCATGCGTGGAAGATCGTTTCCGTTGGTGGACGATGAGAGTGGTTGTTGGTTGTTTGTCGCATATTTCATCATATTTACCCAGTTGTCAATAATTGTTGTGAAACCTAAACATGCCAAGAGGTATGCTTATTACATAATTATTATCAATCATTGTTTTCCCTGTAACTCATGAACACCTTCGATTGCCATTGACTCTTGTGCAAGCTTGTGTCGTGAAGTTGTGGCAGCTTTCAAGTTCAGTTGTGGTTGTGCCGTGGCATTTCATGAATCGATTTTAACTTTTTTTATTGTCTGTAGTGATATTTTATGTGATGCTACAATTAAATACCTTGTATTACATTCGAATTGATGTGGGTTGTATTATGCTTGTTACATAACCATGAGAACAATTAACTTTCGCATAACTGCCATAATTTATAATTATGCGGCCATGGCAGAAGCCCAGGTAGTAAGCCGTGTAAGGTACTTCTTGCCTTGGTTTTTAGAGTTTAGGGCCGAGTTTAGTTTTATTAAACTTTTAGCCGTTTCTAGACTGGGGTAAGACCACATTAAGGATTCGTCCGCCATTACCCAGTTAAAGAGTTCCCTTGAAAATACCGTTTTGGTGTGATGTGTGAATTTTTTAGCACTGACATGGGACATGTTGGTCCAGTGAATACTGAATGTACTACTGCATTAGATCTGTCACAAGGTAGCAATAAATATATGCTAGTCACTCGCGTATTTGCACAGTGGCTATTTTGCAGAACTCACCAATATTTAAAAAAACCATTGCCAGATTGTGGAAAAATTGAGGGGTATCAGGTTTGGGTGGATTTTTCTGAAAAACGAGGTATGAGAATTTCATGAATTTTCAACTGCATTTGTGTCAGTGGAGGTTAAATATGCTGTGAAATTTTAAAGAAGATTGTTAGACAAATTTTGCAGGAAATAAAGGAAACATTATAATGGCTGCCTATGTAAAATCTAATGTGGTCTTACACCACCAGTATGGTTTCACTGGTTCAAGCAGTCTTGGCCTACAGATATAGTGTACTCTAGTGCCATCCTCGAAAGCCACCGGTGGTAGTTGACACAGTTCATCAGTTGCATTTTGTTCTAGATGTTGAGAGAGCATGGTGGTGCAGTGGTTAGCTGTCTGGTATGCCAACGCTGTGAATTCAAAACCTGGACACGGCAGACATGGTATATTTGATACAAAAAACCTGGCTCAAGATCAACAATTGAGCACTATGTATCCCTCGTGACTCGGATCACGTTAATGTCAGTCCCGTCTCAGTTTGGGACGTAAAAGAACAACTGAGGATGACATGCACCCTGGCAGTGAACACACTCAGTGCCAGCATAGAAAGGGCCTCTAGTCGATCATTTTCTGAAAAAGGCTGACTAGTTGAATGGGGCCTAATACTAATAGAGAGTGCCTGCAAGTCCCCTGATATTGAGTCCCTGTCGTGATAGCGCCACACGCTCGAGTCGAAATGAGCACATGGCGTGATCGGGATAGGCATAGGGAGTTGAGATTGGGACGTTGCAGACACTCTCAAATGACCATAACATCCTAACTACAATATATACAGACTGGTTAGTCAATTAATAGAACATTGTCGAGTGCTGGAAACAACCAGAACACTTAGAACTAGAGTTGTATTTGCCAAGCACAATTGTATGTCAAAGATATAGCAATGACACATTTTGTAGGTCGAGGAAAGAGAGGTCAACACAAGGGGCAGCACAGGCACTTCACAAATGAAGAGCAGCTCGTCGCCGATGCTGAAAAAGCTAGAAAAAACCGAGAATGGAGGGTAAAATTATGTTATGAGCTAATAATTAATGCTACATATTCTATTGAAGTACATTCCTATAGTAAACTTGCAAATACCAAAAGAAACAA
>CM034535.1:29027133-29425120 GCA_020002185.1 Paraescarpia echinospica | reverse complement strand
AGTGCATCATACTATACAAATTATTTGGTTTATATTATTTCATGAAAACATAAACAAAAAAGTGTCAAGAAAACCAGTGGTTTGGTGTCAAGATTGAACTGGCGTCGCTCGATTATAAAATAAATGACAGAAATAAAAATAAAATAAACGATAGAAATTCACTGACTGATTTAAGTTGTTATGATAAATTGTACAACTCCTTCATATATCGATATTCTAGTGATATTATGAGATAATACACGTTACTTTCTGTAGCTTGATACAATATCTGTTTGCTATGTATGTTTATTGGTGTAGATTATCTCCCGTGGGTTGCAATCAATATAATTATTCTGAAAACAAGCCGAAGCTCAGCAAAAGTCGAAACCTGGTTGACTTGTAGGCCCATTCGCATTCATTGTTTCGAATAAAATTGGATTCATGTGGAACCGTAAGTTAAATGCTTATTCCTCTATGATGACTACCGGTAGAGTTTGTATTACAGCTGTACATCGAAATATTGCACAATAACTCATTCTGATGCTCATTTCATACCAAAAGCTATCCTTGTAAACATGTTCTGAATGCATGGAAAGGGTCGGCCTGATGCGAGTATATGTCATATGTGACGTCACGATACCACATGATCGCCTAGCTCATTAAATTTTAAATGGAAGTTAAGCTACAAATGTATTTTTCTGTTTTTTTAATGTTCTCAAATGTTACATACAATGTTAAACTTTGTGTACACATGGAAAACGGATTTTAGCTAATGCCTTGTTTTGATTTCCTTTAATATATATCATCAGATCATGCAAACATTTTGCAGAACAAGGTACATGTATTTGGGAAAGTGAAAAATATTGACTGATGTGGAGAACCTATGTTACTGCCACAACAAACAAAATTGTGTTGTACAAATTTTGATGCAATTTACTGCCAGTGTTCAAACCCAATCATGAGTTGTGCAATACTGAGCTAATGTATTAATTAATTAAAGCTAGGTTGTCCGTTCCCTTACACAGGTGTGACAACAGAGCTACCAAGTTCAACGCACTATGTGCGAGATGCGTTTTGTGTTCATCTCATGCTCTCACACATATTCCTCTAAATGTCATGCATATTGGCCATTTCCAAAAATATAAAAACAGACAGGGTTATTTTCATGCAGGTGTTGATTTATTTATATGCACATGCAGATAGCATATTTTAGATCATCAACTGGATCCGCTAGGTTACTCTTATCGTGATCAGTGATCCGCTAGGTTACTCTTATCGTGATCAGTGATCCGCTAGGTTACTCTTATCGTGATCAGTGATCCGCTAGGTTACTCTTATCATGATCAGTGATCCGCTAGGTTACTCTTATCGTGATCAGTGATCCGCTAGGTTACTCTTATTGTGATCAGTGATCCGCTAGGTTACTCTTATCGTGATCAGTGATCCGCTAGGTTACTCTTATCGTGATCAGTGATCCGCTAGGTTACTCTTATCGTGATCAGTGATCCGCTAGGTTACTCTTATCGTGATCAGTGATCCGCTAGGTTACTCTTATCATGATCAGTGATCCGCTAGGTTACTCTTATCGTGATCAGTGATCCGCTAGGTTACTCTTATCGTGATCAGTGATCCGCTAGGTTACTCTTATCGTGATCAGTGAAGCTCATGGGCAATTCCACCGTCACTCACGCTACATTTATACTTTTTTGGGTCTTTCAACACATCACATTTGAAAATATTTTTGATCAATCGAAAACAGTTAAAGCATATACCGGGTAGTGACTTGGGGTTATGATCTACATCACTACATAGGCAATTATTCAGAATGTTAGATTGTCTAGTAAATATATAGAATTTAGTAGCCTAAACATCAATATTTTCGTATCAACTTTGCAGCTTAATTCTCCTAAAACTATTGGCCTTGGCATAAAGTCACCCGACTATTTGTTTAGGTTTGAATTTAAGCTAAACAAAAAGTACAGTTTAATTCCTTCTGTGATATATATTAGCCACCAACTGCACATCAGAGAGAAACAATGTCGTCACTCACATTACGTCACTCACATTACAACCTCACAACAACATTACATGTGCAAATTCAACCAGTAAACAAAGGTATTTTAAACAGTATTCATGTCCTCTTGCCTTTTTGACATGCATACAAGTGTAAAGAAACTTGCAATAACACATAATATATATTGCCATTCATTTCAACCTTTCCCTAGTACACATGTACCTATATATATACTGTACATAATAAAATGACAGAACTAAAATGTAAATTAGCCACTTAAAAATCTTTGAAATTGTTAAAGACTAAAAAGTGTCTACTACTACTACTTACTTTACTTAGATTACTTAGAAAATAAGCATAATCAATTATGATTAATTTTGCATGTAATTATCATTACAAAATATAAAACGTCACCAGGGTAGACATCATCATATTCCACAATGACCCAGCCACTAACATGCATGTATTCTCGTCATTCACCAAAGATACACCACTATTGGCTGACTACCTTGTCAGGATTGGAATGATCAGTGAACATTTGTTTTGTCATCTTCACGTGTACAATTTTGCCAATTTTTGGGGTAACAGGCACTTCATTAAAGCCATTTGTTTATCAAGCGTCCAATTGTTTTTTTTATTTATATGTAATCCTTCCTTCTGACATTTTTTTATAAATTGTGTTTTTAAACATATTCTTTCTTCTACAGTACTCAGTAAATCAATCAGTAAATAATTGTAGTCAATTCCATATAATTTTGGACATAACAATGAAAAATATAACTTCACATATATTGACAATTTAATGTGTGTAATATTATTGAACACATATTTTGGGTGTAACAATAAGAGTTACACATCAATGGTATATTGCAATTGAGGACATGTGCAATGGTTTCATGGGTAAATGTGTCTAATGTTCTTAAAAACTGTTTGCAACTCAAAGCCCAATTTCCATTTCAGCTTTCAACTGAAGAAAGATATGTAATTAATATTTTAATAAATTTTGTTGATGATCACTTTAATTAATATGATCCCCATAGGTCTCTAGTTTCAAGCTACAAATATATCCAGAATCACCAGAACCAGTATGATTCAAAGGACGTCACTCATGTTACACATCGTCACTCACGTTACATTGTCACTCATGTTACAGATTTTAAGCTCAGATTGCATACATTTTATAAGGCCTAGATGTGAATTTGTTTTTGTTTTACATAAAACTTAGCTAGTAGAAGAAGAAACAACAGTTTCTGTGAATACACTTTTTGCTTTCAAACTTGAGATTAAAAAATTCACATATATTCGTCACTCGCATTACATGATGGCCACCAGTAGCACATCTGACAATATGCACTAATGTGGATAACACACAAATGAATACCAACTGTGCACAACTAATTGCCAGTATCCACTTTATCAAAATATGCATTACTTAACTTGGTGTACTGTAATATTAAAATGGAAATGGGCCTAGTGTTTGTGGTAAGTTTCAGAGATAAAATAAAAAATAAAAGCCTGACCATTCCAAATGCTCCTATT
This sequence comes from Paraescarpia echinospica, assembly GCA_020002185.1. Lineage (NCBI taxonomy): Eukaryota > Metazoa > Annelida > Polychaeta > Sabellida > Siboglinidae > Paraescarpia > Paraescarpia echinospica. The sequence goes on along the minus strand of CM034535.1, from coordinate 29,421,588 downwards.
CATAATTACCAAGTAGCATTTGTGTGTAACTTTCATTTTTTATTACACCCAACATGTGTACAATATCATACAAGTAATAAATTGTCAATATGAGAAGATTGATTTTTCAGTACCATGTCCAAAGTTACATGGAATTGCCCTCATAAAATGTTGTGTTTGGGGACATTTTAAAGACAAAAAGTTCTGCCGGGTGTCCTGTCAGGGAAACATGAGTGTTGCCACCTGGCGTCGTGTTCGGAAACTGGATCTCATTAATATTTCTTGACACAACTTGGCCACTCTGTGATAAGTATTAGCAGTTTACATGTTTGCTGAATCAGTTATTACGGGCCCCACTTTATGGAAAAGAGCATTGGAACCAAAGGTATCTCTATGCCTCTGCAATAAGTGTCAATAGTGGTAGCTTAGAATTTGAAAATATTGCTTTACAAAATATTTGAACAGTTGGTGGAAGCAACATGGAATAATAAATGCAGTTTGGTGGGCAGTATACCTTTAACCGGTATGACTAAAAGGCGCACGACCACGCACAACCAAAATGTATGTAGTGTTGGTAACCAAGCGTGCTGTTGGTGGCATGTAGGAGGTGTGTGTGCAGCTTGCCAAATTTCAGATATGTTCTTCACATCGGAGTAACAAAATTCGCAACTTTCATCATCGCTTGTGGTAACTCGCCGGTTTCATTCGCCAGGTGGCGTTACTGTGCCAAGACTAAATGCTCGTCCGGAAGATCGAATAAAATGCCTAAATTGTGTAATGCCTGGGTAAAATACACTCAGAATTTTTAATAATGCTCACACAAACCATATGTGGGTCATTCCGTGTCAAAGCAATCACTTTTAGGCCATTTTTGCACGACCCGACTCCATTTTTTTTTATTTAGCACAGTTGTTGGCTCACATAAGAACATAAAAACCAGATTAAAAAAAATCTAGGACAAGTATTACAGAAGATATAGGTCACTGAACTTTGACCCGATTCACATACTGGGCGTTACATTAACGTCCATAACTCTGCTTCTAATAAAAGTAGAACAGAAAGTAAGATATCATTAGAAAGCCAGTAAATAGGTGCACATCTGCATTGCAAAATTACACTTTTCATATAAAAAATGGGCCAAGTGGCCCTGAAGTCCTTTGGACTAATATGTCTATATGTGACCCCGGCTGACCAAATGAGTGATAAGTCGGAAAAATTGTAACATTGTTTTCTTACATCCTTGTAAAGGTTTGGTAGGGTGCTTTACACGGTTTCAAAAAATATGACTGCTACACAAATTGGCAAAGTTATGGAGCATTGAACATGGTAGGGATCAAAAAGTGAAAATGAAGAAAACGGCTGTTGAAGTTTTACATAATATATGCAAATGGATTGCATGGAAATATTACATGCACAACATTCAAATGTGGCACACAGTATGTAATATATATGTTATGTTGCAATGATACACTGGAAGTACAAATGTGCTGCTACAAAGACTTATCAAGTTATGTCAGATTATGTCTTCATGTGTAAAACTAAGAGGACAGATTATCTGAGAGCAAAAGGTAGACTCACTGTTTGACACAGTTTAAAACCTACAGGCAACTGTCCAGTTTAACAGGGGTCTAGTGGCTTAATGCTGTCTGTTGACACAAGCTACTGCCAGTGACCAATTACAGATTAGTCACAGCTTCCATCAAACAATAGCAGGCAGAGAATCTTAGCTCCACAGCTGGGTGTAATACACAACCAGAGCCACCACTGATTCATGGTCAAGTAGATTAGCTCAATGCACCAACTAAGACAATACACAACACTGTGAGTGACAGTGTCCATAGTGAGGCCTAAGCAGTGTCCTCATTGCTGAATAGATCAATTAAACCTGCCAAGTGGGTGACATTCTGCACAAGTATTCATTAAAAGGAATAAAAACATCTATTGCTCGAACTCATGTTATATTAGATCCTGCTATCTATTTCCACGTCCACCAAGCCAAAAAATCAAAACTGAGTGACACATCTCGTACTGTCTCTCTGCACTGTCGCAATGTCCAATAGTTTCCTATCACAACCCTTGTGTACAATATACCAAAGCTATATATTTCTAACACCACAACATATGTATTATCATTGGATAGGTAATTGAATAATCTTTCAGATGAATGCAACTTGTAGCAGCAGAAAATGAAGCATACAAAAGTTACACCGCAAACAATGACATGCATTCTCAAAATGTGATTCATTCAAAAATTAGTGCTATATAATAGTAGTTTGTCAAAATGTAAACAAACTCAAAGACAGTTGCAGCTTACTGTCCACCAAGCAGTAGCAGAGCAGTTTTATAATAATAATAATCCACAAGTTAAGTGGCAGTGATCTTCCTTTTATCATTCATGTGATGTTTATTGTGAGCAGGGCGGACAAATGGTTATCATACGTAGACAGGTACAGAAAGAAACTGAAATTTTCTATAAAAAGAACACGTTTGCCTATCAATGGCATGTATTTCCTATTGTTGCTGTTTCTGCCGGGCAGAAACAGTTTCTGCCCGGCATAAATCAAACAACCCTGTAGGTAATTATTAATCAAATGTTTTTTGGTGAATCATAGTTACAGATCATTAAGGGTTATGATGGAAGTAAAATGTTTACATGTTTACTGTTCACTGAAAAAAACAGCTCCACAGAACTAATTATAGTTATTGTTAAGATGTTTAACCTAGTTCCATTATCTGACATTGTGCCAACAGACTGGTGTATTGGGATCATTAAGCCTATATAATTATTATATAAACATAGCAGCAGACACAGGGACAGTGTGACTGCTGCCTGGTTAAATGGATGCAATGGTGCTTTGAAGTTAGTTCTTCTGCCAACTATCCTTTTCACACAAGCCTATATGTTTAGTAGCTGCCAGCACACTACTGAGCCTAAACTACCATGCAGGTGTGAAAAATGTGCTGATGTATTTGAAGTTGATCCACTAATTAACTGTCCACCAAGCAGTGGCAGAGCAGTTTTATAATAATAATAATCCACAAGTTAAGTGGTAGTGATCTTCCTTTTATCATTCATGTGATGTTTATTGTGAGCAGGGCGGACAAATGGTTATCATACGTAGACAGGTACAGAAAGAAACTAAAATTTTCTATAAAAAAGAACCACATACCTAAACAAAGCGAATGTAATAGGTGAAGAACAGGCAGTGTTCAGATAGGGGTATTGGTTGAATTGTATTTGTCTTGACACAAAAGGCTTTATTGTGCCTTAACTATGTCAACTCTTCTAATGGTTGACATTTGGTTGTTTCAGGTGTCAACTATATTGTGAATCTGTAATTATTAGTCTATATTGATACAACTGATTTACACAGTACCATGTCTACACAAGGCATGGCAAGCATAAACAGAACAGTAGAATGCATTTGATATAAATAAGGTGTAGGATATTTCACTCTATAGTTGTCCAGAATATTAATTTTCTATGTTTGTCACCTACAGGTTTCTACAGACAATATATCTTTAACCAATAGACACCACAGTCACACCATTTTATAATAATTAAATGAACATCAAAATAAACACAACTTGCAATTATAGAAATCAATAGTTTTGAAGATACAGTTTAAAAGTGTTAGGCAACTGTTCAGTCTAACAGGGGTCAAGGGTGTCTACTCTGCCTGGGTGCTGTGACCAATTAAAGATTAGTCAAGGTCTCAATGGCCTAGGCTGTAGAAATTAGTCACAGCTTTTGACTTTCTGGCACATTACACAACATCTACTGTTGGGGGTGATCTCAAGGGCCCTTCTTAAAACCACATCACTAGATAATGTAAACCTTTTGCACTTTGGGGGTACCTTAGGTGCCCTTAGAATGATTCAATTAAATACAGATTTATTGTACATAGTGGCAGCACTATAAGATACATCTATGCAAAATTAGAAAAAAAGTTGCTGAACAGTTTTTGAAAAAATTGGCCAAATGTTACATTTTTACAAGTTTTGGGGTCCTTGGAAGCCCTAGGGAGCCCTTAAAACGATTCAATCAAATACAGATTTCTCGTGCATAGTGGCAGTGCCCCAAGATATGTCTATGCAAAATTAGAGAAAAAGTTGCTGAACGGTTTCTGAGATACGGCAGCTAACGGTGGACGCAGAGTGATGGCAATAGTCCCTTGGACCTTCGGCCAAAGGACTAATAAAAAAGTATAATTAATCATAATATGACCTTTGAACTCCAATACCCAAAAAAGGTATCCTCCGATTTTTTTATTTTAATTCTACATCATTGCTCATGAGTCCCTGAAAATATTAGGATGGACAAATAATAATGTTCAGAGATACAGTAAATTTAGTACAGCCGGGTGACCTATTTTTGGTCTGCAGATCAGTTAATACCACACTGAATGTCAGCTTAATCTTTTCAGATTGCATAACAAACATGCTGCAATGGCTCATTTAACATGTTCACATTTTTACAAGGCCTCTCTTCTGTTTTCTCTTTAGATATCCTGTAGGTGCGATCAGTGTCAGTCGTTGGGTCAACATTGGTAAGGAGATCACTAAGTCAAAGAGTGTCACTTTGTTACGGGTAAAACTATGAGGTTTGGGGTGAAGGAAGATTAGTTGGAATAACATTTGTTACATACGCAAGCCTCCAGTATCCATCATAGATGGCTTTCAGATATCCTTTGGCGTCTGCCAGAATGAGACCAACACACTGTGCTGTGACAAGTTCACAACCTCTTCTCTTCATTGAAGCTATATAATATGGTGCTACTTCCAAGTGATTCAATGATTATGCCTTAAAGAATAGTACCTTCTGTGTTCTTGCTATTACTTTAGCTGTTTACAAACAGCTTGCAAGAAGAGTTGCTCATTCATAACTCTTCTGTGGTTGAAAATACCTTCCAAAGTGCAGAATTTGATAGCAGGAATAAATAGACTGACGTGAACTGACAGGACTACATTGGTGTGGTGGTGTAATGTTCATATAATTATGGTCTTTGTAGACTGGCTTTTGCATCAAGTCTGTTGACCATTCCATTCCACCCACATCATCACATATGCCTTTCCTGTGTTATGTTGCATAAAAGTACCACTTCGCGTATTTCCCCAAATCCTGCTAGTGGCGGTAGAGGTTCAGAAAGTGTTCGCAGTCCGTATGCTAACTAGCACAACCATCAGGAAAGTTAATGTTTCTTTGCCCAGCTGTACAGTTTGCAGTGAAAAAAATTATGCTGTGTTTTGGAAGAGGTGTACAACAATGGTGTCACATATGTTGGAGTCAGAAATGACAACATAATTGTGACACACAATCATTTCCTACTTCAAGATTGAAGCAATATAATTGGTGTGCACAGTGTTGCCTGTGCACAGTGTTGCCTGTGCACAGTGTTGCCTGTGCACAGTGTTGCCTGTGCACAGTGTTGCCTGTGCACACTGTTGCCTGTGCACAGTGTTGCCTGGGGTTAGTTAGTATAAAAACTGCAAAAACTTTCTGAACCTCTGCCACCATGAGCAGTGTAGCACTTTTATCAAAAACGACATGTGATTGTGTGGATGGAATGGTCACGAGACCAGACCAAAAGCCAGTCTACAAAAAAACATAATATTTTATGCAGTTGTTTGAATCAGCCCATATACCAGCTACTGAGTTCTGCTTTCCAACCACAGAAGAGGATTCCCGGAAGAGTACTATGAAGCAGCTATCTTCTTACAAGCTATATGGAAACAGTTAAAACATCAGCAGGAACACATAATCTACACATCATCAAGTAATTATTATTGAATCAATTGGAAGTAGCACTACATTCTACATCATCCATGAAAAGGGAAGAGGTTGTGACAGCCTAGTGTGTTGTCCTCATCTGGCAGATGCCAAACGGTATGTAACAGCCATCTACAATGGACACTGGAGGCTAGCGCATGTAACAAATATTCTGGCTGATCTTCCTTCACCCATATGGTCCAACACCATCATAGTTTTACCCGTAACAAAGTGACACTCTTCGAGTTAGTATTCTCCTCACCAACGTAGACCCAATGAGTCTGACACTGGTTGCACCTACAGGCTATCCAAAGAAAAAGTAAAACATGTGAACATGTTAAATGAGACATTACAGCATGTATGTACACTCATTTAATTATAAGAGACCTTTTAGCATGCTTTTTATGTGATCTAAAAAGTTTATTCGGAAATTCAGTGTGGTATTGACTGATCTGGAGACCAAACATAGGTTGCCGGCTGTACTAAATTTACTGTATCTCTGAACATTATTATTTGCCCATCCTAATATTTTCAGGGACACTTGAACAATGATATAGGATGCTGTAGAATTAAAATTAAAAAAATCGAAGGATACATTTTTTGGGTATCGGAAGTCAGAGGTCATATTATTATAAATAATACTTTTATATTTACATGAAAAATGTATTTTTACAATGTAAATATGCTCATATTTACTGGCTTTCCAATGATGTCTTACTTTCTTTTCTACCTTTATTAGAAGCAGAGTTATGGATGTTACTGTAATGGCCAGTATGCGAATCGGGTAAAAGTTCAGTGACTTATATCTTCATTAATATTTGACCTAGATTCTTTATAATTTGCAGTTTTAATTTTCTCCTGGGAGCCAACACATGTGCTAAATTTCATCAAAATTTGTGTCAGGTGATGTTTTGAGTGATTGATTTGACATGGAATGACCCATGTATACCATCATTGCATCAACAGCCAAACTATCTACCAGCACATTATATTACGTGGTCGTTCGTCAACTTCGCAGTCGTGCGCCTTTTAGTCAAACCCCCTTTAACATATTCATTTACTGTCAATAACAAGGAGGAACAGCTGAATTGTGCTCCAGTTTTTGCCAGTCTGCGCAGCTGAAAGCTGCGAGTTACAGCACTGTGACTGCGTGTTGGAAGTAAATAATATAATAGCATGTACACAGATGCAAATCGGATCCGGTATGACTAAAAGGCGCATGACCACAATGTATGTGTGTGCAGCTCGCCAAATTTCAGATATGTTCTTCACATTGAAGTAACAAAATTCGAAACTTTAATCATCGCTTGTGGTAACTTTACGGTTCCATTTGCCAGGTGGCGCTACTGTGCAAAGACTAAATACTCGTCTGGAAGATCGGATAAAATGCCTAAATTATGTAACTCCTGGGTGAAATACAGACTCAAAATGTTTAATAATGCACACGCAAACCATATATATATATACCATCAATGGCCAAATTATCTACCAACGTATTATATTACATGGTCGTGCGTGGTCGTTCATTAACTTTGTGGTCGTGCGCCTTTTAGTCAAACACATCGGATCTGTATTTAGGCTACAAAAGTGCACTAAGATACAATATTCTACTAACGTAAATATGCCTCCAGTCCAAGGTTGGTGTAGAATGGTGGAATGATTGAGCCTTGCTTGGCTTGATTTGAAGGCTTGAAGTTGATGAGGTATGAAATTTAACAAACTTTAAGCAAAACAAAAATATATTTACAACGACAAAATCGATGTGGTCTGAATTCTACACAAATTCCGTATATTACCAAAATTTTTATTTACTACTGTTCCGACGTTCGAATTTACTCAGAACCCGCATATTATCGCCCACGGGAAATCATTTAAAACACCTACCTTCACGCATTTTTGCATCTAATTCGTCCAAAGTTGGTTCTATTAATTCCCACCCATCCGGTGGCGGTTTTCTGCTCCGTCTAACTTTAGGCATAACGTTATTGTTACAAGGTAAAAAGGCGTTCTGACTCCTGCGTAAATCAGACGAAGCTACTTTGCAGGAAGCAAGTCAATTTGTGTGCGTGTGCGCGTGCGTGGAAGATCGTTTCCGTTGGTGGACGATGAGAGTGGTTGTTGGTTGTTTGTCGCATATTTCATCATATTTACCCAGTTGTCAATAATTGTTGTGAAACCTAAACATGCCAAGAGGTATGCTTATTACATAATTATTATCAATCATTGTTTTCCCTGTAACTCATGAACACCTTCGATTGCCATTGACTCTTGTGCAAGCTTGTGTCGTGAAGTTGTGGCAGCTTTCAAGTTCAGTTGTGGTTGTGCCGTGGCATTTCATGAATCGATTTTAACTTTTTTTATTGTCTGTAGTGATATTTTATGTGATGCTACAATTAAATACCTTGTATTACATTCGAATTGATGTGGGATGTATTATGCTTGTTACATAACCATGAGAACAATTAACTTTCGCATAACTGCCATAATTTATAATTATGCGGCCATGGCAGAAGCCCAGGTAGTAAGCCGTGTAAGGTACTTCTTGCCTTGGTTTTTAGAGTTTAGGGCCGAGTTTAGTTTTATTAAACTTTTAGCCGTTTCTAGACTGGGGTAAGACCACATTAAGGATTCGTCCGCCATTACCCAGTTAAAGAGTTCCCTTGAAAATACCGTTTTGGTGTGATGTGTGAATTTTTTAGCACTTTGACATGGGACATGTTGGTCCAGTGAATACTGAATGTACTACTGCATTAGATCTGTCACAAGGTAGCAATAAATATATGCTAGTCACTCGCGTATTTGCACAGTGGCTATTTTGCAGAACTCACCAATATTTAAAAAAACCATTGCCAGATTGTGGAAAAATTGAGGGGTATCAGGTTTGGGTGGATTTTTCTGAAAAACGAGGTATGAGAATTTCATGAATTTTCAACTGCATTTGTGTCAGTGGAGGTTAAATATGCTGTGAAATTTTAAAGAAGATTGTTAGACAAATTTTGCAGGAAATAAAGGAAACATTATAATGGCTGCCTATGTCAAATCTAATGTGGTCTTACACCACCAGTATGGTTTCACTGGTTCAAGCAGTCTTGGCCTACAGATATAGTGTACTCTAGTGCCATCCTCGAAAGCCACCGGTGGTAGTTGACACAGTTCATCAGTTGCATTTTGTTCTAGATGTTGAGAGAGCATGGTGGTGCAGTGGTTAGCTGTCTGGTATGCCAACGCTGTGAATTCAAAACCTGGACACGGCAGACATGGTATATTTGATACAAAAAACCTGGCTCAAGATCAACAATTGAGCACTATGTATCCCTCGTGACTCGGATCACGTTAATGTCAGTCCCGTCTCAGTTTGGGACGTAAAAGAACAACTGAGGATGACATGCACCCTGGCAGTGAACACACTCAGTGCCAGCATAGAAAGGGCCTCTAGTCGATCATTTTCTGAAAAAGGCTGACTAGTTGAATGGGGCCTAATACTAATAGAGAGTGCCTGCAAGTCCCCTGATATTGAGTCCCTGTCGTGATAGCGCCACACGCTCGAGTCGAAATGAGCACATGGCGTGATCGGGATAGGCATAGGGAGTTGAGATTGGGACGTTGCAGACACTCTCAAATGACCATAACATCCTAACTACAATATATACAGACTGGTTAGTCAATTAATAGAACATTGTCGAGTGCTGGAAACAACCAGAACACTTAGAACTAGAGTTGTATTTGCCAAGCACAATTGTATGTCAAAGATATAGCAATGACACATTTTGTAGGTCGAGGAAAGAGAGGTCAACACAAGGGGCAGCACAGGCACTTCACAAATGAAGAGCAGCTCGTCGCCGATGCTGAAAAAGCTAGAAAAAACCGAGAATGGAGGGTAAAATTATGTTATGAGCTAATAATTAATGCTACATATTCTATTGAAGTACATTCCTATAGTAAACTTGCAAATACCAAAAGAAACAATTGTTAAATAATGAAGATTAACAAACGGTTTCCTTGTTGCTATCCACTTGTCACTCCTGTTTACAGTCATTAAAATTATATTGCAATTGGTATTTTTATGCATCCATAATTATATTTTTGAAGCAGTGAAGTTGCTGAAAAATTCAAAAAAATTCTGCATTATCTTAAAATTAAATGATATCACACTCTCTAGTAATAATAACAATATAATAAATGCGTGTACACAACTTGAACTCATTTTTAATAATGAAAAAGGTCGGTAATAATATCAATGACAAAGTTGACCTTTTTTGTGATATTTCTCTCTGTAACCCCCTCCCTGTATAAGTATATTGTAGGATACACACGTATCTTCTCATCCTGTGACCTTGGTGTTGATTCCAGGAGATGAAGGGAATGGCGAGTGATGAGGAGGAGGAGACTGCTGAAGGAGGAAAGGGAGAAGGAGCTGCGAAGGCTGATGATGTCGCAGACAAGGAAGAATCAGGCTCAGAGAGTGAAGAGGACTCGGACGATGATGTATTACTGAACATTACCATTTTAAAATAAATTAAAAACAAAATATTTGATTAAATATACTTCAAAAGTAATTTTAATTATAGTGAGAGATTTATTTGTATTGTTTGCTTTTCTCTTTTTATTCCCAAAGAAAGAAACCTTCTGATTGGTTTTGAAATACAACTATCACATAATTTTGATAAAAGATGGTATTTTAGTAGGCCTGGGGTCAAATTATATTGTAGTGTAATCTATTACTATTATTTTGTTTCCTTTCTATTACTATTACATTTGAAGCAATTACTATTACATTTTTCATCGGAACATTTTATGGTATAATGCACTGTATGCATAAATACAATAAGTACAATTGTTTGACTCACTGTCTCAAGAAGTTTAGACAAGTGAATAAACAAATCTAACTTGCCATTTATTGATACCCATGTCCAAAGTATTTGAAATAATATTTGAGAATGTCAAGTACTTTCATCATTATCATCATTAGGGAAGTATTATAATGCATAAGTAATTAATACACATTTACAACAAATTATATGTAGTATATACCATATTTAGTACATTCTACTAACTACATTGACTAAGTATAGAACATATATGTTCCATTTTTAAATACAATACTGGAATGAAAAAGAAGCAATATTTAATGCCACATAACTTGGTGGATTATAGTACAGTCTAATTAAACCACATTGCTCTACTGCTGCTTGGTGCTTGGTGGACAGTTAATTATTGGCTCGAGTACAAATACATCAGGATGTTTTTCACACCCACTGTAGTTTAGGCTGAATTGTGTGTACCATGGAGGCAGTCACTAAACCTATAGGCATACTTGAGAAGTTGGCCACTTGGCAGAACTGCCTTCAAAGCAGTGAAAGCCCAGTTTAATCCCTTTAGTCAATGCAGCAGCCATACTGTATCAGTGTCTCTTGCTATGTAAACACTAAAAAAACTGTAGGGTAAAACGTCACCAGGGCCATGCAGAAGTGGACAAGAGGGAGCAACCATAAAAGCTGGAGAAACTAGTGGAATTTACAACCTAATCAAATGGAATTGTTATATAGCTAAAATTCGGTTTAAATGTTCAATAGTAATATAAAAGTAATAGGTTAATTACTATTACATTGCTTCATATTACAATTTCATTGAGTTTTTGCTCAACCTATTACTATTACTTCGATATGTGTAACCGTTACTATTACGTATTACTGTTACCCCAGGCCTGATCTTTAGAATTCCCATTTTCAGCCAGTCAGTGGTATCTTAACTTCAGTTGCCTATGCGGCAAATTTTGAAATGTGACTTGGTTGATTTTGACAGCAGTGGACACTGTATAATATAATATGCCTTTAACATAAACTTAAAATAACAAACAGCATTTAATTATGTTTGGTATATTTACCTCTCAAGAAACTTTTGTTTTTATCTCTGTATAATTTCGACCACATCTCGCGGCCTTCAGCAGACTGAATTTACGCTCATGTCCCATGTCATGTGACACAAGCTGGAGCTTGACTGGCGGGTGCTCCTGGCTGACATCACTGTTCAGTGAATGCTTCCCCCTGTAGATGTTAATCGCCTCCTTGATCTTTCTCCTCTGCCAGTTCTCCGCAAGGTCTAAGATTTTTACATCTTTCATCGAACACTGGTGGCCTGTGTTCAACTTGTGTTCGCTTATCGCTGATAGAGGTTGGTGACACGATAGATGTTCTTTAAATCGTGTGCCCAGTGCCCTCGCTGTTTCTCTTATATAGTGTTAGTCGCATTCTGGGCATTGTATGCCATATACCATCCCACACTTTGCTGCCTTGTCTGTTTTGTCTTTTGGGTGCACCAGCAGAGACCTCAGGGTGTTGATCGGTTTGTGGTACACTGGTATGTCATAGAACTTGAAAAACCTTGCCAATTGTTCAGACAGCTTACTGATATAGGATAGACCTATGGCATGTTGTCTTCTGTTGGTTTTTTTGGTGTTGACATTCTCCTTATTTCTCCTTGGTTGTGTGGTGTTAAACATCCAAGGTTTGTAACCGTTTGTTTTCAGAACTTTCCTGATGTGCTCCACCTCTGGTCTTACCCTCCTCTTCAGTTACCAGAATTTCTGTCCTTTATAAGAGAACTGTGAGAGAAGTTGTGTCACATGACCTATGTCATGTGACACAACCGTAAATTCAGTCTGCTGAAGAAGGCTACGAGATGCAGTCAGAATCTTACAGAGAAAAAAATTAGAAAGTTTCTTGAGAGGTAAATATACCCAACATTAATAACCAAGAAACTGGATCATCACTAGATCCAAGAGCATTGAATTACTTATGTAGGCGACAGTGCAAACTTTTCTAAGCCTCGCCCCTGCTGGCATTAAAGATCACTCCCTAATTAATAATGCAGACAACTGGGCATATTGGTTAAACAAATCACTGCTCTACTTTTGTTTTCAGCCTGGAAAGCCGAAGGGAATTTCACACTTAATAGAAACACAAAACCCCAACAGACTAGCGTCAAAGACAACAAAGAAAGTGACCGAGTTAGCTGACGATGATGCAAAGCCATTTCTGACCAGGAGGGAAAGGTGCATTTTTATATGAGGAGGTTGTTGTGACAAGACATTTTATTTAAATGAATGGTCCCTGACCCACAACCAATATCAGTTGTGTGTATACACCCTCTAGTAACTTGATTCAGTTAATTTCTATTCTTTTAAATAAAAACACTCTTGGTGAATTTTCTCCTATTGGTCGACTGGTTTGGTGGGCGAGTTGTGGAAGTTGACAGCGTACATCAACCGGATGAGAATGTGTCTCTTCATTGGAGGGAAATGATCATCATGTTTGTAGTACGCTGAGTCAAACAGTAGCATGGGTCTACCAGACCACTCGACCAGTGGGGCACCATATCTAGTTATGACTTGCCCAGCTTTATCAAGTCTTCATTGTTAGCCACCAATCTGTCAAACCACTGCTCATTTAAATTGGATACTCTTTAAATCCCAGTAGGTGTAATCACAGCTGTAGAATATCTTCGGGACCAATTCTCTTTGGAATGTTTGACAAAATTACAACAATTAAATTAGTAATCTTGAGCAATTTTACTAAAACCAGACTCTTATTTCTGACTGGTGTACTTTTGTTCTGTTTTTATGGGTATTTTCTTTTAAAATCACTCATGCATGGTTATATGCATAATTGTATGGCCTAGTATGGGAAAACAACATGTTATTTTCTATTCCTTTTGTATGTCTTCCCAGGGAAGAGATACAGAAGCAGCAAGCAAAGGCCCACTACCAGAAGTTGCACGTCGCTGGTAAGACGGACGAGGCACGTGCTGACCTCGCCCGACTAGCTCTCATTAGGAAGCAAAGGGAGGATGCGCAGAAGAAACGAGATCAGGACAAACAGCGTAAGTCTCCCTGCAGCAAGTGTGCTATCATGATAGATGTTGAAAGTACCTAATACCTTTACCACTGTAATGTGTTTTAATAAGGCTATTGTGCAATTCCTCCATCTTGCTATCTCGATGGCTACTCGTTTTGCTTCGCTCCATGTTGTCCATCCTAGTTGGTCTCGTTCTTTTTCCACAGTGGTTCACCGTGGTGTTTTTGAGCGACCCAGTTTTCTCTATCCTTTGGGCATCCACATCAGTGCAGTCAGGCAGTTGTTGTTATTTTGTTATATTTACTCAGCACATGTCCGAGCCATGTCTATCTTCTTCTTTGTACTTTTACACTTATCCTCTCTTCCGTTGTTATTTTTGGAATGTCTTTGTTGGAGATTACTATTGGCCATCTAATTTTGAGAATCCTTCTCAGACAGTTGTGTTTTAATGAAATAATTCTTGTATACAATTTGACTGTTATCTATTTATGAATTTATCAATCTGGTCATTCAGTATATTCGCTAACAGCTATCGACTATTTCCAACAAAGTTTATTAAGATCACAAGATCATATGACAGGAATATAATTCTTCTTCTTCTTCTATGTGCCATGTCTGTCACAGGCGTTGGTGATCATGGTCCTCCAAACCGCATGGTCGTTTGTAGTTTGTAGCAGTTCTGTTGTGCTCTTTCCACACCATGTTGACAGACTATCCATTATTTTAATTCTCTGGCATACTCTGGACCTTTTCCCTTCTATCTTTCCTGTTGTTACTATATGTTCTAACTTTTTCTTTCTCATGATATGGCTTATAAATCGTGCTTGTTGTGTTCTAATTTTGTTTATGATCTTTTGGGTTTGGCTGTCCTAAGGATCACCTCATTGCTTTGCTTTGCAGTCCATGGCACTTGCAGCATTCTTCTTAAGAACCACATTTCAGTGGCTTCTATGGCTTTTTGTGAACTTTTGGTTATTGTCCATGATTCATGTCCATTTTGCAATATGGGCTTTATGTAGCATTGCAGTACACATTTTCTCATTTTTGTTTGTTAAAATGTTTTTCATGCTGTGAAATGCTGCTTTGGCCTGTACAATTCATCTCTTGATCTCATCGTTGCATCGGCTGTCGGATGTTATTAGTGATCCCAGATAATTAAACGTTCGGACTTGCTTCAAGACAATGCCATATGCTACTATGTTGGAGTACCTTTTTTTTTTAGATGACCATTTTTAATCCTTTGGGCCGAAGGTCCAAGGGACTATTGCTATCACTCTGCATCCGCTGTCCGCCGTTAGCTGCTGTATCTCAGAAACTGTTCAGCAACTTTTTTTCTAATTTTGCACAGACGTATCTTAGGATACTGCCACTATGCACGAGAAATCTGTATTTGATTGAATCATTTTAAGGACCCCGTAGGGCCCCCAAGGGTCCAAAAAGCTGGTAATTTGTCACATTTTGCATATTTTTTCAAAAACTTTTCAGCTTTTTTTCTAATTTTGCATAGATGTATCTTAGGGTGCTGTCACTATATACAAGACATCTGTATTTGATTGAATCATTCTAAGGGGCCCCCAAAGTGCAAAAGTTTTACATTATCTAGTGATGTGGTTTTGAGAAGGGCCCTTGAGACCCCCCCCAACAGTAGATTTTGTGTAATGTGCCAGAAACAGCCAGCAGCCTCACTCCACTGAGTCCACTCTGCAGCCTAGTGCTATTGTTCCATTGAGACCTTGACTAATCTTTAATTGGTCACAGGCAAAGCAGACACACTCGACCCCTGTTAGACTGAACAGTTGCCTGAAACTTTTAAACTGTATCTTCAAAACTATAGATTTTCTATAATTGCAAGTTGTGTTTATTTTGATGTTCATTTAATTATTATAAAATGGTGTGACTGTGGTGTCTATTGGTTAAAGATATATTGTCACCTGCAGGTCACAAACATAGAAAATTAATATTCTGGACAACTATAGAGTGAAATATCCTACACTTTATTGATATCAAATGCATTCTACTGTTCTGTTTATGCTTGCCATGCCTTGTGTAGACATGGTACTATGTAAATCAATTATATCAATATAGACTAATAATTACAGATTCACAATATAGTTGACACCTGAAACAACCAAATGTCAACCATTAGAAGAGTTGACATACCTGGTAGTTCCGCTATACACAAGAAATCTGTATTTGATTGAATCATTCTAGTGCCATCAGCAAATAGTAGAACATACATTTTCTACATCGTCATCACTAAGGTTGTTGTAAATTTCACCAGCAGCCTTGTCAAGACCCTTATAATTATGACTAACATTGTTCAAAATTATTCAGGTAAATAGCAAATAACAAAGGACACAAGTTTTCTCCTTGCTGTACCTCTACCTCACATGAGAGAAAGGCTGACACAGCCTGGCCCTGTTTTATACATGATTTAGCATTTTTGTACATGTTGTATACAACTTTCAACACATTACCATTAATACTGCATGAAATTATCTTAGACCACAGTGAGGACCGGTCTACTAAGTCAAATGCTTTCTTATAATCGATGAAGGCACAATAAAGCCTTTTATGTCGAGACAAATACAATTCAACCAACGAGTGCAAAACAAATATATGATCAAGAGTGGAATAGCCCTATCTGAACCCTGCCTGTTCTTCACCTATTACATTCGCTTTGTTTAGGTATGTGGTCAGTGTGGCGTTCTGAACAATCACTAAGGATTAATGAACACTTGTGCACAATGTAACCCACTTGGCAGGTTTAATTGATCTATTCAGCAATTCCAGGACACTGCTTAGGCCTCACTCTGGACACTGTCACTCACAGTGTTGCATATTGCCTTAGTTGGTGCATTGAGCTAATCAACTCGACCCTGAATCAGTGGTGGCTCTGGTAACTTTAGAGGATGGAGGATGAATCCAGTTGTTGGCAGTGAACACTAGTGCTGAGAGGATAGATTACCACCTACCAGTCTTCAAAGCTCTATATTTCAGTAACTTTTTTTCAAATTTTGCATAGATGTATCTTAGGGTACTGCCACTATACACTCTGTATTTGATTGAATCATTCTAAGGGCACCCCCAAAATGCAAAATTGTCCTCCTGTTTCTCTGCTGCTCCCTCCTGCAGTCCCACTGGTCTCTATTTATAACAGACAGACAGACAGTATTTTTGTTACCACCATAAGCACATAAACTACAATATAATATTCATTGTTAGGTCAGGGAGGCTCCCATTAAGACAATTATATGCAGCTATCATGGGAGCCACCCTACTGATGTAACTGGATAGTGGACTTTGCCTTGATCACTTGGTAGGCTCTGAGTGGAGTGGCCAGCTGTAAATCTGTGTATTGGTCTAGCCTGCCGGGTAGTTAATTTTCTTTAGTCTACCTTTTGTTCTTCTCTTAGTTTGACACATGAAGACATAATCTGGCATAACTTGGTAAGTTTTTGTAGCAGCACATTTGTACTTCCAACGTATCATTGCAACATAACATACATATTACATACTGTGTGCCACATTTGAATGTCATGCATGTAATATTTCCATGCAATCCATTTGCATATACAGTATAATGTAAAACTTCAACAGCCGTTTTCTTCATTTTCACTTTCCTACCATGTTCAGTGCTCCATAACTTCGCCAATTTTTGTAGCAGTCATAATTTTTGAAACTGTAAAAGCATCCTACCAAACCTTTACAAGAATGTAAGAATACAATGTCACCATTTTTTTGACTTATCATTCATTTGGTCAGCCGGGATCACATATAGACGTATTAGTCCAAAGGACTGTTTTATTTTGTTCAGGGACATACTTTGTTTCACATTTTCCCTTTTTACTGTATCTAGCATCTGTTGTAGATCTATTTCATTCTCAGCAATCAGTACCATGTTGTCTGCATATCGTAAATGATTCACATTGTTCTTCAGCAATTTCAGGCTTTATTTTGTTTCTCATCCTGGCCATAATAATTTTAAGCAACATCTTGGTGAAGTGACTCATGAGACTAATTGTACGGTGTAGTTCACATTCAATTGCGCCTAGTTTCTTTGGTATTGCTACAAAAATGGATCTTGATAAATCAGTGGGGATTCGTCCGCAGTCATATAATTTGTTCAAGAAGTCTGTTACTATATCAATACCAAATTCATCTAAATACTCAATCATTTCAATGGTAATATTATTTGGTCCAGCAGCTGTCCCTTTTTTTATTGATCTGGTGGCTTTTCGAATCTCTCATTCAATATTGGAGGACCATCAGAGTTCTTCTTAATTGATGGTTTTTTACCCCTTTCATCATTGTAAAGTTTATCAATATATTCTGACCATCTCTCGAATATTTTGCCTTTGTCCATTATTATTATGTTTCAATCTTTAGATTTCAGGCAACCTGTAGCTGAGTGTGTTCTTTTCCCTGTGATTTCTCTTATTCTAGCATGCATGGATTTTCTGTCATGTTTATGTTTCTGTTCAATTTCTTTGCATTGTTCGTTAAGCCACTTCTCTTTCGCTAGATTACATTTGGCCTTTATATCTTTGTTTATTGTTGCCTCACGATTTTGCTTAATTTTCCTCCTTTCGTCCATCAAATTTAGAATATCATCAGTCATCCATTTTTTCTTTGCTTTTCTGCACTGCCTAGGAATAGTTTCTTCTTCAGCCTGTTTTGACCTGTTATTTTAGTACACTCATGTCCAGTTTAATGTTCCGTGTTGCTCTTTTCCTTTTCTTCAGTTTCTGTCCGAATGTGGCTTGCACTGGCTCATGGTTGGAATCGCAGTCTGCTCCGGGAAAGGTCTTTGTCACCAGTAGGGCTTTTCTAAGCCTTTATTGACTAAGATGTAATCAATTTGATTGCGTGTGCGGTCTCCTGAACTTTGCCAAGTCCAAAGTCTTCTTGGGTGTTTTTGGAACCAGATTTTCCCGCCTCTATTAGTTTATCTCCTCTCTCATTTCCATGTGGTCCAACTATGTCTTCACATCTTTCCCCACCAACTTTACCATTAAAGTCTCCCATAACTATTACAATCTCCTGTGATTTCAATGCGATTTTGTCAATTCAAGATCATTATAAAATGTATCGTGCTCTTCATCAGATTTGTCTGTGGTTGGTGCATACGCTTGTATGATGTTAATGTTATATGGTTGGCCCCTGAGTTTCACCAAGAGGATGCGATCCGATATGGTCCAGTAATCAGTATCCTAGTAAGCATTTTGTTCTTTCTTCATCCAACAGAATTATAACTCCTCTTTCATGTTTATCGCCTCCTGAGTAAATGATTGTGTAATTATTTGATGTCATCAGTCCTGTCCCAGACCATCTAACTTCACATATTCCCATAGTATTTTTCCTCAATTTGTCTCGTCTTGTTTGATGTTATCTAGTTTTCCTTTCTGATCTAGAGTTCTTTCGTTCCATTTAGCAATATTCAAAATCTTTCTGTTGTGCACAGTAGCTTGATGACGATGTGGTGTCACCTGTCGCACATGACTATCCCTACCGAGCGATGTGGTCCTGTCAGAACTGTCAGAAAAGCCGTTAATGTTGTTTTGTGGGTCATGTATGTCATGGGAAAGATACAGCAGTGATTTCCCATTGCTTTCTGCCGGTTTTGTATTTGGTTTATTCCAAAGAACAGTCGCTCATACTGAGCTGTGCTCGCCGTCGTTGTCCATACAACTGGATCTTCCGCCGCCGGAACTGAGGGGACATGCTGTTCATCACGTCCTCAGCTTTTCTATTTGACCCATAGCTGAAACATGATTTGTGAGGGTGTGGTCGTGTCCACACACTGGTGGGCTCTGCACCCCGCACATATCGGGCACATATCGGGCACATGCTGCTCCGCCAAGGTTTTTTGTGGCTGGACCGCTAGATCCCATGCAGGTTTGGCCTGGAGCCACAAGGTGTCCAGTTATCATATGGTGTCGCAAGGAGGCACTGCATGAGTCTTGATTGAGGAGAGGCTATATACCAGAATGAAAGACTTACGCACTCGGCTTTCTTTTCACCTCAGATGAGGCTATCTGGTGGCTGAAGCTGAAAGCGGGAGGTCAGAAGCTACTAACCACTACACTACGCTACAGCACTAGGCACATCATCCAACCCTTGTGACAGAGTCACATACCATACATACAATATAATTAACCTCTATAAAATTGCATTCATCTGAATGCAGTGCAAACATGATATTAACCCCTGATACTTGTGTATATTAATACAGTATCTTTGGGGTGGTCTGGCAGTATCTCCTCCAAGGTGTTATAGTCTGCTCGCCTCTTTCTTTCTTTACTTGCTTCCTTAGGCCTTTGGCAATCAGAAAACAGCTATTTATAATTATTGCCCCACCCCAAGAATTTAAGTTTTTAGAAATCATTGTTCAATGTTTTCCACACATTTTTCAATGCCACACAACAGCTTTTAAAATATATTACTTAAAATTGTATTAATGCAAATATGTGCCTGTTATTGAATCCTATTAAATTGAGATAATGTGCTGTGAGTGAATCATGTGATATACTCGGGTTGCATGAATGCAAATAAATAAATAATTTTTGATCCGATTCAAGTAAAATTTTCACTACATTTGAAGAACTAATTCCTGGTGTAACTAACCAAGTATGTGACATATATGTCAATTTATTACCCAAATATGAATTGCTAAAGTTTGACAAAAATAAAATACTTAAATAATTTTCAACAATTCATTTTTTTAAATATTTTTCATTAATAATTAGCGGTTACATGCTGCATATGAAATGTTCATAAATTACTATGCTACAGAATGGAAAACTAACTAAATGTCTATGGTAAATAAAACTGAAATAATTTCAGTTTTTCAGAGTGCATGTATTTTCAAAATTTTATACAAAATGGCGTTTTTTGTGATCATAGCCGTCATCCCGTCTGAACTATTAAGTTGGTGTTAAATTTTAAATGCGTAATCATAGTACAAAACATTCCCCTTCGATGGCAGCGTTCGTTATAAACTCGATTCGAAAATCCCATCAAAGTCAGAATTACTGGAGTTCGACATAATGACAATGTCGAGAATTACAACAAAGCTAAAAAACACCACCCGCTTCGTTGCGCGGCGCATTAATACTTCTTTACAACAAAATAGACCGCTCAAAAGTTAGCATTTAATCGTAGAAATCGCCTGCGGACGCGTGTTTTGGAATAATTCCTGGGTGCTTCCATGTTTATGCCCGCAGCAAATGTTAAACTTTAATCTCATTGGCTGAAAATCACCATTAAAATATTCACTGCGTGGCATAAAAGAGGGACCGGAAATTGTGTGTCGCTGCGTTCGACTACAAAACCGCGTGGTGGTTGGCGCTATTTAGTCACGGAAATCGCCGTCATTTCTCACTTTTGATGCTTCCCAGTGAAACTTCAATATTATTATATGCTAACTGCCGAAATAAATTGCCGTTATTGGATGACACTGTTTCGCGGTACCAGTTTAAATGTGCCCCTGTATTCGGGTTGATTCGGGCGTTCTGGCCGTGAGGCATACTCGGGTTGATTCGGGCGTTCTGACCACGAGAGGGTTAAGAAAAATGAAAGTAGATTGTTTTTTGTTTCTTTTTATATCTTCATTGATCGACCAAGTCACGAAGCATACATTATGATCTGAACTGACACTGTGCACTTTAAGCTGCAATCAGCATGAAGTGTCCACCCTTTACATATACGTGTGGTTGTTTGCCTTAATGTATGCAATAAATTTTGCATTTCAGAAAAAGATTCAGAAAAGAAGGCAGCGGAGAAGCGGTTACTTGAGAAGAAGAATGCGGCCAAGTAGCATTCTCAGCAAGAAAAACAAACTGTCATTGGTGTGTATTGCCACTGCCAATGTAATAACAGTTACTATAGGTTTCTTGAAAGGTTGCTTATGATGTTATAAAGGTTTTGTAAGGCAGTAGTGTCTCCCTGACAGGAGAAACACAAGGTATGCTGTTGAGAAAAGTAGGTGTTTGTTGTTAGTTGTAATATCTATCACCTGTCTTTCTTGTGTGTTTGTTCAAACAAGTCGGCGATTGAAAAATGTCTGCCGCATTGTGTTGAATCTTTATGTCTGTCATTAGATCTGTGACATTTTATGAAACTGGAAAGAAACAGGTAAATAAATAAATTCATTAAATTTTTGGTGACATTTAATAACGTATTTGAGTTTGTTTGCTCACAACATAATAAATGTGTTCTAAAATATATAACAACAATTCAGAATTGTTTGCTTATACTACTAGACATTGCAATATTTTTTGAAAATATGTATTATACAAAGTTTTGGCCTCCAGCAAAACTGTCACACCAGCTGTAAAATATTAAACACTGAGTTGTTCATTTTGAAGATTTTTTCTTGAACGTCAGAATTCCAAATCTTCTTTTCAAGAGATTATGACATGTTTGCTTTTCCACTAAACTGGCCAAATGTCATTTCTGCAACATACTATGTTCTCTAAAAACTATTTATGTGTAGTATTGGATGTATTTACTAGGCAGCAATGTCGAATTAATTCAGTCAGCCATTTGAAAACATGGCAGTCTTGAGAAGATGTCTGATTCTGCAACAGAATATTGATTCATAATTAATTATGCAACCTACAGTACAATATATTTAATATTCTACTGTATGAAATGCATTCTAATGTCTATATAATGCATGCTAATGTATCACATTACTTGAGACATTTTATCAGAACTCTTCTTGTTATTAAAAACCTAACCTAAACATTATACCTGTGAATATTGTTTCAACTAGTTTGTGCTAAATGTAAACTGATAGCTAAAGGCAGAAATAAGGATTTGTGTACACTGATTTTGGTATTACTCCAATGAAACCTCGGCTATTACAATGGTTGTACAATAGTATGTAGGCCCTCCTGTTGCTCACTGCATTTTCTAACACCAGAGTTTACTACATTGCATGACTTTTAAACCTACCTTGTCTGTTCCATAATTTGTAATGTAGTGTTCTTTATACTAATATAAATATATTGAAGTTAATGTATGTTCAGAGTACTATCTGCCACATCGTGCTTAATGAGTCTGAAACATTATTCACAATTTGAATGGTGCACCCGCAAAATGTTAAAATTGTAATAATAAACATTCAATTAGTGAACAGCAGCTATTGGTATGTTTGAAGTTAACTGTTTCTCACACTCTAATTGGGATAAAGTACAACCGATTCTGTGAAGTTCCTATTCTTACTATTACCACCCCTGGCTTGAGAATAGGATTCTGGGTAACGGAATAGGCAAGGTCGTTTTAATATTTACCTAACACTTGGGTTGATACAGAACATTCACCATCAGACAGAGTGAGTCGGCAGTAGAACAGCCAGTCAGGTGGTTGCCACGTGTTCCACTACAAATAATGTTGCTTTTTATTAGCGGGTCCGTGAACCTCGTGCAGTACGTTCTGCAGATATGCTCTATTCATAACCACACCGTCCATAATAACAATGCCAATTTCTAGCAGCAAATACAAAACATTTGTTTCAACACTAAGTGTGTCCGAAGGCCACTGTCTTTATGCAATGAATAATTATTAACGTTGAAAGAGCTTCCAAACTTACCTCTGTGAAAGGCTTCTTTATACACGCAAGTGGGAATTCCATTGTTTTTGTTTCTGAATCTTTCACTTGTAAACCTATCTTCAACCAGTATATACACTGAAGTGGAAAATGATTGCATAATTAAAACGATTGGCTTCCATTATTTTGAGGAAGCGTAGTAACAAGGGATAATATTTAAAGCGGTAGAACAAATGTACAATAAGCGTTATTAAAACGTGTAGCGTCATTTTGAACAGACACAATTAAACCATAGATTATATATATTGAGCTACATTTTATTAAACTGCTAACATCTTTGAGATTCAACATAGTACAACGGGTGAAATGTGTATGCGTGTGTGTGAATAACGAAGAGAACCATACATTGATAAATGTCGCTTGTGTAGAGGTGGCGAGAGGAACAGCGTGTTCATCGACTAGAGGAACCGATATCTCCTGTATCTCCCTGAAATAAAATATGTGACCACTCGTTATAAGTATATAGTCGGCTAAAGGGTGGTTACTTCTAAAAAGTGATACAAATTGTGTCAGAAACGTTGAGGCGTCCCCGTCAGGCGTCAACAGGTGGTGTTTATTACTGTGGCGGATCCACAAACGTTTATCATGGGACGTTGTAGCAGTCAATGATTGAGACGCCTAATGTCCTCTTAGTTATATTCTGGCCAGTACTGTTAAGCAGTTGTAACTTGATTCCGTTATTAGAATATCATGCGCCATAGGCCCGTTTACACGAGCAGTTAATTGTGCGATTGGCGGGCTACGTTTTGACCAATTGGTGAGTGATAGTTAGTTGAATTTAAAGTTGGTACACATTGAAATAGGCAACCATTACGTTATTTATTCAAAGCAAATTCACGAGGAATAAATTGGCATGCACAAACGCTCGCGTGTACACACACACACACACACCTTGACGAATCCCGCGTGTGTTGGAGTTTCAAGTGTACTCTCTGTAGTGTGGTGTCGCCGTCGTCTATACTGATATACTCGACGGGCCGTGTTGCCGTCTCTACGACCATGTCAACTCCACGACTGCACACCGCGGGCAGAAACGACGTGTCTAGTGAATGTGTCTTGCTGACCGCCTCGTCGCCAGTGCTGTCCCTCTTTATCTCCAGAACCACAGATCTCTGCAACTAATTGCCACCGGATATGGATAGACCCGATTATAATTGTTGTATACCATTAATGAGCACGCACACACACACTCTCTCTCCCTTTCTCTCTCTCTCGGAACCAAGGCATTCTTCAAGTTTTATCACACACATAAATTATGATGATGTCATTCTAAGATCATTTTCGCGATCGCGATCAGCAAAACGACGAAGCTGAGCACGCGAATATTCCACAGAGACCTGTGAGACGGGTGAAGGCACCTACGAGGTTTAGAGATTTCGTGATGGACGTTTAGAGTAGCAACTCGCATCCTTGTATTTAAGGTGTTTTACTGTTCTTTATTATGCGTATATCACAAGGACACTTAGTTTTAGTTTCGGTTTATTACAGTCACAAGTATTCTTCTGAGACAGGGAGGAATGTAATGTAGCCGTTTACTACGCGCAGATTTGTATTTTACTTTGAATACATTGGGAACTTCCGCTTCTATCCCTTTCACACACGGCGTGTTCTGTGGTTATCAAACTCACTCAAAACAACCCAAATACGACAACATTACATTGGCGACGAGCATGAGTAAGTGAGTTAAGATATCATGGCTTCAAACGGTTTGCCGCATTTCGCCGAATTTGACGTGTATACGGACAGTGCCAATACGGGCGTCCGATGGAAGAAGTGGTTGTCTCGTTTCACAAACATGATGGTGGCGATGGACGTTAGTAGTCGCGCACGTCAGAGAGCACTGCTGCTACATTATGCTGGCGAGCAGGTGTACGAAATATTTGAAACGTTGCCAGATACAGGCGCGTCTGACGATTTTGACAAAGCTTGTGAAAAGCTCACTGCATATTTCTCGCCAAAGAAGAACATTGAGTACGAAGTGTACCAATTCAGAAAAGAAAAACAAGAAATCGGTGAATCACTCGACACGTACCATATGCGTTTAAGACGTCTTGCTCCAACCTGCGAATTCACTGACACTGATCGTGAAATTAAGACACAGATTGTGCAGAATTGTACGTCGTCAAGACTACGACGCCGTGTGTTGCGTGATGCCACTATATCGCTCACTGAAATGCTGGATGAAGGCAGAGCGATGGAGTTGTCTGAGAAACAAGCGTCAGGGATGGAAACATCAGGAGAAACGTCAAGAGAAGCTGAAGTTAACATCGCCAGCAAACGCTTCAAGAAAAAGGCAACTCGAAACAAGCGGTTCAATAACGCAACATCAATGAACACTGTGAGTAGACAGACATCAACAGTATGTCGTTACTGTGGGGACAAATATCCGCATCCGCCGACTAAACAATGCGCTGCAAAAGGCAAAACGTGCAATTTTTGCCATAAGAATGGACATTTCGAGAAAGTCTGCAGATCTAAATACGGCAATCGAATGCAAACTAACACTGTTAAAAGCACTAACGCAGTCAGTCCAAAAAGTCTGGCAGCTGAATCTGACAATGATTATGTTTTTTCTGCAATCAAACAAACAAACGAGCACAATCCATTGCCCACATGCACAGTACAGATTGAAGGAAATCCTATCAAAATGACTAAATTCCGGGGCGTCAGTTAATATAATTGACAACAGCACATTCAAAATGATCAGACAATCTAGCAGTATGTTATTCAAACAGCCTACGACGAAAGTGTATCCATATGGCTCACAAACACCACTACCTGTGATCGGCGTGCTTATCACGAAAGTGAAGTTTCGTTCGACGGTCATCGACACAAGCATTCATGTGGTGGAGGGAACGACAGGCAATCTGCTAGGCTGCCAAACTGCACAGGACTTGGGAATCCTCTACATCGCTCAAAACGTCGCAACAGGACAGAACGTCACAACAAATGGCACGTTCCACCAAACAAATCGTAGATCAGTTCGCAGATCTCTTTGATGGTGTTGGAAAAGTGGATGGCGTGGAAGTGAAATTACACATCGACCGGAGCGTCACTCCAAAACAGCAACAACACAGACGGATTCCTTTTCACATCCAACGTGACGTTGAAAAAGAACTTGATAGACTAGAAAAGCTAGACATCATCGAGAGAGTAAACGGACCCACACCATGGGTCAGCCCAATGGTCGTGGTGCCTAAGGAATCGGGTGAAGTCAGAATCTGCGTAGACATGAGAAAAGCAAATAAAGCTGTACTACGCATCAAACGTGTCATGCCAACAATCGACGAGCTAATCACCGACCTGAATGGCTCATCTGTCTTCAGTGCGCTGGACCTGAACTCTGCGTATCATCAGCTAGAATTGAGTCCTGAAAGCAGATACATAACCACATTCACAACAAACGTTGGACTATGGCAATACAAACGACTGATGTTTGGAATTAACGCAGCATCTAAAATATTCCAAAACACACTCAGCGAATTGTCGTCTGGTTTAGTTGGATACAAGAACATGTCTGATGACATCATCGTCTACGGAAAATCACAGCGCGAACACGACACACGCTTGAAAGCTGTGCTTGAGAGACTGAAAAACAAGAACGTCAAACTCAACAGAGAGAAGTGTTTATTCTCTCAAAAACAAGTGTGCTTCTATGGACACATCTTCAGCGCGACTGGCATCGAGGCGGATCCAAAGAAGACGTCAGCAATCGTCAATGCAGCTGCACTGCAGAATGCCAGTGAATTACGTTCGTTGTTGGGAATGGCACAATACGTGTCGCGATTCATTCCTGGCTACTCGAATGTCACTGCATCACTCCGAGGACTGACACACAAAGACATTCCATGGGAATGGAAAAGCAAACATCAACAGGCATTCGACAACTTGAAGGCGAAGCTAGCCAGTGTGTACACTGTACAGTACTTTGATGCGACGAAACCGTCAAAAGTGCTGGTCGATGCAAGTTCTGTCGGCATCGGCGCGATATTGTGTCAAGACGACAAGGTCGTTAGTTACGCCAGCCGAGCGCTATCTTCAGTCGAACAGCGATACTCGCAAACTGAACGAGAAATGTTGGCTGTCGTGTGGGGTGCAGAACACTTTCACCTCTACGTCTATAGATCGGAATTCGAGATCATCACCGATTACAAGCCGCTGCTAGGAATATTCGCCAGTCAGAGACAAGCGTCTGCACGAGTGGAGCGATGGCGATTGAGACTCTCGCCGTACAACTACTCACTCCTCTACCGTCCAGGACGAGATGACGAGAACCCGGCGGATTACCTGAGTCGCCACCCTGTTGAACCACCGGCGACTGATGCTGTAGAAAATACGGCAACTACATTTGTAGTAACAGCATACCCAAGGCGATGACGCTGCAGGAGGTGAAACTACAATATCTACAAGACAGCGATGAAGAAGTGTCACCCTACCTGAAGCTCAAGGACGAACTAGCTGTACACCAAGGCATGGTCCTACGACAAACACGCATCGTCCTTCCTTTTTCACTCCGCGAGCGTGCCGTCGATCTTGCACATCGTGGGCATC
Organism: Paraescarpia echinospica; assembly: GCA_020002185.1. Lineage (NCBI taxonomy): Eukaryota > Metazoa > Annelida > Polychaeta > Sabellida > Siboglinidae > Paraescarpia > Paraescarpia echinospica. Next base: position 29,393,819 of record CM034535.1, on the reverse strand, counting down.
AAGGAGTCGTAAAGACGAAAACCCTACTGAGAGAGAAGGTGTGGTTCCCTGGAATCGACATCATGGTAGACGACAAAGTCAAGACATGCCTGCCTTGCCAAGCCACGACCACGCACGGTTCCGAGCACTGCACACCGCTGCGAATGTCTCAACTTCCAGACGCACAGTGGCAAGACCTATCGATCGACTTCATCGGACCGTTTCCGAGCGGAGAGTCACTGATCATCGTCATCGATGACTTCAGCCGCTTCCCAGAAGTCGAAATCATTAATTCAACAAGCAGCAACACGGTAATTCCGAAGCTATACGCAATATTTGCTCGCCAAGGGATTCCACAACAAATAAGAACTGATAACGGACCTCCATTCAATGGACATGAATTCACAAAATTTGCATCATATCTTGGTTTCAATCACAGACGCGTCACTCCGCTGTGGCCAGGCGCCAATGGCGAAGTGGAACGTTTCATGAAAACTCTGGGTAAAGCGATCAGATCAGCTTTCATCGAGAAACGAAATTGGAAACAAGATATCTACACGTTCTTGCGTCAGTATCGTGCAACGCCACATTCTTCGACAGGCGTGTCACCAAGTCAACTACTGAACGGGCGACAGATGAAAGTCTTGCTGCCCCAAATGTACGAGAAGAATCCACAGAGAAGAGAGATAGAGAATCGAGATGCCCAAGAGAAAGCCAAGATGATGAGAAACGCAGACGAGCGACGTCATGCGAGCGACAGCCATCTGCGCGTGGGCGACATTGTACTCGTCCGACAGACGCGTAAGAATAAACTGTCAGCTGCGTTCGACCCTCGTCCACTGAAAGTGTCGGCCACGAAAGGCAACATGGTCACTGCGAGTCATGGAAACTACTCCATAACACGCAACGTCTCGCACTTCAAGGCTGTGCCGCGCGTGAAGTTCGACGACATCAATGAAGACGACCAACTAGACGACTACCTGACTCGAGAAGTTCGCGATCAGCAAAACGACGAAGCTGCGCACGCGAATGTTCCACAGAGACCTGTGAGACGTGTGAAGGCACCTACGTGGTTTAGAGATTTTGTAATGGACGTTTAGAGTAGCAACTCGTATCCTTGTATTTAAGGTGTTTTACTCTTCTTTATTATGCGTATATCACAAGGACACTTAGTTTTTGTTTCGGTTTATTACAGTCACAAGTATTCTTCCGAGACAGGGAGGAATGTAATGTAGCCGTTTACTACGCGCAGAATTGTATTTTACTTTGAATACATTGGGAACTTCCGCTTTTACCCCTTTCACACACGGCGTGTTCTGTGGTTATCAAACTCACTCAAAACAACCCAAATACGACAACATTACAGTTATGAATGGTCGGGTTTACTTATTAGACATCTACTTCATATTGCAAAGTGGATCAGCTCACCTCAATGTCTATAGTAGATATTATGGGTTTGAGGAAGCCCGTGGTTTCTGTGTGCAGTCTTAGTAGGGCCGTCTCGCCCGTGTAATATACATCACTGTCCACGCTGCAATTGAACACCAAAAGGCAGTATATAAAACGTTGAATATTTATTGGATTGTTAACATCATATAATGAGTGCCGTGTCCTTTTGGCCTCCCGGTACAAAACCACTGCTAGGCCGATGCTTTTCAAGGGCGGGAGGTCTTGTTAATTAATTAGAGGAATCTGTTTAAGTGTTTTTGAACAGGGCGAGCTCAGGCACCATCATACATTCGATGTTTACTACCACGTAAAACTGACCTTTTTGGCCGGGCAAACAATTCTTGGCAGACAAAAAATAATTCCGTCACTCTCGAATAGATGTGCCTGTAGCTTTCGATCTTGCCGAAGTTATCCATTCTTAACGCTTCAACTGAGCACGAAATACTTGTTGTTCCTAACTAACACCTGTAATCGCCGTCGCATCGTTGTGGACAGGAAGATGTCGGGGTGGATGTCTCTGCTTCACCGTTGAGAGCAGATTCGACATGCCCTACCGTGATTAAGCCTTTATGCATGTCGTTGGGAGCGTGCAACACGCAGGCCCCATTCTTGTCGGTTACATTGCGCAAATGGTTGATGCCATCTTGTTGTACTTGTTCGTAGCGACGAACTCTAGGTATAACCCACATAATCTAAGGCGAGGCTCGATAATCGTTTTAATTATTACATCGCACTCAAAGCACCATTTCCCGACTTTGTTTGGATGGTCTTTCCTGTTCTTCTGCTCTGACTGCATGGCCTCATTGAGACAGACTCCTTTGTGAGGACACATGTTCGTCTTCCAATTTCCTGTCATGGACAACGTCATCTCTGTGGCTATATCATCGGTCTTGGGTTCTCCTCAAAGTTTTTGATAACAGTTGGTCCGAACTCGACGTCTTGCCAAGGAAGCCGTCAACGCAGTTCTCTCCCCGATGTGTTTGGCATTGGTCTGATGCCCTCCCTCCGCTTCTGGGCGCCCCGATGACCTTGCATGTAGGATATGTTTCTGTTCGAAGATGATACTATAGTGTGTTGCGCGATGGTAGAAATTAGTCCCACTAACACGTGCAGTATCAGGTAGGCAATGGAAACATGGCAAATATAAACTCAACTGTCACTGTCATTTCCCGCCATTTTATGCGTGGTTGAAGGCAGAATGGTGACGCACAGCAGTGTTGCCACGGAAGTGACGTCACTATCCCCGTATAACGCTATATCTGCATGCAGCAGGCAGCAAAGGCAAACGATCAAGGCATTTGGAACGCCCGATGCTACTATTTATATGGTACGTTAATTGACACGTTCTTGTAGTATTCATTTATTATTCTCTATAGGCCTAACGGTGGGTTCTAGTCCTAGCCTCTGTGGTTTAGCCTCAGGACAGTATGCTTGAATATCGGCCAACTGTCATCACAGCCATTTGGAACCGATATAATAGCGCAAAGCACTAGTTTTCATTATAATCCTATTATATAGTACTGGCAAAACACTTCAACTCAGCCATCTTTAAAACAACCACATCGTATCGTCATCAAACAACTGACTCGGCACGGATTTAGATACACAAGGCTATTCCCAAGGCATGCGAACAAGTCACTCGGGTACGGTGTACACGCAACATTGACATCAGACAAAATGCAAACGCGAAGTTCAGTGGGATATAGCTGGGTACAGGCTGACTGAAGAGAAGGCCAGCATTACTGAGAGAGTGGTCGCGTTCCAGTGCGTTGTGTGAAGCACACCGTGAGAATGTAAAAAGGTAAGTTCTTATAAAGCAGTATCAAATCCTCAGGACTGCTCAAAGCGATTTACACTTTACTCCCTGGCAGACCTGTTCAATCGAACACCATCTCGACGTCTCTGGAAAACACCCAGCCACGCTGCAATCAATGCGCGAAGACTATTCGTACACAAATATCAACCACTATCTATAGCCAGGTACTCATTCATACAGCTGAGTTAACGTAGTGTGCTGCAATTAGCGATAAATACTAGGGTAATGTTGCTTGTGTGTACTAATTAAAAAACTTAACGTTAATGAACATTACCTTCCATATTTGTTTCTAATATGAATATTACGGAGTAGAGTTAATTTAGAACCATTCTACTTGTGAAAATGTATAAAGACAATCAGTTGGCCAATTTTGTTAATTAACAAATTTGTATTATTATTATACACCTAATCGATCGCCTATGGAGCAAAATGTGAAGAAGTTATAAGAACCGGGAGCCAAATTAAATAAAGACATCGTTGTATTTGTTCTCGTTAAAATGGCGAATACCTCAGCACATATTATAGCATAGGCATATGTTGATGACTGGAAGTTGTGAATTGTTTGAGACAATTTACGCAAAACGACGAAGTTACTACAGCTGTATGTTTGGTTTAAATGTATTCATTAAGCTGTCTTAACAATTTCCAAAGTTATATGTAATCTTTCTCAGCAACATGCTGACCGACACCTATGAAATCAAATTAAAACATGTCCCATCCTGCCCCGTGTTACCCTATGCAATATAATTATACTCTTCTGTTCAACCACGGCTTTACTTCGTCGCCGATTTTTATCGAGTTGTACTTGCGTAGTCGCTCAAGGCAGTAGGCATCGTAAACCCACCGTCAGCTCTTCTAGTAGTCCGCCATAGAACCTTAGTCGGGTTACTGATCGTCACAAATCCGCTGCTTTTGGGGTGGTTCTTTGTAAAGGGATTTGCTTCATTGTTTATTGAACATGCTTGTGTTAGGCCTATATACACCGTCAGACGTTCGATGGTTACTGACGTTTGGTTTTAATACCCCGCGCAGCTATAGGACTTCTCGAAGCAATGACAGACATTGGAATACACAATGTGCTGTTTCTTATCGTGAACATTTGCGCATGATGAGTATATCGTGTAGGTTTTGTTCTCCGTGTAGGTCTATGGCATTATCTATAGCCCAGTTATTTCGTCCGCCACCATTTCGAGGTTTTTCTTGAGTTGGTAAATTATTTGTTCAAGAGACAGGTCGCGTAGTTGGTCATGTGTGCATTTGATTTATAGTCGCTGTCAGTTTCGATATCACCAGTGTTACACATAAAACATGACCTTTGGCCGAACACACCGTGGAGCGCAGACAGTGCAATTAACAGTTTCGTCACTATCGAGTACATGGGCGCCTTCCGCCCTACCAACCTCCCTCCCTCCCTCCCTCCCTCCCGCTCCTCCCTCCCTCCCTCCCTCCCTCCCTCCCTCCCTACATCCCTCCCTATCTCCCTCCCTCCCTCACTTCCTCCTTCCCCTCCCTCCTCTCTCCCTTCCTCCTCCCTCCCCTCCTCTATTTCCTCCTCCCTATCTCCCTCCCTCCCACCGCCCTCCCTCCCCTCCCTCCACCGTCCCTCCCTCCCTATCTCCCCTCCCTCCTCCTACTACGTCCCTCCCTCCTCCCTCCTCCCTCCCTCCTTCCTCCTTCCCTCCCTCCCATCCTCCCTCCCTCCCTCCCTTCCTTCAACATTTAAAAGATGCTACTAGGCAATAAACCGTCTACTACTACTACTATAACTATTACTACTACTACTACTACTACTACTACTATTACTAATGCGTATGATGAGATCACAATAAATAAACGATACTATGTTCATCATGGTGCCTACCAGTTATTTCGCTTACCTAGCCGTTACGTTGATCTTTCTATGAAATGGGAGAAAACCACATTTCAGCTCGAAGGTTTCTGACACAACGGTGTCAGTGTTGGCATCGATTTGGTACACAACGATTTCTTGTGCCACCTGTAACAATAGAACGATCGGTAACAATATAATTTCACCCATGTGCATTCTAAACGTCTAGTCGTCCCACCTGCTGTATACACGTCTAGTCGTCGCACCTGCTATCTAAACGTCTAGACGTCCCACCTGCTGTCTAAACATCTAGACGTCCCACCTGTTGTCTAAACGTCTAGACGTCCCACCTGCTGTCTAAACATTTAGACGTCCCAACTTCTATCTAGACGTCTAGACGTCCCCCTGCTGTGTACACATCTTGACGTTCCACCTGCTGTCTAAACATCTAGACGTCCCACCTGCTGTCTAGACGTGTAGACGTCCCACCTGCTGTTTAAACATCTAGACGTCCCGCCTGCTGACGACATGTCCGTCTAGTCGTTCCATCTGCTGTCTATATGTCTAGTCGCCCCACCTGCTGGGTACACGTCTAGACTTCCCGTCTGCTGTATGTACATCCGTCTAGACGTCACACCTGACCTGCCATCTACACACATAGACGTCCCCCTGCTGTGTACACGTCTAGACGTTCCACCTGCTGTTTAAACATCTAGACGTCCCACCTGCTGTCTATACGTGTAGACGTCCCACCTGCTGTTTAAACATCTAGACATCCCACCTGTTGTTTATACATCTAGAAGTCCCACCTGCTGCCTATGCGTCTAGATGTCCCACCTGCTGTCTAAACATCTAGATGTCCCGCCTGCTAACGACATGTCCGTCTAGTCATTCCATCTGCTGTCTATATGTCTAGTCGCCCCACCTGCTGGGTACACGTCTAGACGTCCCGTCTGCTGTCTGTACATCCGTCTAGATGTCACACCTGCCATCTACACGTCTAGACGTCCCCCTGCTGCTTACACGTCTAGACATCTCACCTACTGTCTACACGTCTAGACGTCCCACCTGCTGCTTACACGTCTAGACGTTCCACCTGCTGCTTACACGTGTAGACGTCCTACCTGCTGCTTACACGTCTAGACATCTCACCTGCTGTCTACACGTCCGTCCAGACGGCCCTTCTGCTGTTTACTCGTCTAGACGTCCCACTGCTGTGTATACGTCTAGACGTTCCACCTGCTGCCTAAGTATTTAAACGTCCCACCTGCAATCTAAACATCTAGACGTCCCACCTGCTATTTATACGTCTAGAAGTCCCACCTGCTGTCTACACGACTAGTCGTCCAACCCGCAGTCTACACGTCTACACGTCCCCTCTGATGTGTACACGTCTAGACATCCCGCCTGCTCTCTATACGTCCGTCTAGACGTCCCACCTGCTGTCAACCCGTCTATACGTCCCACTTGCTGTCTACCCGCACATAGATTATGTACCTGGATCAAAACGTCATGTTAGTAGTAGGTTCGCAATATACCCTTAATATGACGTCTTCATCACAACGTTACAACAAAGTGTTGCAAGTCTTTCAGAGTTAACCAGAGGGGATACGCGACAGTCGGATTGTTTTACAAAGATTATTGCATCGTTGTCACTAAGACACACCTTAATGTCCGTGGCGCCAAGAATATCCGCCTCGACGCTATATACAATTGACGCTTCCAGGTGCTTCGAACGCATAGCAAAAGTAGCTGTAACAAAGACAGCCAGTGAAAACCAAGAAATATGAAATATGTTGTAATTTAGTTACAGTTGTAAACGAATGTTCAAAATGGTATACTAATTGTTTGTAATAACAACGGGTATTGTTTGTTTTGAATAGGTATGTGTTTAAAAAAATAGTACTACTGCGTGCGAGAACAAACTACATTACTTTATGCATCACAAGCAGCACCGTGACATGTTAGTTATGCACTCACCGGGTAAGGATTTTGGCAGTTTCTTCTCAAACGGAAATACATATTGGCCAAACGGAATCGGGCCTGGCAAATCATAAAAATAATTATCATACCCACGTCAGCCAATATCTTGAATCGGTCTGCTATTTGCAACATGCACCAGTTTCATAAAGTAAGATTTATTTGACACATGTACTGCATTATATTGTAGTGAGTCGCAATATTAATTATTGGTAATTTGACTGACTGTCTTTCGTTAGACTTTCTTATGCTTGTAATAGTTAAGTTCGAGAAATGAAGTTAATATTATTTGATTAGATTCACGGCTAGAGAAGTGGTTGTGATGCAGCAACAAAGTATTTGTCAAAGCTGGTGAACGTGAATTTAGATGTGTTGGCCGCGTTGAGCAAAATTACTAGGTTATTTTCGCAGTCACATAACTATTTTAGTGGTCGAGTTCGGCTCTCCGTCATTTCATCCAGTTTTATTCCGTATCTTCCTTCTTCACATTTGTGTTTCAGTTCTTCTACTGATCAACTTATTCATGACATATACTATCATCTTAAAAACATCTCCAACTACATTCATCCCATTGTAATTCATTTGCATCCAGCTTTTTCTTCTAAATTCGTCTCCACGATGTACATCCATCTAACGTCAACTGTTTTAATATTCTACAGTCTAGTCCTTGTGTTTTATACGTTGAAGTTATTACTTATATGTGTCTTATGCTTCAATGCAATTCATACACATTTGATTTGGGAATATCTTTCAACAGAACTGTAAATACAATATCAGTCGAAGGACAGTAGCCACAAGACGCGGCTGAACACCTGTACTTCCGGCTTTGCAGTTTGGGAAAAACAAATATTTCTGAAGAAAATAATTACATCCTTTATTACGTTGCTAGATTGACACCACCACAACGAGCATTGTTGTACCCGATGATATTTCTTAGATATAATATAGCAAATATTTCTCATACACATCAACGTCAATGTCAAAGCAGGGTGTCAAACAGGGAGGGAGACTATGGAACACAATCATAGTTATCGTGAAGTAGTTACCATCGAATTCGTGCAGTTTTATTTCTCGATGAATGTAGTGTCTCGTCGCCTCATACGTTCCATATGGGTCGTTCACTTCGCTGCTCTCGTAGTTACCTGCCAACACGACGAGTTCCATTGGTCATACAATGCAATAATTAACCACCTCTTGCTAGGAGTTTGTTTTACTCTAGCTGGTTTTACACATGAATAGGTTTGTATTTCAAAGCACCACGCCAATTATTTACCTATTTGTATTACCATGCAAAACGGTCCGCATGAAATTAGCATGTATTATCAGACACCATATTATCATAAATGTCGCTGTATATGTTGTAGGTGCAACACCAGATGGGTGGGTTTCAAAATATGTACACATCACTTTACATATTTAGCATAGACGAACACATATGTATGTACGTGAACGCGCTTCCATAGTGTGTTCATCGAAGGTGTTCTCGTCAATGTACCTCTATAGGCAGTTGGTGCATGTCTGGGAAATTATAGATAATCGTTTTTAGTTTTGTTAAAATTCAAACCAAACTATCAACGGCGACTTATCACATTCCTTAACAACACACATTGTTATCTGGGAAGATTACGTGACAATTAATAACAACGTGACGTAATACTCCGGTCATGTCCAACGTACACGTCTCGCAACCGTAGAACTTGAGTCTCACTGCGTGACCGCCAGTCGGCGCCTCGATTTTCAGGTAAACGGCTCTACGAACGAAAAACATGATTATATAGTTATTGACGTCCCAAGTCTCCTACTGTAGGAAGAAGATTTCCTTGTTTATTCCACTATTGTGATATTTCCTGCTTTTCCTTCTTTTAAGATATGTTTGAACCAGTTCTATATTTTCTATTTATAAGCAGCACCAGAATGATGACACCTACAAGGCTACAAGACCTCCATTCTTCACAAGATTCCATATTGGGAGAAGGAGCTTCCACTTTCCCACACCCTCCGTACTAATTACTGCATATTCAGCATAAGAATCTCCTATACATCGTAATTCGTAAACTTGGAACCTCTACAGATAACATGACATCATTTTCAAGTTCACCAACAACATCGATCTGCACCCCTCTTGAAGCTCGGATAAAATACACCTTCAGGCCCACAAAAACATCAAATTCCATCCAAACATTCACCCCTTCCCTAAATATTGGAGGGCTAATCGTATCTCCAGCCCCCTCCAAACAAGTTTCAGCATAAAATGAACACCCCTTCTCTACATATTTGGGGGATTGGAGGATAATCCTATCTCCAAAATACTGTCGTACGTCCTGCTCGCGATTACGACGCCGTGATTAACACACACAATAAGGTTCGATGCATTGTGTAATTATCATCAGTGTTACAGCATCGACGTGAACAAGGGGAGGCGAGAGTCACACGGCGGTCCAATCACACGTGACAGTCACCATCGTCTTCTGTAAGCTAGCATTGTTTATTAACTGCACCGCTTTTCTGTCTGATCATGAGACCTGTTATGATGGGATTACATATAGGTCATTTACAAATGTCAGCACGTTAAGCAGAAACGTCAATCCTACTGTAGGTGCATGATACAGCACTGACGTTAATAGATCTAGCTCTCGGAAGTGGAGAACGTGAAAGCAGTGTTAAATATATTGTAGCATGTATCGGGGAGAGATCGAGACGTACCCGTAAACCGTGTCTCCGCCTGTGTATTCTTGCTTCGCCGTTCTGATCAGTATTTCATTCATTGCTAAGTCGGAGTTTGGACTGCCATTGTTGCCTGGTCGTCGGAGTCTTGTCGCAATCGCCAACACTCAAGTGCGATGTGCTTAAGTGCGCGTGCCCACGTGCCAGATTATATTTACACTGCGAGACACGTCACGTGGTTAACCAGTAATCCCCGCCGTGTATTTGAACACACGAACAGGAACGAATCCGAACTACAGGGCATGGCCTCCAAGTCTACCCTATGCACTACACCGGCGCTAGAAAATGTTATATATGTGGGGATGAGGTTCACAAAAACTCTACCTGCATATCCCACCCTTGACGCTCATAAAAACCTTCAATGGTACCCCTTGAGGCTCGGCAAAACATCCAACTACGCCATCTATGAAGCTCTCCAAAATTATTGGGCAGAGTATAAAAGTATACGTGTGTGGTCTTGTGCCCACCGGAGATATTTCTAGGGTAGCTGCCCATTTGCCCCTAACCCGGCCACGACACATTGTAGAAAAGGAGCGCCTATTACAACTCTCATTTAGACCATGGACAGAGCAACTGAATTTTGCCTGGTGGGTGGTACAATGTGTATGTGGTCTAAGAGTAGAACGTCGGATTGCAAATAATGCTTTATATATGCGTGTGTGTGTGTGTGTGTGTGTGCGTGCGTGCGTGCGTGCGCGTTGTGCGTATGTACGTATGTACTTATGAATATATGTATGTATATATATATATATATATATATTCATATGTACGTACGTATATACATAACCGGTAGAAGTACATTTATTTTGTACTTTAGTGAAAATACAAGTAACAGTTAAAGTATTTTTTAAAGTGTACTTAAAATACAACTAAAAAGTAAACAATTGTACTTGAAGTAAACACAAACGTACTTTACTCAAGTATCAATATAAAATGGCTAGTTGAGAGCTCATACTTAAAAAAAGTAAAACTGTAAATCATAGATGAACCAACAAAATAAAATCCCAGCTAAGACAATTTCTAATAAATCGGCTAGTTGATGCAGATATGTAAGTTTAATCTTGTACTAGAAGTTCTACCTAATCATGCACGACACTTACTGATCACGCAGCAGGTTATTATTCGTACCGAATCAGCCATTCAGAAAATACCGCACAGCTTAGGAGTTCAAACTGTTAACACACAAATTACTGATACTTCATTACAATCAGAATGTAAAAAAATGTACTTCGTTACTCAAGAAAAGTAAACGTTGAACTACTCAAGTAAAGTAATGATGTAAATGTATTTCGTTACATACCGGCTTTGCATATGTATGTATGTATGTAAGTGAGTGTGTGTGTGTGTGTGTGTGTGTGTGTGTGTGTGTGTGTGTGTGTGTGTGTGTGTGTGTGTGTGTGTGTGTGTGTGTGTGTGTGTGTGTGTGTGTGTGTGTGTGTGTGTGTGTGTGTGTGTGTGTGTGTGTGTGTGTGTCTGTATGTATGTATGTATGTATGTATGTATGTATGTATGTATGTATGTGTAATGTTGTTGTGTTTGGGTTGTTTTGAGTGAGTTTGATAACCACAGAACACGCCGTGTGTGAAAGGGATAGAAGCGGAAGTTCCCAATGTATTCAAAGTAAAATACAAATCTGCGCGTAGTAAACGGCTACATTACATTCCTCCCTGTCTCGGAAGAATACTTGTGACTGTAATAAACCGAAACTAAAACTAAGTGTCCTTGTGATATACGCATAATAAAGAACAGTAATACACCTTAAATACAAGGATGCGAGTTGCTACTTTAAACGTCCATCACGAAATCTCTAAACCTCGTAGGTGCCTTCACCCGTCTCACAGGTCTCTGTGGAATATTCGCGTGCTCAGCTTCGTCGTTTTGCTGATCGCGAACTTCTCGAGTCAGGTAGTCGTCTAGTTGGTCGAGTTGGTCGTCTTCACTGATGTCGTCGAACTTCACGCGCGGCACAGCCTTGAAGTGCGAGACGTTGCGTGTTATGGAGTAGTTTCCACGACTCGCAGTGACCATGTTGCCTTTCGAGGCCGACACTTTCAGTGGACGAGGGTCGAACGCAGCTGACAGTTTATTCTTACGCGTCTGTCGGACGAGTACAATGTCGCCCACGCGCAGATGGCTGTCGCTCGCATGACGTCGCTCGTCTGCGTTTCTCTTCATCTTGGCTTTCTCTTGGGCATCTCGATTCTCTATCTCTCTTCTCTGTGGATTCTTCTCGTACATTTGGGGCAGCAAGACTTTCATCTGTCGCCCGTTCAGTAGTTGACTCGGTGACACGCCTGTCGAAGAATGCGGCGGTGCACGATACTGACGCAAGAACGTGTAGAGATCTTGTTTCCAATTTCGTTTCTCGATGAAAGCTGATCTCATCGCTTTACCCAGAGTTTTCATGAAACGTTCCACTTCGCCATTGGCGCCTGGCCACAGCGGAGTGACGCGTCTGTGATTGAAACCAACATATGATGAAAATTTCGTGAATTCATGTCCATTGAATGGAGATCCATTATCAGTTCTTATTTGTTGTGGAATCCCTTGGCGAGCAAATATTGCGTCTAGCTTGGGAATTACCGTGTTGCTGCTTGTTGAATTAATGATTTCGACTTCTGGGAAGCGGCTGAAGTCATCGATGACGACGATCAGTGACTCTCCGCTCGGAAACGGTCCGATGAAGTCGATCGGTGCGTCTGGAAGTTGAGACATTCGCAGCGGTGTGCAGCGCTCGGAACCGTGCGTGGTCGTGGCTTGGCAAGGCAGGCATGACTTGACTTTGTCGTCTACCATGATGTCGATTCCAGGGAACCACACCTTCTCTCTCAGTAGGCTTTTCGTCTTACGACTCCTTGATGCCCACGATGTACAAGATCGACGGCACGCTCGCGGAGTGAAAAAGGAAGGACGATGCGTGTTTGTCGTAGGACCATGCCTTGGTGTACAGCTAGTTCGTCCTTGAGCTTCAGGTGACACTTCCTCATCGGTCCATTGACCGCTCTCTATGGCGTGCAGTAGCTTCTGCATGACGCTGTCTTGTAGATATTGTAGTTTCACCTCCTGCAGCGTCATCGCCTTGGGTATGCTGTTACTACAAATGTAGTTGACCGTATTTTCTACAGCATCAGTCGCCGGTGGTTCAACAGGGTGGCGACTCAGGTAATCCGCCGGGTTCTCGTCATCTCGTCCTGGACGGTAGAGGAGTGAGTAGTTGTGCGGCGAGAGTCTCAATCGCCATCGCTCCACTCGTGCAGACGCTTGTTTCTGACTGGCGAATATTCCTAGCAGCGGCTTGTGATCGGTGATGATCTCGAATTCCGATCCATAGACGTAGAGGTGAAAGTGTTCTGCACCCCACACGACAGCCAACATTTCTCGTTCAGTTTGCGAGTATCGCTGTTCGATTGATGATAGCGCTCGGCTGGCGTAACTAACGACCTTGTCGTCTTGACACAATATCGCGCCGATGCCAACAGGACTTGCATCGACCAGCACTTTTGACGGTTTTGTCGCATCAAAGTACTGTACAGCGCACACGCCTTCAAGTTGTCGAGTGCCTGTTGATGTTTGCTTTTCCATTCCCATGGAATGTCTTTGTGTGTCAGTCCTCGGAGTGATGTAGTGACATCCGAGTAGCCAGGAATGAATCGCGACACGTATTGTGCCATTCCCAACAACGAACGTACTTCACTGGCATTCTGCGGTGCAGTTGCATTGACGATTGCTGACGTCTTCTTTGGATCCGCCTCGATGCCAGTCGCGCTGAAGATGTGTCCATAGAAGCACACTTGTTTTTGTGAGAATAAACACTTCTCTCTGTTGAGTTTGACGTTCTTGTTTTTCAGTCTCTCAAGCACAGCTTTCAAGCGTGTGTCGTGTTAGCGCTGTGATTTTTCGTAGACGATGATGTCATCAGACGTGTTCTTGCATCCAACTAAACCAGACAACAATTCGCTGAGTGTGTTTTGGAATATTTCAGATGCTGCGTTAATTCCAAACATCAGTCGTTTGTATTGCCATAGTCCCACGTTTGTTGTGAATGTGGTTATGTATCTGCTTTCAGGACTCAATCCTAGTTGATGATACGCAGAGTTCAGGTCCAGCGTACTGAAGACAGATGAGCCATTCAGATCGGTGATTAACTCGTCGATTGTTGGCATGACATGTTTGATGCGTTGTACAGCTTTATTTGCTTCTCTCATGTTTACACATATTCTGACTTCACCCGATTTCTTAGGCGCCACTACTATTGGGCTGACCCATGGTGTTGGTCCGTTTACCCTCTCGACGTCACGTCGGGTGTGAAAAGGAATCCGTCTGTGCTGTTGCTGTTTTGGAGTGACGCTCTGGTCGATGTGTAATTTCACTTCCACGCCATCCACTTTTCCAACACCTTCAAAGAGATCTGCGAACTGATCTACGATTTGTGGTTGGAACGTGCCATTTGTTGTGACGTTCTGTCCTATTGCGACGTTTTGAGCGATGTGGAGGATTCCCAAGTCCTGTGCAGTTTGGCAGCCTAGCAGATTGCCTGTCGTGCCCTCCACCACATGAATGCTTGTGTCGATGACCGTCGAGCGAAACTTCACTTTCGTGATAAGCACGCCGATCACAGGTAGTGGTGTTTGTGAGCCACATGGATACACTTTCGTCGTAGGCTGTTTGAATAACATACTGCTAGATTGTCTGATCATTTTGAATGTGCTGTTGTCAATTATATTAACTGACGCCCCGGAATCTACAGTATTTTTGATAGGATTTCCTTCAATCTGTACTGTGCATGTGGGCAATGGGTTGTGCTCGTTTGTTTGTTTGATTGCAGAAAAAAACATAATCATTGTCAGATTCAGCTGCCAGACTTTTTGGACTGACTGCGTTGGTGCTTGTGACAGTGTTAGTTTGCATTCGATTGCCGTATTTAGATCTGCAGACTTTCTCGAAATGTCCATTCTTATGGCAAAAACTGCACGTTTTGCCTTTTGCAGCGCATTGTTTAGTCGGCGGATGCGGATATTTGTCCCCACAGTAACGACATACTGTTGATATCTGTCTACTCACAGTGTTCATTGATGTTGCGTTATTGAACCGCTTGTTTCGAGTTGCCTTTTTCTTGAAGCGTTTGCTGGCGATGTTAACTTCAGCTTCTCTTGGCGTTTCTCTTGATGTTTCCATCCCTGACGCTTGTTTCTCAGACAACTCCATCGCTCTGCCTTCATCCAGCATTTCAGTGAGCGATATAGTGGCATCACGCAACACACGGCGTCGTAGTCTTGACGACGTACAATTCTGCACAATCTGTGTCTTAATTTCACGATCAGTGTCAGTGAATTCGCAGGTTGCAGCAAGACGTCTTAAACGCGTGTGGTATGTGTCGAGTGATTCACCGATTTCTTGTTTTTCTTTTCTGAATTGGTACACTTCGTACTCAATGTTCTTCTTTGACGAGAAATATGCAGTGAGCTTTTCACAAGCTTTGTCAAAATCGTCACACGCGCCTGTATGTGGCAACGTTTCAAATATTTCGTACACCTGCTCGCCAGCATAATGTAGCAGCAGTGCTCTCTGACGTGCGCGACTACTAACGCCCATCGCCACCATCATATTTGTGAAACGAGACAACCACTTCTTCCACCGGATGCCCGTATTGGCATTGTCCGTATACACGTCAAATTCGGCGAAATGCGGCAAACCGTTTGAAGCCATGATATCTTAACTCACTTACTCATGCTCGTCGCCAATGTAATGTGTTTGAGTTGTTTTGAGTGAGTTTGATAACCACAGAACACGCCGTGTGTGGAAGGGATAGAAGCGGAAGTTTCCAATGTATTCAAAGTAAAATACAAATCTGCGCGTAGTAAACGGCTACATTACAGTATGTATGTATAAAATAAAGGTAAATTCTTGTATAGCGCAGTATCAAGTCCTCAGGACTGCGCACTTTACTCCCTGGCAGACCTGTCTTGCAAGAGTTATTGACCACTCGAGTCTGATTCGACTACAAAAAACAACCAGAGTAACTTAAAAGAAATACAGGGTGTATATATGGAACAGGATAATAACGTGTCGTTTTTAATATGTTTACTGCTAAAAACCAAGGCTACGAAACAAAAGTCTATTCTCGATTTTTTTCTTTCAGCAATTTTGACAAGTGTGTACAGTAATTATGTTGTGGAGAGTGTCAACATGATTTAGTGTAGTGAGTGGTTTGGAGTGTTTGTGCTTCACGTTGACGTTTCAGCTGGTGCCGTCAGCTAGCTGAATGACTGGTATTAAAAGTAACTGAATGGGCAAGTCTCGCCTCATGACACACAGTCTAGCTCAGACGACACCGTAACTTACCCCGATACTAGACACTGTAAAACGGAGCACCTATTACAACTATCATTTAGACCCGGGACAGAACAAGTTCAATTTGCATGGTGGGTAGTATGTGGTCTAGAACTAGAACACCAGATTGCAAACAATGCTCATCAATTTTTATGGAATGGAAATAACGTTACGATAGAAGTCACACACACACGCACGCAAGCATGCACGCGCTGACGTGCGTGCGTGCGTGCGTGTGTGCTTACATTCTGGATCGAGGGGGTTTGTTGCAACATCCAGCAAGGAAGAAATACAATACAAACCTACACATGTGTAGGCATTAGAAACGAAATCACTAAAATAAACGTAAATGTTTCGGTATATGTACACGCCAGAGTTTACCTAAGTCTAGAAAACTAGAAACGGTGTTAAGCTGGGTGTTGTCATAATCACGGCGACTACTAATTATTTCGCCTAACATTGTTTTGTTAGTTGATACAGATGCTTGACACCGAAGATATAATATATATATATATATATATATATATATTAATATTATATGGCTGATATATTCTCCGGCTATCATCAAGCCTCTGGTTTCCCAGGTCAGTCTTCGGAATATGCTTTCGAGTGTTGCCGTGAATAGCTTGGGCGATGGGGTGTCACTCTGTCGTACTCCTCTCTTGATGTTCGAGGCTATATTTGGCGGAGATAGATCGTAGAAATTGGTGGTGCAGAAAAGTTGATAAACAAGTGGAATTACAGATTGATAAGTATTATTCTTGCCTTAATGTCATTCATAAAGTTGCAATAAACATATATTGAGTAGTAGTTGTGCTTAAAGTTAGTTAGTTAAAGTATTTTAGAACATCTTAGTATAGTGAGTGATAATAGGGTAACTCATTTAGCCTTTAGCCTTCGATAAGTTGTAAACAAGATTTAACAAACCTGATTATGTGGTAGAATATATAGGAGATAAAGTAACAACCATCAAACTACTTACATAAGATAATATCTGTGTAAGCCAGTACTTGCTAGATATTTTGATTAGGTAGCATTGTTGTCAAAACTAAGCAAGCGCGATAGTCGGGCGGCGTAACCTAAATAAATAAAGCAGCCTAACTTAACGTAATTGATTGTATTTAAATTAGGTCACTACCAGTAATGTTAGCGTTCGTGACAGGATAAATAGTCGGCTGTGTAATTGAAATTTGGGCAATCTTTTACTTTCTGACCTAACCATGAAAACGACCACCTACAGCCGCCAAACTTCTCCTCAATTATCTTACATACATATACACACACTACGTCACACACAAAAATATTTTACATTCCTACAACGAAAAAATTTCGCAAAACAAACTCTAGTAAAACTCGACTTCTACGTCGGCGACTATCCGTTGCTCCGCGGTTACCGTAACATTGATATTGTGTCGAGCTTTACAGAAATTCCGAACAGTGGCGCTGTCATTACAGTACACATGTTCGCGCGCGATATAAATAATTATAATATATCGTTAATATATACAGGCGCGTGAGTGTGTGTGGCAGGTATAATATTGGCATTGTTTCTGTTAGAAAGTAGCTCGATTAATTAAGGCACCATTACATCAGTATGGTTTACAGGTAATGAAAGGTTTCTACTTAATATAAAAAAACAAAATAAGTCTTACGAATAGCCAATAATTGTGTTCCCGTGGGTCAATTCTTTTTCGGTTGATGACCAACGCACGAGTCGGTGCTCCAACGAATTACACAATTTTGGGGGGCATTCAGACTTAGGATGATTCATATAATGTGAACATTTTGTTAAATTTTGCTAAGCTGGGAAAGTTATTTCTGTAATTAGTTAATGTGACAAACTGAACTAAGAAGACGTAAATCCTCATTTCCAGCTAGTTTTTTGTGTCACCAATAAAAGTGCAGGTTTGGAACAAATTATGAACAATTTGTAAGACTTATTTTGTTTTTTACATTAAGTAAAAAACTTTCATTACCTGCAAACCATACTGATCATAATAATTATGCCTTAATTAATCGAGCTACTTTTTAACAGAAACAATGCCAATATTATACCTACCACATACACTCACGCGCCTGTATATATTAACGATATATTATATTTATATCGCGCACGAACATGTGTACGGTAATAGCAGCGCCACTGTACGGAATTTCTGTGAAGCTCGACCCAATATCAATTTTACGGTAACCGCGAATCAACGGATAGTCGCCGCCGTAGAAGTCGAGTTTTACTTGAGTTTGTTTTGCGAAATTTGATCGTTGTAGGTTGTAAAATATTTTTTTTTTTAACGTAGTGTGTATATATGTATGTAAGATATGTGAGGAGAAGTTTGGCGGCTGTAGGTGGTTGTTTTCATGGTTAGGTCAGAAAGTAAAATATCGCCGAAATTTGTAACCTAAAGTGTACTGTAGTACACAGGAAACACTCTTTATAAAGACTATGTTAGTTAAGTTATTGAATAAATTATAATCGGGATATGGCGCCTTGCAAGCGGCAAGTCAAGGCAAAGCAACACTTGGTGTGCGATCACTGCCACAGCTGGGTAGATTTTGCATTGTCCGGCTGTGGGAAGTCATGGGCAGAAACCATGGAGGAAGGATATTCACCTTTCAGTGCATTGGGTGTTGGAAGGTGGAGTGTCTGCAGAAGGAGATAGTTAGGTTGACAGATATTGTGAAGGGAATGGAGATTGAAATTAGCAAGGAGGCAGGTCAAATGGAGAGAGACGGCAGGGAGAGAGGTGAGAATACTGCAAGACTGAAGGAGAATAGCAGTGGCAAGAAAACTGAGGAAAGGAGATTGAGAGGAGGGAATGTGATTGGAGGGGAAGACATTGGAAAATCGACAACAGAAAACGTGACAAGCGTGAAGGTGACAGGGAAGAAAGTGACCGTAGAGAAGGAGGGAGGGAAGATGGGACGGGAGAAGAGAGAAGAAAATGAGATGGGACGAAAGATGAAGGGACGAAAGGAAGTGAGAGCAAATGTGATAGAAGAGAAGTCGATAAAAGGGACGCTGACAGGAGGAAAGGTGACAAGAGAAAAAGCGACAGGAAAGAATGGATCGGAGGAGAATGTGACAGGAGAGAAGACGACAGGGGGGAAAGACAACAACCAGACATATGCAAACCGGAGGAGCTACTCCGAGGCAGTGACTAAGGGGGCGAGGAGAAAAGAGAGAGTGTTTATGGGCGATTCAATTCTGAGAAGAACAGACAAGACTATATGCGAGGGGAAGGACGTTGTTGTATGTCTACCGGGGGCTAGGATAGAGCATGTGACTGAAAGGGCAGAGAAGGTATTGGGGCATGGCAAGGGAGGGTCTATACTAGTACACGTAGGGACAAACAATGCAGACAAGGAGGGAACAACTGGGATAGTTCAGAAGTACAGACATCTAGTAAGGAAGCTAAAGAAGACAAGAGTGGAACAGGTTGTTCTCTCAGGAATTTTGCCAGTAATGGGAGGAAGGGGGGCAACATACAGAAACTGTAAGAGGATGGCGATCAATGCACTAGTTGAGCAGATGTATGAAGAAGAGGGCGTGGGATTTACAGATTTATGGGGATACTTTGTTGGGAGGAAAGATATGTACATGAGAGATGGCCTCCATCTTAGTGGAAAGGGGGCAGCAGTTTTCTCAGAGAACCTGCTGCAATCTGTTGACAGTGGGACAGGTTGCGTCTGTTTAAACTAGATTCGCAGGGGGGACTCACAGAAAAGCCTGAAAATGGAGGCATAGATAAAGACAGCACAAATAAATCAGCAAATAACAGTCTGGAAAACACTTCTGAAGCTGGATATAAATGTGTTTGTTTAAATGCAAGGAGTATAGCAAACAAAAGAAATGAACTAAACATTATGGTAGAATATATTGACCCTCATATAATTGGTATAACCGAATCCTGGACCACCACCGATATATCAGATGCTGAATTGGGACTGACAGGATATGTAATGTTTAGAAAAGATAGAATAGGAAGAAAGGGAGGTGGAGTTATTTTTATATATTAAAGAATCTATCCAGGCTTATGAAATAAAATTAGAAAGAGAAGCAGACTGCGAAGAAGCTGTTTGGTGTAACATAGTTACAGGAAACTCAACGTTAACAGTTGGGTTAGTTTATCGAAGTCCAAACATAAGCATAGAAGAGAATGGAAAAATACAAAACGCTATAAGGGAAGTAAGCAAACGGGACTGTATTATTATGGGGGATTTCAACCACGGGCACATACAATGGAAATCTCTTCAGAGTATGGGGAGTGAGGACCACAAATTTTTAGTTTTAGTTCAAGATACTTTCCTTTTTCAACATGTGCTAGAACCAACCAGGGGTGAGAATGTGTTAGACATAGTTATGTCCTTATAGAATGAATTAGTTGACAATGTCAAGATATGTGAGCCACTGGGGAGTAGCGATCACAACCAGATACATTTTACCATCAAAGTAAAATCAGAAAGGAATAGTAAAAAGCTGTATAGGAGAAATTTCCACAAAGGAAGGTATAAGGACATGAGGAAATATTTAGCAAAGATAGACTGGAATAACACACTAAAAAATAAGACAGCAACAGAATGCTGGAATATAGTAAAGAGTGAAATTAAGTGCATAGTCGATAAATTTGTACCCTTCAAAAAACAAGGGAAACGGTCCAAAAAGAAACACTTATCGAAAGAAGCTATTAGAAAAATTTAATATAAACAAATGATGTGGAAGTCGTATAGATGTACTGGAAATGATGAAGACTACAACAGTTATAAAGAAGCACTTAACCAAGCTACAGCTGAAATTAGAAATTCAAAGAGAAGCTATGAACAACACTTGGCTAGAAATATAAAACATGACAGCAAGAGTTTTTATGCGTATGTTCGAAGCAAACAGAAAGTTTAAGATAAGGTCGGTCCTCTAGAAGATAGTGCTGGAAATATAATATCAGAGGGATTCTTAATGGCAGAAGACCTGAATGAGTACTTTAGTTTAGTGTTTACCAGAGAAGATATTAGTTCACTGCCAGTACCAGAGGCTAAGTTCAATGGGACAGATTCAGACTATTTAGGACAATTAATTGTAACCCCGGAAATGGTAGCTAAGAAAATAAGGGCTATGAAGGATAATAAATCACCTGGAGTGGATGGGATTCCGCCCAAACTACTATTGGAAATTGTAGAACAAATTAGCATACCGCTTGCAACAGTTTTCAATTTGTCATTAGAAGAGGGAGTGGTTCCTTTGCAACGGAAAGAGGCAAACATTATACCGTTATTTAAAAAAGGTTCGAGAAACAAGTCAGAGAACTATAGACCAGTGAGTTTAACATCAGTGATTTGCAAATTATTAGAAAGACTTATTAAAGATCACATGGTGGATTTTCTTGTTAAACAAAACTTTATAAACCCATCTCAACATGGTTTTTTTAAAGCGAGGTCATGCTTAACAAATATGTTATGTTTTTGGAAGACATCACTAAGTGGGTAGATGAGGGATCACCAGTATATATCGTCTACTTAGATTTTCAAAAAATGGCTGATTGACAGAAGACAACGTGCAGTAGTTGATGGGGAGGCTTCAAACTGGAAATCGGTATTGAGTGGGGTACCACAGGGATCAGTACTAGGACCTATATTATTCTTAATATATATCAACGATTTTGATGATGATATAACAAGCAAGATGTTGAAATTTGCGGATGATACAAAAGTGTTTAGAAGGATTAAAAGTAATGGAGATTGACAGCATTTACAAGATGATCTTGATGGGTTGATAAAATGTTCTGAAAAGTGGCAAATGCTGTTCAATTTTGAGAAATGTTTTTGTAAATGCCTCCACACAGGACATGGGAACGAAGAGCTAGAATATATAATGGGGGATTCTGTACTAAGTACTACTGTAAAGAAAAGACTTAGGGTTAACCACTAGTGCTGATATGAAGGTTTCAGAGCAGTGCGGAATTGCAGCTTCAAAGTGAAATCAAATCCTTGGATTAATTCGGTGAAATATAGCGTATAAGGAAAAATAACTAACAATACCTCTGTACAAAACAATAGTGAGGCCTCATTTAGAACATTGTATACAAGCGTGGAGGCCATATCGCAAGAAGGACATATATATGCTAGAAAGATTACAGAGGAGAGTGACTAAAATGATACCAAAACTGAGAAGTCTTAGTTATGAAATTCGCCTAAAAGAATGTGGTTTAACAACACTAGATACCAGGAGATTGAGAGGAGATAATATAGAATTGTTTACAATAATAAATGGTTATGAAAATATTGATAGACATTTTTTTTTCTCAGTTAAGAAAGACAGAAGGTCTAGAGGACAGGATCACTTTCTTGAAGATTATCTCCATCTTTGCGTTCTTCCAAACGGTGGGTATTCGTTTTGATGATAAGCGTTTAATATACAGCTTAGCCAGTGTCTTCGAGATTTTGCATTTCCCATGGTGTTATCTCTGGTACCTCTTTCGGGTCGGTGTGAATTATGGTACTCTGTTCACTGTCATATAGCTCGGTGTAGAATTCCTCTATTCGTTCCAAGATCATATCTTGGTCTTGTATTTCTCTACCCTGCTTGTCTAGAAGTGTAATCAGTCTGCCTCGGCCTAGTGCCTGCGTTCTTCTTGCTTTCTTCAGGCTCTTTGATGACATAATCGTTTCTCGTATGATCTCATGTTTGCACTTTCTGATGTCCTCCTTCGCTTTCTTTTTGATGGTCTTGCATATTTCTGCGTATTTTATTTGTATTTTACGGTCGCCGTTATCCACCGTTTCTCGTCGTTTCTTCATTAGTGCTCGTGTCGGTGACGATATTATCGTCTTTACATGCCTGTTGATTGTTTTGGCTACACTTGTTGCACTTAGTTGGATAATCTCAGTGATGTTTTCGCTCATGGTGTCGACGTCGTCTAGTTCTTGTTGTGTCTCGAATTGATATCGCAGTTCGAATTGGAATTCGATCTTTTGTGTTCCTATTTGTGTGGTATCTACACTTGGTGGTCTCTTGTTTATCAACTTCTTCCTTTCACTCTTGACGTCCGGTTTGATGTTGTTCGTTACCATTATGTGGTCACTTCCAATGTTGACTTGGTTGATGACAGTTACGTCAGTGATCATGTCTGGCTTGTTTGTTAGGATGTAGTCAATTTCGTTCTTCGTTTCTCCATTCGGGCTTTTCCATGTCCATCTCCTCCCTGCTTTCTTCTGAAACATGGCATTCATGATTTTGTACTTTCTTGATGTTGCCCATTCTACCAAGTTGTCGCCTCTTTCGTTTCTCACACCTAGGCCAAATTTGCCTGTTGCCGTTTCCGAAATGTTTGTTCGTTTCCCTACTTGCGCATTAAAGTCTCCCATCACTATCGTGTAGTGGGTTGGCTCTTCTAAGGTCTCATCCATGTCGTTGTAGAAGTTGTCTGTGTCTTCTTCTGAGTATGATGTTGTTGGTGCATAAACTTGTACTATCTTCAGCTTGTAGAGCTTTGTTACGCATAGAACAGAATGCTACTCTGGGACTGATGCTGTTAACCCTCACTATATCCCGTATATATATATATATATATATATATATATATATACGGGATATCTTCGTCGAATTCGGTGGAAACAGGATTTCTATTTTCCAAGTATGACACATTAAAATCGCTTGCAATGTTAACACAAATATTACGAACGGTGTCTGATGTTGTTGCCTCTCCAAGCACTGGGAAGTGGCAGATAAAACTGCATCGTTGTTGTTTCGTTCCAATAATAATAAGACTGGTTATAATTGGATTAAGCTGAGCAGTTTATTTGCTTTGATCAGCAATAAGAGCTCAGCGAGACAGTCACATAAGGTTGGTAGAGATTCCTGTGAATTTGATTGTTAAAATTATGTATAAATGTTGTCGGAAGCATACAGGTGGGGTATTATGATTAGTAATGACTTGGCGTGATGTATAAGCTAAACAGAACGCAGCAGACGACCGATCCTTGTGGGACTCCAAATGGAAGATGAGGGGGCGAGACAGATAATCAGATAACAATGGTAGCTAGGTGGCAAGCCAGCAACATCATCACAATAGATGACGTGATTATCAACGGTGTACTTAATGTACATGTTTTGTTATTTGATGTCCTTAAAGCATTCGATAGTGTGCACAGTGCGTAGTGTTTGCTGTTGCAAAGCGTAATTGATAAGGGCATGTGCTCAATCGTTTAAATATTTGAACTCCACGTGTATGTGTGGACAGGTTAGGTGGAATGATATAATGTCACATCGATTCATGGTGAATAATGAGGTTAATGGTTAATGTCTAACATGTGCGAAAGCTATCGTTTTGGAGAATGTTCTTAACGCAACAAAATGATGAACTAGTATTTGACAGCAACATGAACTTTAATTGTAGTATTAATATATTTATGTCTTGAATTTGGTTCATTTCAAACACTTGTGAAAAAAACAATACATTATTTCATCATTATACATAATTTTATATGGATCTCAGATGTGGCTTTCATATGTGACAGTAATAACAAGATGGATATAGCGGCGTACACGTTGTGCATTTCATTACATATTTGCAAGAAATTCAATTTTATTTACTACTCGAAGTCATGGCCGCTGTTACGGGTAAGACTGTTGAGCTTCGGATTTGTATAACATACTAACTTATGGCCAGAAGAAGAAGAAGTTTATTTGATTCACCCCAAATACATAATTAAGCAGTGTTACATCGGTTTTGATTTGAAGAAATTAATAGGTAATGTATACATATATATATATATATATATACATATATATACATATATATATATATATATTACATGTACATGCATATAATTCATAAAACACATAGCTCATACATACGTATACACCCGCAGCACAATTCTAACCAGTGATTGATTCACTTAACCGAATTTCCGAAAACATTGCCTCATACTGTAATGTAGTTGTGATTTGTCCGTTTTCTGTGTGCATTCGCTTCCTTGAAGCATTGGCCCTGGTCTACCAATGCGCGATGTAATAAAGAAACCAAAGGTATGCATGTCGGGTTATACATGCGAAATGCTTTTCTACGTGTCGGAGCAGGAAGAAAACAGTGGGCGATTTGAATTATTAGCCACTCTCCACAGAGCGCCTCTTTGGCGTTACCCAGACTGGCTTAGTATGCTGTAACTGGCGTCAGCAGAAATTACGGGGTCAGCGGAAACAAAAATACGTATTTGTGATAACTGCTGCGCTCGGTTTGTTGGTCATGTTCAAGCGTAAGGTAGACTGAATTACTGCAGTAGCTACGGCATTTCGTAAATTGTAGTGTCGAACGACAATGTACAATGGTAACGTTTTCAGTCCGTGTGTTTGAGAAGGGTCTGTACACATTAACGAGGTATGCACTATTGCTTAGGTTTCTCATCGCCTTCTGCTGAACACGAATGTAGCAGCTTGAGGTAGACTTTCCCGTCACAGCAGATGTCGAAGTCGGTGTGGTAGCCGTGACTGCCGCAGCAGGCATTGGTGCCCGCCTTCCTCACAACGCGGTCTTCGCAACACATGAACCATTTTGTACGGAAGAGTTTGGTGCCGCAGCATTCGTGGGACTCCTGTTTTGTCGTGATGTTGCCAGCGCAGCAGAGATGTGTCTGTGTATCGTAGGCTTCGGCACCGCAACATTCCGCGTTGGAAGGTTTCGGGACAACGCGGCCTTGACAACACATGTCGACTGGCGACGTGTTCGTGGACTCACAACCTGTGATGAATTGTATATCTATAATTTATAATATGTATAAAAAACATATGAGCAGCCAGACTGTGATAGTGCTTAGTATAAACGTGACACATGTACGCACGCACACACACGGCCGCCCACTCCCCCACACACCATTTCAACGTCACCCTTAATTATGTGTTAATGGTATACGACTTAGCACCTCCTGGCGATTATAGAGTATATGCCTAAGTTGCACTGAAGAGACTGCAATGAACAATTACATAAATGCATGTTTCAAACGTATTATATATGTTCGTACGTGTTTCCGTTTCATTCCTATGTATTTCCCCGTCTGGAACGTCCGTTCCTCTCACACATTCGACTGCCACCAGAAGCAAGAAGACAACACATGTAATGCGATACCTGCAACAGGTAAATATCATGTTCATCAAAACAAGTACATCATTCTTAGACAACATCCAAACATAATCCCAAAAGAACAACCAAAGCCGTGCGTCACTGAACTAATGTGAAAGAAATACATTAGGCGATTTAATAAAAACACAGTGCACTATTGACAGTGAATAGAACTATTATATTAAAATCAGGTCATGTAAATTTAATAAATCGTACATTTAATGGTTTGGTGTCACCTAAATGTTTACTACTGTCACGCACTACATTTGTATATTACCGTGGCTGCGTAGATTCAATGTTCTAAATGTATTACAGTATATACTAACTGTTACATGTTAGAGCACTCGTCTGATAAACTGTACATACATGTTGCCGACCCTTTTCAGTTGAAATGCACTTGCAGTGTATGTTGGCTTTATTGTTGCGGATAGTCACGAAGTCATCACGACGTCGCATCAGCCATTTCACAACTTTACTTCAGAAATATAATAATGACAAGCAGATTCCTTGTACTGTTGTCGCGCCAACTAAATGCTGTCGTCCGCAAGCCAATTTTACAACGAACGAAGTAAAGGCGAAGCAGAAGCTTTGAAATGGCAGCGTGAAGCGAAAAGTGTCAGGTGTCAGGAGTAGGTATTTGCGTACTACGCATGCGCGCGCAAACGCAGTAAACAACACGACCTGACCCTTTGACCAACTGAGTTGCAGTTCCAAGAGTAGGCCCCGAGTTTTAGTTCGTGTGTATTCCTATTCTTTTCTTTTTTTATTTAAACGCATTGTTAGTGCAAGCCACCTTAGAAACAAAGCCTACTTTTGTCATGGTGACGCATAGGGACTTATTCCTGGTCCTTGACTACTCTAGGCTCGGTACACCGCCGTACAAGAAACTAGGATCGGGACAACGTTCAAGTGAACTGGATGCAATACTTACTTCACAACGCGCTCGTGTATGCGGCACGACCCTTCTAATCAGGGAAGTACTCTTGTATGTCATCCACACACAACGCAAGATGTCGAATGGTTATTGATAGAAATAGAGTTCTCATTACGATAGAAGTACCAGAGGACAATAAATGGTGTTGGTGACGTAACAGTGCATACGTGATATCAGAAAGCATTCATTTGTTTACAGGCGACTATAAATAACTGAAAGAAATTGTCTATACTGATTGTGTAAATACAGGATGCGTATAAAATAGAATTGATGAATACATCAGAAGGACGAGTCACCCTTATATAAAAGTCATCCTTGTTCACTTGACATGAGTTGTTTTTGCTCTGGGCAGAAACACACGATCGGGAGAACGTCACAAAGTAGTTTTTAAATGGTATCGGTCAATCTTAATGTGTCGGCTTCATGTGTAGTTATTTATAATGTGGCCCATTTACGTAGCTTTGTTTAAGGACAAAACCAAGTGAAGCCTCATGTAATTTCGTGGCTTAAATAGGGTTTTGTAAGCTACCGACTGGTGACTGGCTGTACAGATAAATCTCTAACGAACTATGAATAGGTGCATCGGTCCGTGTATATGCCGTCTTTTCCTTTTTCGTCTTGACATTGGCGTTAAAGGAAAAAAAAAACAATGTTAGTTTTTCGTTTTCATATTTGAAGTACGAAAAACGAATACAATCTACTATTCGCGGTATTTATAATACATGTTAGAAAAACGAGATAACGATAAAACAAACCGTTTTTCGCCACTCGTTTTTCGTTTCTGCACTTAGGAAGCTTCGAGTGCCTTACCGCGTTGGCTAGGCGGCAAAAGGTGGTGGTTTCAGCGGGACAATTCGGTTGCACCGGCGGCATTTTGAAAAAAAATTACCTGAAATTGCATAGTCGCCGAAGTGGTATCGTTGCCGACGCAACAAGTACGGGTGAATATTGGTCGTTTCGGCTCTGTTGTTGTATGAAAGTTTTCAATTATGAAATTAATTATACTCAACTTTCCGTGGTAAAGTACTTTATTAATTATTGTGTTTAGCAGAAATACATAATATAAAACTAGTATTTGAGATTGTACTATTATGTGAAAATGCTTTTGAAAATATTTTGGAAAACAAACTCGAATTAAACGTTGCATTCTGAGATCGCCTATATTTTAAATTAAATAAAACTGTTCAGTGAATCACCATGCCCCATACAATATCATAAACTATATATAACTTTCCACGTACTATGCAATTTTAAGATAAAACGGCATCAAAGATTAACAAGTATATCCGCGTGCCATATTCAGCTGGAAATGCGTGGCCTCCGGTAATTTTGGCAAAAACACAATGTATTAAATAACATCAAATGCAACTTTAAATTAACAAAATCTTACCCTTATGCAAGATGTAATCAGTGCCTCCTTTCTAGTTTAATAGTATTATTATAAACAAGCATGTACAAATAATAGGTTACCCCAGATGTTTAGCATTTTCTGTGAAAATATCAGCTTCGTTTTCAAAAAATCATTCCACTAGCATCTAACTATAATCCGGACGTGTGTGCATGTTTGTTTGTGTGTGTGTGTGTGTGTGTGAGTATGTGTGCGCGCGCGTGTGTGCGCGTGTGTTCCTTGTCTAACTTCCACACCATCAAAACTTAGATGTGGTGGTTTGGTATATGTTCATTTTATTTCTGTATCATTCCAAATTAGTGTAACCCCACCAGCTGGGTGACCATGTACTACTCCACCCGAGTAGTCAAATAAAATATAAAATTAATTCTCTTGTATCATTTTACAATACACTGTACACACAACTGGCTTCCTGTGAAGAGTCGCATTACTTTCAAGACCCTACTTCTCACTTTCAAAAGCCTTCATGGACTCTCACCTCCATATCTATCAGCACTTCTCTCTCCGTATCGCCCGACACGCGCTGTCTACTCTTCTCCGATCAGCTACTCCTTAATCTATTTTGTTGTTTTAATAGCTTGTATAGTTGTGTTTATTTATATATGTTAAAACAGTACAGTTGATTTTACTTAGTATTAACTATATATCGTATGGTGTTATTTATTTATTTGCATTAACCATTGTAAGGTGCCCCAGAACAATTATTTGGATGGGGCGCTATATAAGAAATAAATTATGATTATTATTTAAAATCGCATACACGCGCTCGCACACGCGCATGCATGTACCACACACACACGCACACACACAAAACATACACACACATCCGGATTATACTTAGATGCTATTTGAGTGATTTTCTAAAAACGAAACATTTGTACAGAAAACGCTAAAAATTAGGGGTAACCTATTACTTGCGAAAGTGTACATCATGATTGTTTATAATGAAACTATTAAACTAGAAATGAGGTACATCTTGCACAAGGGTCAGATTTTTTAAATTTAAAGTTGCATTGCAGAATGAGCTATTTGCTGCCATATGTATGAGATGGCATTTTATATGTTATTTGATAACTTGTTTTTGCCAAAATGGCCACGTATTTTCAGCGGAATATGAGTCTTGTTTGTCATTGATTTTGTACACTCTGTATACACATGACTGTATCAGCAGCAGTACTAACAACTACATAATCAAATTATCTGATGTCTCGGCTATTCTTGGTCTGTTACATGTTGATTCTAACATCAATACATACATGTCTGATATTGAAAGCTTTGTACATTGGTGTGACAACAACCACCTCAAACTCAATGTCAACAAGACTCATGAGATGGGTTTTGCTAAATGTATTGTTCACAGTGTGTGCTCCAAAGTCCACCAGCGGTTGTACTTTCTCCGCAGACTGAGAGCTTTCGGTGTCAATAATAAAATACTTGTTCTTTTTTTATTGCTCCGTTATTGAAAGCATACTGTGCCATGGGATTACTGCTTGATTTGGCAATATGCCTGTTCAGTTAAAATCACAGCTTTCTCGATTGATGAGAACTGCCATTAATATTACAGGTTCCACATCTCCCATGATCTCCCTTCAAGATATTTTTAACAGACATTACGAAGACAGTCAGTCAAGATTATTTATGATACTAAACATGTTCTGCATAATGAATTTCAGCTCCAGCCATCTGGCAGACGTTATACAACTCCTCGGTACAGGCTTAATAGATACAAACACTCATTCGTGCCACTGTCTTTCAAACAACTTAATTCATGATGCCTGCTGCCACAGGGTCACTTGTCGTTTTCGAATAAGTAATGTACGTGTATGCATGTATTATTTATCTGCTGTTTTTATCGAATGGTTTTATGGTTTTATGTACATATTGAAGTCACGTCTGTTCTCACCCGAGACAAATTTCTCAACTCCATAGTTGAGACAATAAAGCATTATTTTATCTGATCTTATCTTATATAAGAATATCACAAACGTTTCATCTTAAAATGCATAGTACGTGGAAAGTGATATATAGTTTACGATATTGCATGGGGCATGGTGATTCACTGAACAGTTTTATTTAATTTAAAATATATGCGATCTCAGAATGCAACGTTTAATTCGAGTATGATTTCCAAAATACTAGTCTTTGCATTCAAATATGCTTTACTATTATTTAGATTTTCAAGCACTTTCACATAATAGTACAATCTCAAATACTAGTTTGATGTTATGTATTTCTGGTAAACATAATAATTAATAACGTGGTTTACCACGGAAATTTGAATGAATTTAATAATCGAAACCTTTCAATATTCGCCCGTCGCGACGGCAACAATACCACTTCGGCGACTATGCAATTTCGGGTAATTTGTTTTCAAAATGCCGCCGATGCGTCCGAATTGTCCCACCGGCCACCACCTTTTGCCACCTAGCCGAAGCGGAAAGGCAGCCGAAGCTTCCTAAGTGCAGAAACGAAAAACGAGTGGCGCTGCAGTCGTATTTCGTTTTTCGTTCTGATGCAATGAAAACGAAAAACGGTTTGTTTTATCGTTATTTTGTTTTTCTAACATGTATTAGAAAAAACGCGTATAGTAGATTGTATTCGTTTTTCGTACTTCAAATATGAAAACGAAAAACGAACATTGTTTGTTTGGTTTTTTTCGTTCGCCAAATTCAAAACGAAAAAGGAAAACACGGTATATACACGGACCTGCATCGAACAGCACAACAAATATATTCGTCCGTGTACATGTTCGTGAATCTGAAAAGAAATTTAACCTTCCACCTAGCTGCGGAAAGGAACTTAAGAATACATATGCATAACACCGATTTCAGGCTGACAACTTTGAGTGCGTGTGCTAGTAAATATTATGCGAAGTGTAATAAGTGGACTAATTTGTTTGTCTCTCCTCAAAATAGGTCAACGACGGGTCACTTCTAAGTGATGTAGGCCGTCGTGCGTCAAACATTCGTTAAACGTTCAACTCGACAGTTATATTACTGTAAAATGCTGAAAAGCATTCTTACAAATGACATAAATTTGACAGTGAAAATAGGTGGACACTCCAATTTATATATTCTGTCATTGCATGATGTAAATATAACAGCAGAGTAATATAATAAAACGTTTAGTATTATGATTGCTGGGTGGTAGCGGATTAGTTTATAAAATGACATCTGAAAATATGGACTTTGATAACTTGTAACATATCAAGACAAAGTTGTCATGGATAGTAAGCGGTTCAGACCCGCTAGGAAAAAGACTAGAATGCTCTCCATTGTGTAAACCACTGAGCATGCGTACGTTTTACAGTTATGTGACTCTAAGTGACATTCACGCCATGTTTCAATTCCACGTACTTCAGCTGGGTACCATTATTCAACGCAATAATTAATATAATTATATCACAAAACAAATTATGTAATTATTACACTGCCGGTTCATTTCTCCAAGCGTTCAGAGCATACTTATGTCGCCATAGTCAATGTGGTATAGCATAAAATCTTTCATAAAACATTACATTTTACAAGAGTAACAGATAAGCTCGTCGATGCTGTCAAAGGTTCCGACTAAGTTTTAACGGGCACAAGAAATAAGACATTTTCGACCGTTTTAAGAAAATCCGCCCATCACAACAGATTTCGTATTTAGTGTTGTAGGCGTGGTAACCGCAGCATCCGTTGCTGCCCGCTTTCCTGACCACGTGGTCCTCGCAGCATAGATACCACAGGGTATTGTAGCGGTTGCTGCCGCAGCACTTCAGGGACTCGCGTCTCTTCATGATGATCCCCGCACAGCAGAGATGGGTCTCTGTGTCGTAAGGGTCGGCCCCACAACACGCCGCATTGGGAGGCTTTGTGACAACGAGGCCTTGGCAACACATGATATGGAATGACAAGACGGTTGTCAAATCGCAATCTGTAAGAAATTATACAATTGTCATTAAACAGGAGATGAAATATATCGGTGTAAATATAATGTGTTTGCGTGTGTGTGTGTGTGTGTGTGTGTGTGTGTGTGTGTGCGGGCGCGCGCGTGTGTGTTTCTGTGTGAGTGTGTAAGTGAGTGAGTGAGAGAGAGAGAGCGTGCGTGCGTGCGTGCGTGCGTGCGTGCGTGCGTACGTGCATAATAATAATAGTAATAATAAAGTCTTATATAGCGCTTTATCCAGTCCTTAGTTCTGTTCAAAGCGCTTTACAAAAACAGTTCACAATTATGTGACACTCATTTAGGTAGTGAAAGCGATTTTAAAAAGGTGTGTCTGCAGCGCCGTCTTAAACGACGCAATAGTGTCACACTGTCTGACTGTTCCAAAGTACAGGGGCCGCTTTGGAGAACGCACGGTCTCCGAAAGACTTGAGGCGTGTGATTGGTACCGTCAGCATACCGGCAGAATTTGATCGGAGGGAGCGTGTGGGCTGATATTCAACAAGAAGTTCGGAAATGTATTGCGGTGCAAGTCCGTGGAGTGCCTTGAAAGTGATCAGGAGAATTTTAAACGTAATTCTTTCTTGGATGGGAAGCCACTGGATATATTTTGGCACCTGGTGGTCAATCGTGTCAATCGTGTCAAAGACAGCAGACAAGTCAAGGAGGACTAGACACGAGACACACCGATTATCCGCAGATAAGAGTAAATCGTTCTGGATTCTGTACTGTGGCCCTTTCTGTATGCTGACTGATTCATTTCAAATAGTTTGTGTTGTGCCATGTGACGTGACAAACGTGACGACACCACCTTCTCAATTACTTTGGACAATAAACGGAGATTTTATATCGGTCGGTAGCTTGTAAGACATTCGGTATCCAGGGATGGCTTCTTAAGAAGCGGAGTCACAAGTGCAGCTTTCAAGTTAGCTGACACATCTCCTGGATCGAGGAGCAGATGATGTAATGATGTTTCTGACCTCATCCTCAGAGGCCGGCGTCAGCCTGTCCAACGGATGGCTTCCATCATGTTCATAAGTGGCGATCTGGACATCACGTTGTGCTCCCGCTCGGCGATCTAGTGTACAGCGAATGATTGCAGTTTTCTCTTGGAAGTAATTTCGGAAAACTTCAGCCTGAGCTTCTGGAGAGGAATGTGTATGCGTATGTCAATTTGTAGGTGCCTGTACGTCCATGTGTGCGTGTGTATCAGTGAGTATGTATTCGTGCGTGCGTTCGGGTGTATGTTGTCTGTTTTCTTACCTATTGCCTTCCGAACGCCCAGTCCTGTTACACACGCAACTATCACCAGAAAGGTGAATATTACACCTGTAACGCGACACCTACAACAGGTAAATGTATAATGTAAGTGTCAGGTCTGCAGAATACATCATAACACATACATGTCATCATCATCAAACGTCAACATAATTACTTGTTAAATGGTGGTTACCCTCCTTCGCTCCTTAACGTATTCGTCCATGTGTTGGCAACTTCCACACCGAGTTCGTTAAAAATATGCTACATATGGCCACGTGTCAAATTACAATAAACCACTAATGATGCGTTTATGTACATTTTGTTTTGTTCCAAGTATAACAAACATTTTACTTAAAAACATATGAAATGAAATAAAATCATTCGTAATGCATAACCAGAACATTTGCATGTCCGTCATGCGATCAAACACTGGACGCCGAACGCATGGTCTATTCAGACGTTCCGTCGCATATTTTGTTGAAAATCTGGTACTAAAAGTGTTTCTTTATGATGAAAACGTAAGACAAAGTTTTAAAGTGACAACTGTGTACGAGAATGTTTGATTTATGAGATGTTATGCAGCAATAGTAATGCAAATCACATATATAACCGTCATCAACATTGTTGGCAAAGGCAAAGCTTCACGGAGGTCAACCGCAAAAATTTTTGTGACGCAGGCAAACCACGCGACATGCTGGATACATAAATTGATGTATCCAGTGATACATCAATTGATGTATCCAGTGATACATAAATTGATGTATCCAGTGATACATCAGTTGATGTCTCCAGTACGTCACGGTTTGCCTACGTCACAATCACAAATTTGCGCGTGACCTCCGTCAAGCTTTGCCTTTGCTAAAAATGTTGATGACGGTTATATACGTCAATTACATTATTACTGCTGCATGTCATCTCATAAATCAAACATTCCCGCATACATTTGTCACTTTAAACATTTTGCTTTATGTTTTCATCATAAAGAAACACTTTTAGTACCATAATTTAAACAAAATATACGACGGAACGTCTAAATAGACCACGCTTTCGGCATCCGGTTTTTGATCGCTTGACGGAGGTTTTGCTAGGAAACCGGTCACGTGATGGATAGGTCAATTACTCAGCGTTGCCATGCATTTGCTTTATGTTTTGAAATGTAACTTTGTGAAATGTAACCCTGTTAGTAAGTGTTAGTTCAATTTTTTATTTTTATTTGTGTTTTTTCTTGATTTCCGAGTGCAGATAGACGCGTCTGCATTCGTTTGTTTGTAGACAGGAAAAAATCGATATGATCTTATACAGCGTAATCGTATTTGGAATAGCTTTCTTCTGTTTAAATACCAACAAAAATAAGCTTGCAAACGATTTCAAAATTGTTTGCATCTGACTAATCGTAATGGTACTAGCAATCGTTCAAAAAAGCATTTTTGGGATGTATTTTGAGTTGTTAATTTTTCGCTCGCTTATCTATTTTTGTTATACCTATGATAATAATCAAAAGAACAGCGCAACACACGGTTTAAACATTATGAATATCAAAAAAGTAGTGTAATATGCATGTGCGACTATCGGTATATATATATGTATTTTAATATGATACACGTATGGTATAATCATGTATCATGGCCATGCACCAGAAATGATTTAAGTGAAATACAAATATTGATTTGTTTTTCTGCAATCGTATAATACAGTGCAACAAAAGTTGAAATAAATACGTATGAATAGAGTATCAAAGAACACAGTAATTATACATAGATACATGATGTGGCAATACAAATTGTAGTCTGTAAACATCATATGAAAATATTATTATTAACTGCACATTATATTAAAATGCATAATAACTTGTTATTGACTTACTACAATTATTCTTGTTGTCCTTATATAACGCGGTTAGATAAAGGTGTCGCGCTTACATTTATCCGGGCGTTAAATTTTAACCGGGTGATGTTTATGTACATATGTAAGGCATAATATTTGGCACCAGTAGATCACGTAGTGATAAATAATATCCAGTAGTTAATTATATTTCGTTTGTTGTTGTAATACGAGCGTTATAGTTAGAGTACGTAACTATAATTTGCTGTTTCAGATTTGTGACCAAGTATAAGAGTAAGTCACGTTACGTGTGCGTGGAGAGGAAACTGTTTTCTATATATATAGACATAATATATATATATATATATGTATATATATATATAAACATACATCACGCCCGGATAAATGAAAGCGCGACAGTCGTAGCTGTACTAG
Organism: Paraescarpia echinospica; assembly: GCA_020002185.1. NCBI lineage: Eukaryota > Metazoa > Annelida > Polychaeta > Sabellida > Siboglinidae > Paraescarpia > Paraescarpia echinospica. Next base: position 29,357,825 of record CM034535.1, on the reverse strand, counting down.
CTGGTGCTAAATACATTCCCCTAGATACGCACAAAAACGTCCCCCGGAAATTTTTTACGCCCGGATAAACGTAAGCGCGACAATGGTAACAATCAACTGGTTTTGCATTGAAATCCAGCACATTATGTCAAGTGTAATTCGGACCCTGTGTTTGAGCAGGCGCAATACATGTTCCAAGTTGCACTTACATGTTAATTGCGTCGGATGTGCCAAGACGTTCAGCCCAGGTTACAAAGGAATTGCAGCGTGTTCTACGGGTAGTTCGGATCCAATAGTCACGACGTCGCAGCAATTACGTATAACGTGAATACTTCGCACCTTGACTTGAGAGATGCAATGATGAAGTGCAGATTCCTTATAGAGATGTCGTGATGCGCACGTCCCCCAGCCGGTATACGACGCACTTCCAATAACCAGGAGATCCTGAATCAACCTTCTAACTGCAAGGCGGAAGCTACGATATTATAGTCTCTGGCATGGTAGTCAAGCAGGGACAACGTTCAAGTGAGCCGGATGCAACAACACTTATAGGCCCTCTAACATGACAAGTTTGGTTTCTAATAGTATACGGACATACCCTTGAGTAGGCCTATGTGTATGAAATGTTCCCTGTTTACCGATATTTATTTCTAGACGAATAAATTAGTCTTCAAATAACTGCGTGGCTTTGGGATGGCTTTGCTAGCCATACGTGCGGTCGACTAGCTGTAGGGAACATTCTCTCCCAAACTTTACCTAAATAGTTATGTAACTATAAATACTGGAGGTGGCAGCAGAGTGTTAAGAGGTGCCTCGAAAAAGAAGGATTAACTTTTTGATCGTTTTCGATCATCATGGATTAGTAAAGGGTAGTGATTGACAAGACGGATGCCGAACCGCAATTGATGAGAAATTATTAATACATTTCGGTGTAAAGCCAATGTGTATATATGTGTGTGTGTGTGTGTGTGTGTGTGTGTGTGTGTGTGTGTGTGTGTGTGTGTGTGTGTGTGTGTGTGTGTGTGTGTGTGTGTGTGTGTGTGTGTGTGTGTGTGTGTGTGTGTGTGTGTGTCTGTGTGTGTGTGTCTGTGTGTGTGTGTCTGTGTGTGTCTGTGTGTGTATGTGTGTGTATGTGTGTATGTATGTCTGTGTCTGTGTGTGAGAGGGTGCGTGCGTGTGTGCGTGTGTGCGTGTGAGTATGTGTGTGCGTGTTCCGCGTCTACATATAGCAATAGCAAAGAGAGTGTACGCATAAAATAGCGAAAAGATTGTAAATATATTCCGAAAAATGACTGTACTTTACTACATGAACGTTTACCATAATAAATCACAAGTAGTAATATAGGTTGAATTCGATCCAATATCACAGCCAGAGCCAGAGGATGAGCAAGAGCAAGAGCAAGAGCAAGGTCAAAGTGCAAAAGGTCAAATATCAAAACTACAAAAGGTCAGGATCAAGATCAAAGGTTAAGTGGCGCTCCTGGCGAATAGGTGGTGAACTGTGTAACTAGGTCAATCAGCACCCCTTGCGGGTAAATTGTGGAACAGTACTGCTGAAATTCGTGCCTCTTGTTTTTTCTGTTATAAAAATAGGTCAAAGACGTCAATAAATAAGTCAAGAGGTCACGGTCAAAGTCAGGTGGGGCTCCTGGGAGTAGGTGTTGAACTAAATAAATAGGTCGAGTAGCTCCCCTGACAGAAAATGTGTGAAAGACTTAAATGTGTGTCTCTTACGTGGTGAACGACAAAAATAAGTCAATCATATCATTGAATAGGTCATTGCGCATGCTCAATAACATTTGCAAGAACTATATTGAAGGCCTGCTATCATCAAAGCGGTAACGAATGCTCTGTGTGTGCTGGAAGAACATCCGGGTATTTTGTCCCCAGGAGCTACATCCTACGAAAGATAGGAAATTATAAGAGAGGAACGTACCTGCTAAGTCAGTCAAACTGCCCGCTATCTGTGTAGGTATGTGAAGTAAACCGTTCAAACTGGTAGTATTTTGGTCAAGACATTTGACATGTAACATTCTTTGGGATACGACATTTGCACTTACCTCAGTTGATTGCCTGGTTGCAAACTGTTTTGAAGTGATATTCCCTGTCCAAGTCTCACCTGCAACTAGACGCCAACAGTACTGTTTCACCATTTTATCAAGCCAGCAATGCATTCTGAACTTGCACGTATGAGTATAATTTCGTTGCAAGACGTCAATAAATAAGTAAGCACGCACGATGTCGACTCTTCGTCCTGGAACAGTATTTGACAACAATTGACCGAGTAAAGAATTGGTTGCAAGGCTCTTTTTCGAAACAGTCGCGTAACAAAGTGAAGCGTTATGATGAACAGTATATGAGTATAATAATCATCCAGATAAGGTGTACCAGTATTTATATAGTTTACGGTATTAGTGGTCAATTGTACAAACTTATATTATATCGGGTTTTTTTCTTTTTTTATACTGTATTTTTTTAATTCGTGCTTCTTCGGTAAAAACCTTTCAAGCCTAATTATATCATAAAACTCATAACCTGGCATCGGTAACCGAAAATGGACACAAATAAACAGTATGCTTTCTTATAACCCTATTTCTGTATCTGTTACCATATTTGTATGACATTAGACATGAAAGTATAACCTATACGACACGCTATGAATAATACTAAAAATCATAACCTGGCATTGACAACCGAAAATAGGTACTTCTCTTTTAAATCAGTCAAATCGACGGCTATCTGCGTAGGTACGATAGTTATTTTTACATTACGCGCTTGCATACAGTTTTGATTTGTTCATGAAAAATGGCGGGAAATCGGTGAAAACGGCGGGGATTCTGTGAAAATGGCGTCATTAAATAAGTTCGGTTCAACTTGTAGAATAATTAGGTTAGCAAGCGTTTGAAACATGCCCGTACGTGTGTAATCTCGATCAGTGACGTCATTAAATAAGTACGCATGGAAAATTGGTCCAACTAGTGGTAATTCGGCTAGCCATCATTTTGAACTTGCGCGTATGTATGTAATCTCAATCAGTGACGTCATTAAATATGTTCGCATGGAAAATTGGTCCACCTAGTGGTAATTCGGCTAGCAAGCATTTGAAACTTGCGCATATGTAAACAATCTCCTTCAGTGACGTCATTAAATAAGTACGCGTGGTAGTTCGGTTCAACTTGTAGTAATTAGGTTAGCAGGCGTTTTGAACTTGCGCGTATGTAAATAATCTTCTTCAATAACGTCATTAGTGTAGGACTGACCAAGTGTACTGGACTAGACACGTGTACCCGACTAAGCAAGAGTATCGCGTGCATCGAAACTGCTTTAATTTACTAATAGTCTTACACTTCATGACCGAAGAGAGACGGTATTGTCAATATTATGGGTCATCGATTTGTGTAAAACAGGTTCGTGTACGATATGCAAGACACAGGAACAGTACCATGGACCAAACTTAACCAAACTTAGACCGATAACTTTCATGTACCAAACTTAGATCAACGAGTTGCAAGAACTAAACTTCTATGACACTCTTCAGTCCACCGAATACACTGGTAGATCATCCTGTGTCGGGTACCGTTGTATCTATCGAGTTGTGGTCTTCGACACTGTGGTCACACTTAGACCAGCGACTTGTACGGACCAAACTTAGACCAGTAATTAAACTTACAAACACACTTTAAAACACGTACAAACATACTTTTAAACTTATTTTTTTTTACAAACTTTCACTGACAAACGTGCAAACAAACGTACAAAAGTGTGTGTTGTGTGTGAGTGTGTGTGTTGTTGTGGGTGTTGTATGTGTGTGTGTGTGTGTGTTGTGTCATGAACCAAACTTAGACCAATGCGTTACACGAACCAAACTTAGACCAACGAGTGTCATGCTCCAAACTTAGACTAAGTTGAGAGTCCGAAGCTCTATCCACTGCGCCACCACCGCTTCTGTGTGCACTAACTGCTATCATCACTTCCACCACCGCCACCACCACCGTCGCTTCTGTGTGTATTAACTGCTATCATCACTTCCACCACCACCACCACAACCACCACCGCCGCCGCCGCCGCCGCCGTTTCTGTGTGTGCTAACTGCTATCATCACTTCCACCACTGCCACCACCACCACCACCACCGCCGCCGGTTCTGTGTGTGTCTGTACTAACTGCTATCATCACTTCCACTACCACCGCTTCTGTGTGTTTGTGTGTGTACAATCAACACCCACCACCACCACCACTGCTTCTGTGTGTCTGTGTGTGTACTATCTAACATTATCACCACCACCACCACCACCACCACCACCATCACCACCACCACCGCTTCAGTGTGTATATGTGTGTGTACTATCTACTACCACCACCACCCACGCGGGGATCTCTATTCGTCGACACACTTCTGCCATTTTACCGACCTATAGCACGTAAACGGTGCTAAACACTGACCTACAGCACACAGAAATTAACCTACAACAAACAAATACCGACCAACAACACATAAACAGTGCTAAACACTGACCTACAACATAAAAACACTGACCTACAACACAAAAACACTGACCCACAACATACAACCACTAACCTACAAAAAACAAACAAAGACCTACAACACAGAAACACCAACCAACAACACGTAAGCAGTGCTAAATACTGACCTACAACACAAAAACGCCGACCTACATCACACAAACATTGACGTACAACACACCAATACCTACATACAACACACAAACACTGAACAACGACACACAAATGTTGAACTACAACATACAACTCCCGCGCTACAGCACGTAAACAGTGATAAACACTGACCTACACCACACAAACACTAACCTACAACAGACAAACACAGACCTATAATGCAAAAACAATGACCTACAAACACTAACCTACAACATACAAACACTAACATACAACACACAAAGATTGACTTACAACATACAACTACCAACCTACAACACGTAACCAATGCTAAACACCAACCTACAACATATAAACATTGACCTACAACACAGAAACACCGACCAACAACAGGAAAACAGTCCTAAACACTGACCTACAACACAGAAAATCTATAAAAAAAAAGTTGGGGATAATCTCGCAAAAATTTAAACAGCCCACCGAGGTGGGTTGTATAAATAAAAACTTGTTTTTCTATCTAACATACACACACTCACACACACCCACATACACAAAATCTGGTTCATGGAACACGCTGGTCTAAGTATAAGTTCCGACTTGTGAATTGTTACCCTTTAGATGGCGACTGTTATCTCGTCCGTTGTGTCGTCTGTTGTCTCATCCGTAGTCTCATGCGATGTCTCCGGTTCTTTCTATGTTTGGTTATGTTTGGTTCATGGAAGTCGTTGGTCTAAGTGTTTATTTCGTGTAACTCGTTGATCTAAGTGTTTGGTTCATGACACTAGCTGGTGTATGTTTGGTTCGTGCAACTCCCTGCAGGTCATTGTTTGTATGTTGTGGGTCGGTGTTTGGAACTGTTTACGTGTTGTAGGTCGGTGTTTATGTGTTGTACGAAAATGCTTGTGTGTTGAAGTTCAGTGTTTAGCACTGTTTACGTATTGTAGGTCAGTGGTTGTATGCTGAAGGTCGGTGTTTAGCACTGTTTAAGTCTTGGTGTTCAGTGTTTGTGTGGTGTAGGTCGGAGGTTTTGTGTTGTAGGTCAGTGTTTGTATGTTGTAGGTCGGTGTTTAGCACTGTTTATATGTTGTAGTTCGGTAGTTGTATGTTGTAAGTCAATGTTTGTGTGTCACAGGTCGGTGATTTTGTGTTGTATGTAGGTATTTGTGTTTTGTACGACGACGTTTGTGTGATGTGATGATGCTTAGAACTGTTAATGTGTTGTAGGTCGGTGTTTGTGTGTTGTAGGTCGGTGTTTTTATGTTGTAGGTCGGTGTTTGTACGTTGTAGGTAAGTGATTGTGTGTTGTATGTAAGTGTTTAGTATTGTTTACGTGTTGTAGGTCAGTGTTTGGTTGTTGTAGGTCGGTATTTAGTGCTGTATACGTGCTGTTGGTAAGTGTTTGTGTGTTGAAGGTCGGTGTTTGTGTGTTGAAGGCCAACGTTTGTGTGTTGTAGGTAGGTGTTTGCATGTTGTAGGTCAGTGTTTGTAAGTTGTTTGTCAGTGGCTGTGCGCTGCAGGTCAGTGCATTTGTGTTTGTGTCTGTGGTTAACACTATTTAGGTGTTGTAGGTCAATGTTTGTGGGTTGTGGGTGGGTGGGTGTTTGGGAATTATAGGTGGGTGATTGCCTGTTGTAGGTCAGAATTTATGTGCTGTATATTAGTGTTTGTGTGCAGTATGTTGGTGTTTGTGTGTTGTTTGTCGTTGTTTGCATGATGTATGTCGGTAGTTGTATGTTGTATGTCAATGTTTGTGTGCTGTATGTTAGTGTGTGTATGTTGTAGGTTATTATTTGTAGGTCATTGTTTTTGCTTTGTAGGTCGGTGTTTGTCTGTTGTATGTTAATGTTTGTGTGGTGTAGGTCGGTGTTTAGCAGTATGTACGTGTTGTAGGTCGGTAGTTGTAGGTTGGTGATTGTGTGATGTAAGTAAGAGTTTGGGTGTTGTAGGTCGGTGTTTGTACGTTGTAGGTCAATGTGTTTGTGTGTTGTAGGTCATTGTTTAACACTGTTTACATGTTGTAGGTCAGTGTTTGTTTGTTGTAGGTCGAGATTTAGTGCTATTTACGTGTTGTTGGTCGGTGTTTGTGTTATAGGTTAGTATTTGGGTGTTATAGGTGGGTGTTTGTGTGTTGTAGGTCAGTGGTTATGTGTTGAAGGTTTGTGTTTGTGTGTTGAATGTCAATGTTTGTGTGTTGTAGGTCAGTGTTTGTGTGTCGTAGGTCAGTGATTGTTTAGCTGTTTGTACGATGTATGTCGGTGTTTGCGTGTTGTAAGTCAGTGTTTATCACTGTTTTCCTGTTGTTGGTCGGTGTTTGTGTGTTGTAGGTCAATGTTTATATTTTCTAGGTTGGTGCTTAATTAGCACTGGTTACGTGTTGTAGATCGGTAGATGTATATTGTATGTCAATATTTGTGTGTTGTAAGTTAGCGTTTGTATGTTGTAGATTAGTGGTTGTAGGTTGTAAGTCTGTGATTTTATATTGTAGGTTGGTGCTTATGTGTTGTGGGTCAGTGTTTGAATGTTATAGGTCGCTATTTGTATGTTGTAAGTCGGTGTTTTTGTGTTGTAGGTCAGTGTTTAGCACTGTTTACGCATTGTAGGTCGGTGTTTGTGTGTTGTATGTCGATGTTTTTGTATTGAAGGTCAGTGTTTAGCACTGTTTACGCTTTGTAGGACGGTGTTTGTGTGTTGTAGGTCGGTGTTTTGCACTGTTTTCCTGTTGTTGGTCGGTCTTTCGGCGTTGTAGGTCAATGGTTTTGCATTGTAGGTGGGTGCTTTTATGTTGTGGGTCAGTGTTTGTATGTTGTAGGTCGGTGTTTTTGTGTTGTAGGTAAGTATTTAGCACTGTTTATGTGTTGTTGGTTGGTGTTTCTGTGTTGTAGGTCTTTGTTTGTTTGTTGTAGGTTAGTGGTTTTATGTTGTGGAGCAGTGTTTTTGAAGCAATGAAAACATCGTTCTCGCACGCGCTCGCACACGCGATAAACAAACAAGTCCATACACGTCTCCAGTACGGTTTTTTTTATAGCCTCGCACGATGATATTGCGCAATCACAGTCCGGTTCCCGCATGCAGCGAACAATTTAACACGTCCAGACACGTCTCCAGTAGCGTCGCTTGATGCGTGTCGAAAAAAGTACCAAAGAAACTTCCAGAATACAATTTTGTGGGGAATTTTTCACTCACTATAACGCTGTGCTAAACCTTTGACCTACAGGCCAACTAGTCTCGTGTGTGACAGGTTCAAATGCAGTTCGGTATATTTCGTTAAAACGAGCCTATCTTTGAACATGGGGAAAGTCCCCTATATTAAAAAAAAAATTGTAGGGCTAAAAAGTAAGGTAAATTGGCACCTAGAACTCAAAAAGTCGTCATAAGGTCATTTGTGCAATTGAGGCGAGCTCATGTGCATACTTCCTGCCCAATGATTATGAGTGGAATAAGAGGGACATCCGCGTATTTTCCTATCTTTTAACATGGGAACCGGAACTACTTTCTTCCTCTTCCTCTGCTCATAATCAATCCATCCCTTCTGATTAACCTAACACACTACTCTTAGAAATTGGTTGAATTTCAGTGCTTGCGGGATTAAAGATACTCCAGTCAGAGTCTGATTACTGGACTCTTGCCACGAGTTGATTGCGTGTTGATTGGCATTCGACGGAGTGGCAGAACGTAAACAGTAACAGATATAAGTTCATCGATGTTGTCAAAGGTTCCAACTGAATTTTTACGGACAAGGCTTTTGCGACGGTTTTAAGAAAATCTGCCCATCACAACATATTTCGTATTGAGTGTTGTAGGCCTTAGCCTTAGTGACCACGTGTTCCTCGCAGCATAGATACCACAGGGTGTTGTAGCTGTTGCTGCCGCAGCATTCCAGGGACTCTCGTATCCTGTTGATGATCCCCGCGCAGCAGAGATAGGTCTCTGTGTCGTAGGAGTCGGCACCACTACACGCCGCATTGGGAGGCTTTGGGACAACGAGGCCTTGGCAACACACGATATCGAATGACAAGACCGTTGCCGAATCACAATCTGTAAGAAATTATAAAGTTGTCATTAAACAGCTAGGATATGAAATATATAAAATAATATAATAAATATAATGTGTTTTTGTGTGAGCGTGCGCTTGGGCGTGCGTGTGTGTGCGTGTGTGTGCGCGTGTGTGTGCGTGTGTGTGCATATGTGTGCGCTTGTGTGCGCTTGTGTGCGTGTGTGCGCGTGTATGCGTGTGTGTGTGCGGGCGCGCGTGTGTGTCTATATGAGAGTGAGTGAGTGAGTGAGTGAGTGAATGACTGAGTGATTGAGTGAGTGAGTGAGTGAGTGAGTGAGTGAGTGAGTGAGTGAGTGAGTGAGTGAGTGAGTGAGTGAGTGAGTGAGTGAGTGAGTGAGTGAGTGAGAAAGTGAGAGACCGTACGCACGTACGTACGTGCATGCGAATGTCGATTTGCAGGTGTTTTTATGTCCGTGTGTGCGTGTGTATCAGTGTGTAAGTATTTGTGCGTGCGTGCGTGTGAATTTTGTCTATTTCTTACCTACTGCTCTTGCATTCCGAACGCCAATTCCTGTTACACACGCAACTATCACCAGAAAGGCGAATATTACACCTGTAACGCGAACCTACAACAGGTAAATGTATAATGTAAGTGTCAGGTCTGCAGAATACATCATGACACATACATGTCACCATCATTTAACAAGATTTAACAAGATTGCCATCCAGATAATTAACTCTAGGTGGCAGGTGGACAAGGAAGCCCTTTGGCTTATCGAGAGTCCATCCCTTTTATTTATGTGTATCCCGCCTTTCTGAGGTATGTGTCGATTTTATTTTTAAACAGATTCACGCTACTAGCACCCACACAATCAGCAGATAATCTGTTCCATACATTTACAGTCATTTGTGAAAATGAGAACTTTCTTATATCTAATCTACACTGCTCCTTTGCTAATGTAACTTCATGTCCTCTAGTCCTTCTATCTTTCTTAACTGACAAAAAATATTTCTATCAATATTTTGATAACCATTTATTATTTTGAACACTTCTATTTTATCTCCTCTCAATCTGCTGATCTCTAATGTTGTTAAACCCCATTCTTTTAGGGTATTATTACAGCGGTATTGTTAGTTCTTTTTCCTTATACGCTATATTTCCCATAATTAATCCAAGGATTTGATTTCACTTTGAAGCTGCAATTCCTCACTGCTCTGAAACCTTCATATCAGCACTAATGGTTAACCCTAAGTCCTTTCCTTTTATATTAGTCCTTAGTACCATTGCATATTCTACCTCTTCGTTCCCATGTCCTGTGTGGAGGAATTTACATTTCCCAAAATTGAACAGCATTTGCCACTTTTCAGACCATTTGATCAACCTGTCAAGATCATCTTGTAAATGTTGTCTATCTCCATCACTTTTAATCCTTCTAAACACTTTTGTATCATCCGCAAATTTCAACACTTTGCTTGTTATTTCATCATCCAAATCGTTGATATATATTAAGAATAATATAGGTCCTAGTACTGATCTCTGTGGTACCCCACTCAATACCGATTTCCAGTTTGAAGCCTCCCCATCAACAACTACACGTTGTCTTCTGTCAATCAGCCATTTTTGTATCCAGTTTATTTTACCATTTCCTATGCCATGGGCCTTTAGTTTAAGCACTAATCTTTGTTGTGGCACTTTGTCGAAAGCTTTTTGAAAATCTAAGTAGACGATATCTACTGGTGATCCCTCATCTACCCACTTAGTGATGTATTCCAAAAAATATAACATATTTGTTAAGCATGACCTCGCTTTTAAAAACCCATGTTGAGATGGGTTTATCAAGTTATGCTTAACAAGAAAATCCACCATGTGATATTTAATTAGTCTTTCTAATAATTTGCAAATCACTGATGTTAAACTCACTGGTCTATAGTTATCTGACTTGTTTCTCGAACCTTTTTTAAAAAACGGTATAATGTTTGCCTGTTTATATTCTAAAGGAACCACTCCCTCTTCCAATGACAAGTTGAAAACTATTGCAAGTGCGGTATGCTAATTTGTTCTACAATTTCCAATAGTAGTTTGAGCGGAATCCCATCCACTCCAGGTGATTTATTATCCTTCATATCCCTTATTTTCTTAGCTACTATTTCCGGGGTTACAATTAATTGTCCTAAATAGTCTCAATCTGCCCCTTTGAACTTAGCCTCTGATACTGGCAGTGAACTAATATATTCCCTGTAAACACTGAATTAACATACTCATTCAGGTCTTCTGCCATTAAGAATCCCTCTGATTTTATATTATATTTCCAGCACTATCTTCTAGAGGACCGACCTTATCCTGAACATTCTGTTTGCTTCGAACATACGCATAAAACTTTTGCTGTCATGTTTTATATTACTAGCTAATTGTTGTTCTTTGAATATCTAATTTCAGCTGTAGCTTGGTTAAGTGCTTCTTTGTAAATGTTGCAGTCTTCATCATTTCCGGTACATCTATATGACTTCCACATCATTTGTTTATACTTAATTTTTCTAATGGCTTCTTTCGATAAGTGTTTCTTTTTGGATCGTTTCCCTTGATTTTTGAAGGGTACAAATTTATCGACTATGCACTTAATTTCACTTTTTATTATATTCCAGCATTCTGTAGCTGTCTTATTTTTCAGTGTGTTATTCCTGTCTATCTTTGCTAAATATTTCCTCATGTCCTTATAACTTCCTTTGTGGAAATTTGTCCTATACTGCTTTTTACTATTCCTTTCTGATTTTACTTTGATGGTAAAATGTATCTGGTTGTGATCACTACTTCCCAGTGGCTCACATATATTGACATTGTCAACTAATTCATTATGTGAGGACAAAACTATGTCGAACACATTCTCACGCCTGGTTGGTTCTAGCACATGTTGAGAAAAAAAGTATCTTGAACTAAAACTAAAAACGTGTGGTCCTCACTCCCCATTCTCAGTAGAGATTTCCATTGTATATGCCCGTGGTTAAAACCCCATAATAATACAGTTCCGTTTGCTTACTTCCCTTATAACGTTTTGTATTTTGTCATTCTTTTCTATGCTTATGTCTGGACTTCGATAAACTAACCCAACTGTTAACGTTGAGTTTCCTGTAACTATGTTACATCAAACAGCTTCTTCGCAATCTGCTTCTGTTTCTCATTTTATTTCATAAGCATGGATAGATTCTTTAATATATAAAATAACTTCACTTCACTTTCTTCGCATTCTATCTTTCCTAAACATTACATATCCTGTCAGTCCCAATTCGGCATATGATATATCGGTGGTGGTCCAGGATTCGGTTGTACCTATTATGTGAGGTTCAATATCTTCTACCATAATATTTAGTTCATTTGTTTTGTCTACTATATTCCTTGCATTTAAACACAGTCTCCCCGAGCAATTGGTATTAAGACGAAAAATGAAGTAACCAGTTACCGATTTGACGTTTAACAACTGCTATAATACATGTCAGCCAGTTTGTAGCAGGTTTGTTAACAAACATGCATTTGAATGTTCGTGTGATATAAGTAAGTGTTTAGAACTGTTTATGTGTTGTAGGTCAGTGTTTGTGTGTTGTAGGTCGGTGTTTGTACGTTGGAGGTCAGTGTTTTTGTGTTGTAGGTCATTGTTTAACACTGTTTACGTGTTGTAGGTCAGTGTTTGTTTGTTGTGGGTCGGTATTTAGTGCTGTTTTCGTGCTGCTGGTCGGTGTTTGTGTTGTAGGTCAGTGGTTGTGTGTTGAATGTCAATGTTTGTGTTGTAGGTTAGTGTTTGCGTGTTGTAGGTCAGTGTTTGTTTCGTTGTTTGTATGATGTATGTCGATGTTTGTGTGTTGTATGTCAGTGTTAAACACTGTTTTCCTTTTGTTTGTTGGTGTTTGTGTGTTGTAGGTCAATGTTTATATTTTGTAGGTTGGTGTTTAGCACTGGTTACTTGTTGTAGATCGGTAGATGTATGTTGTATGTCAATGTTTGTGTGTTGTAAGTTAGTGTGTGTATGTTGTACATTAGTGTTTGTAGGTTGTAAGTCATTGTTTTTGTATTGTAGGTGGGTGCTTTTGTGTTGTAGGTCAGTGTTTAGCACTGTTTACGTATTGTAGGTCGGTGTTTGTGTGTTGTATGTCGGTGTATTTGTTTTGATGGTCAGTGTTTTGCACGGTTTACGTTTTGTTCGTCTGTGTTTGTGTGTTGTAGGTCGGTGTTTGCACTGTTTTCCTGTTGTTGGTCGGTGTTTCTGCGTTGTAGGTCAATGTTTTGCATTGTAGCTTTTAAGTTGTGGGTCAGTGTTTGTAGGTTGTAGGTCGGTGTTTTTGTGTTGTATGTCGGTGTTTTGTTTGTAGATCAGTGATTATCATTGTTTACGTGTTGTAGCTCGGGAGTTGTATTTTGTAGTTCAATATTTGTGTGTCGTTGTTCAGTGTTTATGTATTGTATGTAAGTATTTGTGTGTTGTACGTCAATGTTTGAGTGATGTATATCGGCGTTTGTGTGTTGTAAGTCAGTATTTAGCACTCTTTTGCGTGTTGTTGGTTGGTGTTTCTGTGTTGTAGGTCTTTGTTTGTTTGTTGTAGGTCAGTGTTTAACACTGTCTACGTGTTGTAGGTCAGTGTTTGTGTATTGTAGATCGATGTTTAGCATTGTTTACGTGTTGTTGGTCAGTGATCATGTGTTGTTGGTCGGTGTTTCTTTGTTGTAGGTTAGTGATTGTGTGCTGTAGGTCAGTGTTTAGCACTGTTTACGTGCTATAGGTCGGTAGAATGGCAGAAGTGTGTCGACGAATAGAGATCCGGCGTGGGTGGTGGTGGTTGTAGATAGTACACAAACACATACACACAGAAGCGGTGGTGGTGGTGGTGGTGGTGTTGGTGGTGGTGGTGGTGAGGTTAGATAGTACATACAGACACACAGAAGTAGTGGTGGTGGTGGTGGTGGTGGTGGTGGTGGTGAGGGTAGATTGTACACACACATACACACAGAAGGGCGGCGGTGGTGGTGGTGGTGGTGGTGGTGGCAGTGGTGGAAGTGATGATAGCAGTTAGTACACACAGAAGCGGCGGCGGCGGCGGCGGCGGCGGCGGCGGCGGTGGTGGAATTGATGATAGCGGTTAGTACACACCGAAGCGGCGGTGGTGGAAGTGGTGATGGCAGTTAGTACACAAAGAAGCGGTGGTGGTGCAGTGGATAGAGCTTCGGACTCTCAACTTAGTCTAAGTTTGGATCGTTCTACTCGTTGGTCTAAGTTTGGTTCATGCAACGCGTTTGTCTAAGTTCGCACACAACACGTACAACACACACACACACACACACACACACACACACACACACACACACACACACACACACACACACACACACACACACACACACACACACACACACAACACACGCACGTTTGTCAGTGAAAGGTTGCAAATTTGTAAGTTTAAAGGTGTTTGTACGTGATTTAAAGTGTGTTTGTAAGATTATTTGCAAGTTTGTCAATGTAAGTTTCCGTCTTTGCAAGATTAAATGTATGTTTGTATGTACTCGCTGGTCTAAGTTTGGTTCGTGCAAGTCGCTGGTCTAATTGTGACGACCACAACTCGATAGATACAACGGTACCCGACACAGGGTGATCCACAAATGTATTCGGTGGACTTGAAGGGTGTCGTAGAAGTTTGGTTCTTGCAACTCGTTGATCTAAGTTTGGTACATGGAAGGTGTCGATCTAAGTTTGGTTAGGTTTGGTCCATGGTACTGTCCCTGTGTCTTGCATATCATACACGAACCTGTTTTACGCAAATCGGTGACCCATAATATTGACAATACCGATAGTCTCTCTTCAGTCATGAAGTGCAAGACTATTAGTAAAGTATAAAGCAGTTTCGATGCATGCGATACTCTTGCTTAGTCTGGTACACGTGTCTAGTCCAGTACACTTGGTCAGTCTTTCATTAATGATGTCATTAAAGAAGATTATTTACGTACGCGCAAGTTCAAAACGCCTTCTAACCTAATTACTACAAGCTAAACCGAAATACCACGCGTACTTATTTAATGACGTCACTGAAGGAGATTGTTTACATACGCGCAAGTTTCAAATGATGGCTAGCCGAATTACTACTAGTTGGACCAACATTTCCATGCGTACTTATGTAATGACATCACTGATCAATATTACATACATACGCGCATGTTTCATATGCTTGCTAACGTAATTACTCTACAAGTTGACGAACTACAACGCGTACTTATTTAATGACGTCATTTTCACAGAATTACCGCCGTTTTCACCGATTTCCCGCCATTCTTCATAAACAAATCAAAACTGTATGCAAGCGCCTATTGTAAAAAATAACTATCGTACCTACGCAGATAGCCGTCGGTTTGACTGATTTAACAGAGAAGTACCTATTTTCGGTGGTCAATGCCAGGTTATGATTTTAGTATTATTCATAGCGTGTCGTATAGGTTACACTTTTATGTCTCATGTCATATACATATTTTTAAAAGATACAGAAATAGGGTTATAATCAAGCATAATGTTTATTTGTGTCTGTTTTCGGTTACCGATGCCAGGTTATGAGTTTTATGATACAATTAGGCTTGAAAGGTTTTTACCGAAGAAGCACGAATTTAAATACTTCAGTTTGAAAAAAAAGATTAAAAAAAACGATATAATATCAGTTTGTACACTTGACCACTAATTCCGTAAACTTTATAAATACTGGTACACCTTATCTGGATGATTATTATATTCATATACTGTTCATCAGAACGCTTCACTTTGTTACGTGACTGTTTCGAAAAAGAGCCTTGCAACCAATTCTTTATTCGGTCAATTGTTGTCAAATGCTGTTCAGGGACGAAGTATCGACATCGTGCGTGCTTACTTATTTATTGACGTCCTTGAACGAAATTATACTCATACGTGCAAGTTCAGAATGCATTGCTGGCTTGATAAAATGGTGAACCAGTACTGTTTGCCTCTAGTTGCAGGTGAGACTTGGACAGGGAATATCAATTCAAAACAATTTGTAACCAGTTTGCAACCGGGCAATCAACTGAAGTAAGTACAAATGTCGTATCCCAAAGAATATTACATGTCAAATGTCTTGACCAAAATACCACAAGTTTGAACGGTTTACTACACATATCTATACAGAGCCAGTTTGAGTGATTTAGCAGATAAGTTCCTATCATTTAATTTCCTATCTTTTAACGTAGGATTTAGCTCCTGTTTTAACATGGGACAAAATACCCGGATGTTCTTCCAACACACACAGAGCATTCGTTACCGCTTTGATGATAGCAGGCCTTCAATATAGTTATTGCAAATGTTGGCTAACCAAATAACTACCCGTTTGACCAATTAACCACGCGTACTTATTTAATGATATCATTGAATAAAACTACATACAAGAGCAAAAGATCAAAATGTTGGCTAACCTTATCACTACCAGTTTGACCAATTTACCACGTATACTTATTTAATGACATCATTTTCATAGAATTACCGTCATTTTCACAAATTTTCCGCCATTTTTCATGAAGCAATGAAAACATCGTTCTCGAACGCGCTCGCACACGCGACAAACAAACAAGTCCAGACACGTCTCCAGTACGGTTTTTTATAGCCACGCACGATGATATTGCGAAATCACAGTGCGGTTCCCCCATGCAGCTAACAAACATGTCCAGACACGTGTCCAGTAGCGTCGCTTGATGCATGTCGAAAAAAGTACCAAAGAAACTTCCAGAATAAAAATTTGCGGGGAATTTTCCACTCACTGTAACGTTGTGCTATACCTTTGACATACGGGCCAACTAGTCTCGTGTGTGACAGGTTCAAATGCAGTTCGGTATATTTCGAAGTTAAAACGAGCCTATCTTTTAACATGGGGACATGTTCCTATATTTTAAATTAGGATTTGTAGGGCTAAAAAAGTAGGATAAATTGACACCTCGAACTCAAAAAGTGGTCGTATACCTGTACGATAAATCGAATTGACGTTTAACATGGGGAAAATGTCCTATCTTTTAATACAGGGAACTAACTGGCCACACCCACAATTGCCAAATAAAGTCATTTGTGCAAATGAGGCGAGCTCATTTACATATTTCTTGACAAACGATTGATTGGAGTAAGAGGGACATCCGGGTATTTCCCTATCTTTTAACATGGGAACCAGAACTACTTTCTTCCTCTTCCTTTGCTCATAATCAATCCATACCTTCTGATTAACCTGACATACTACTCTTAGAAATTTGTTGAATGTCATAGTGCTTGCGGGGTTAAAGATACCCCAGGCAGAGTATGATTACTGGAATCTTGCCACGAGTTGATTCCTGGTCGATTGCCATTCGACGGAGTGGCAGAACGTAAAGAATAACAGATATAAGTTCATCGATGTAGTCAAAAGTTCCAACTGAATATTGTCGGGCAAGACTTTTGCGACCGTTTTAAGAAAATCTGCCCATCACAACACATTTCGTATTTAGTGTTGTAGGCGTGGTAACCGCAGCATGCGTTGCTGCCCGCCTTAGTGACCACGTGTTCCTGGCAGCATAGATACCACATGGTGTTGTAGCGATTGCTGCCGCAGCATTCCAGGGACTCGCGTCTCCTCTTGATGATCCCCGCGCAGCAGAGATGGATCTCTGTGTCGTAGGAGTCGGCACCACAACACGCCGCATTGGGAGGCTTTGGGACAACGAGGCCTTGGCAACACATGATATCGAATGACAAGACCGTTGCCGAATCACAATCTGTAAGAAATTATACAGTTGTTATTAAACAGCTAGTATATGAAATATATAAAATAATATAATAAATATAATGTGTGTTTGTGTGTTTGTGTGTGTGCGCGTATGTGCGCGTGTGCGCGCGCGTGTGCGCGCGCGTGTGTGCGCGTGTGTGTGCGCGTGTGTGCGTGTGTGTGCGCGTGTGTATGCATGTGTGTATGTGCGCGCACGCGTGTGTGTCTATATGAGAGTGAGTGAGTGAGTGGGTGGGTGGGTGGTGGTGTGGTGGGTGGGTGGGTGGGTGGGTGGGTGAGTGAGTGAGTGAGTGAGTGAGTGAGTGAGTGAGTGAGTGAGTGAGTGAGTGAGTGAGTGAGTGAGTGAGTGAGAGAGAGCGTACGTACGTTCGTACGTGCATGCGTATGTCAATTTGCAAGTGTTTTTACGTCCGTGTGTGCGTGGGTATTAGTGTGTATGTATTTGTGCGTGTGTGCGTGTGTATGTTGTATGTTTTCTTACCTATTGCTCTTGCCTTCCGAACGCCAATTCCTGTTACACACGCAACTATCACCAGAAAGGTGAATATTACAACTGTAACGCGACACCTACAACAGGTAAATGTATAATGTAAGTGTCAGGTCTGCAGAATACATCATGACACATACATGTAATCATCATTTAACAAGATTTAACAAGATTGCCACCAAGATAATTAACTCTAGGTGGCAGGTGGACAAGGGAGCCCTTTGGCTTATCGAGAGTCCAACCCTTTTATCTATGTGTATCCCGCCCTTCTGAGGTATGTGTCGATTTTATTTTTAAACATAATCACGCTACTAGCACCCACACAATCAGCAGATAATCTGTTCCATTCATTTACAGTCCTTTGTGAAAATGACAACCTTCTTACATCTAATCTACAGTGCTCCTTTGCTAATGTAACTTTATGTCCTCTAGTCCTTATATCTTTCTTAACTGAGAAAAAAATATTTCTATCAATATTTGCATAACTATTTATTATTCTAAACACTTCTAACTGATCTCCTCTCATTCTCCTGGTCTCTAGTGTTGTTAAACCACATTCTTTTAGGCGAATTTCATAACTAAGATCCTCAGTTTTTGTATCATTTTAGTCGCTCTCCTCTGTACTCTTTCTAGCATATCTATGTCCTTCTTGCGATATGGCCTCCACGCTTGTATACACTATTCTAAATGAGGCCTCAATATTGTTTTGTACAGCGGTACTATTAGTTCTTTTTCCTTATACGCTATATTTCGCCTAATTAATCAAAGGATTTGATTTCCCTTTGAAGCTGCAATTCCGCACTGCTCTGAAACCTTCATATCAGCACTAATGGTTAACCCTAAGTCCTTTTCTTTTACATTAGTATTTAGTACAGTACCCCCATTGTATATTCTACCTCTTCGTTCCCATGTCCTGTGTGGAGGCATTTACATTTCCCAAAATTTAACAGCATTTGCCACTTTTCAGACCATTTTATCAACCTGTCAAGAAAATTGTAAATGCTGTTTATCTCCATCACTTTTAATCCTTCTAAACACGTTTGTATCATACGCAAATTTCAACACCTTGCTTGTTATTTCATCATCCAAATCGTTGATATATATTAAGAATAATATAGGTCCTAGTATTGATCCCTGTGGTACCCCACTCAATACCGATTTCCAGTTTGAAGCCTCCCCATCAACTACTACACGTTGTCATATGTCAATCAGCCGTTTTTCTATCCAGTTTATTATACTATTTCCTATGCCATGAGCCTTTAGTTTAAGCAGTATTCTTTGATGTGGTACTTTGTCGAAAGGTTTTTGAAAAACTAAGTAGGCGATATCTACTGGTGATCCCTCATCTACCCACTTAGTGATGTCTTCCAAAAAACATAACATATTTGTTAAGCATGACCTCGCTTTAAAAAACCCATGTTGAGATTGGTTTATCCAGTTATTTTTTAATAAGAAAATCCACCATATAATCTGTAATTATTCTTTCTAATAATTTGCAAATCACTGATGTTAAACTCACTGGTCTATTGTTATCTGACTTGTTTCTCGAACCTTTTTTAAATAACGGTATAATGTTTGCCTCGTTCCATTCTAAAGGAACCACTCCCTCTTCTAATGACAAATTGAAAACTGTTGCAAGCGGTACGCAAATTTGTTCTACAATTTCCAATAGTAGTTTGGGCGGAATCCCATCCACTCCAGGTGATTTATTATCCTTCATAGCCCTTATTTTTTTAGCTACCAATTTCCGGGGTTACAATTAACTGTCCTAAATAGTCTAAATCTGCCCCCTTGAACTTAGCCTCTAGTACTGGCAGTGAACTAAAATCTTCCCTGGTAAACACTGAACTAAAATACTCATTCAGGTCTTCTGCCATTAAGAATCCCTCTGATATTATATTTCCAGCACTATCTTCTAGAGGACCGACCTTATCCTGAACTTTCTGTTTGCTTCGAACATACGCATAAAAACTCTTGCTGTCATGTTTTATATTACTAGCTAATTGTTGTTCATAGCTTCTCTTTGAATTTCTAATTTCAGCTGTAGCTTGGTTAAGTGCTTCTTTATAAATGTTGTAGTCTTCATCATTTCCAGTACATCTATATGACTTCCACATCATTTGTTTATACTTAATTTTTCTAATGGCTTCTTTCGATAAGTCTTTCTTTTTGGACCGTTTCCCTTGTTTTTTAATGGTACAAATTTATCGACTATGCACTTAATTTCACTCTTTAATATATTCCAGCATTCTGTTGCTTTCTTATTTGTCACTGTGTCATTCCAGTCTGTCTTTGCTAAATATTTCCTCATGTCCTTATATCTTCCTTTGAGGAAATTTCTCCTATACTGCTTTTTACTCTTCCTTTCTGATTTTACTTTGATGGTATAATGTATGTGGTTGTGATCACTATTCCCCAGTGGCTCACATATCTTGACATTGTCAACTAATTCATTCTGTGAGGACAAAACTATGTCTAACATATTCTCACGCCTGGTTGGTTCTAGCACATGTTGAAAAAGGAAAGTATCTTGAACTAAAGTTAAAAACTTGTGGTCCTCACTCCCCATAATATTTAGAGATTTCCATTGTATATGCCCGTGGTTAAAATTCCCCATAATAATACAGTCCCGTTTGCTTACTTCCCTTATAGCGTCTTGTATTTTGTCATTCTCTTCTATGCTTATGTCTGGACTTCGATAAACTAACCCAACAGTTAACGTTGAGTTTCCTGTAACTATGTTACACCAAACAGCTCCTTAGCAATATGTTTCTCTTTCTAATTTTATTTCATAAGCCTGGATAGATTCTTTAATATATAAAATAACTCCACCTCCCTTTCTTCGTATTCTATCTTTCCTAAAATTACATATCCTGTCAGTCCCAATTCGGTATCTGATATATCGGTGGTGGTCCAGGATTCGGTTATACCTATTATGTGAGGGTCAATATCTTCTACCATAATGTTTAGTTCATTTCTTTTGTTTACTATATGCCTTGCATTTAAACAAACACATTTATATCCAGCTTCTGAAGAGTTTTTCAGATTGTTCTTTGCTGATTTATTTGTGCTGGCTTTGTCTATGCCTCCAGATTCAGGCTTCTCTGTGAGTCCCCCCCGCGAATCTAGTTTAAATAGATGCAACCTGTCCCACTGTCAACAGATCGCAGCTGGTTCTCTGAGAAAACTGCTGCCCCCTTTCCACTAAGATGGAGGCCATCTCATATATGCATATCTTTCCTCCCAACATAGTATTCCCATAAATTTGTGAATCCCACCCCCTCTTCTTCACACATCTGCTCAACTAGTCCGTTGATCGCCATCCTCTTGCAGTTTCTATACGTTGCCCCCCTTCCTCCCATTACTGGCAAAATTCCTGAGAAAATAATCTGTTCAACTCTTGTCTTCTTTAGCTTCCTCACTAACTTTCTATACTTCTGTACTATCCCAGTTGTTCCCTCCCCGTCTGCATTATTTGTTCCTACGTGTACTAATATAGACCCTCCCTTGCCCCAATATCTTCTCTACCTTTTCAGTCACATGTTCTATCCTAGCCCCCGGTAGACATCAACCGTCAACATAATTACTTGTTAAATGGTGGTTACCCCCCTTCGCTCCTTGACATATTCATCCATGTGTTGACTTGTGTTCATTACGTATCCATTTCGTTCTGATACGTCGCTGAGCTTGGTTTTCTGAGGATTTGTGCGGGATATAAACTTGTATATTATTCATCGTCTTCTAAAGCAAGTTATTAAACAAATGTTGCACAGTCTCCCCGAGCAGTTGGTATTAAGACGAAAAATGAAGTAACCAGTTACCGATTTGAGGTTTAACAACTGCTATAATACATGTCAGCCAATTTGTAGCAGGTTGGTTAACAAACGTGTATTTGAATGTTCGTGTGATGTAAGTAAGTGTTTAGAACTGTTTATGTGTTGTAGGTCAGTATTTGTGTGTTGTAGGTTTGTGTTTGTACGTTGGAGGTCAGTGTTTGTGTGTTGTAGGTCGGTGTTTGTATGTTGGAGGTCAGTGTTTAACACTGTTTACGTGTTGTAGGTCAGTGTTTGTTTTGTTGTTTGTATGATGTTTGTCGATGTTTGTGTGTTGTAGGTCAGTGTTTAGCACTGTTTTCCTGTTGTTGGTCGGTGTTTGTGTGTTGTATAGGTCAACGTTTATATTTTGTAGGTTGGTGTTTAGCACTGGTTACGTGTTGTACATCGGTAGATGTATGTTGTATGTCAATGTCTGTGTGTTGTAAGTTAGTGTTTGTATGTTGTAGATTAATTAACAAACATGCATTTGAATGTTCGTATGAATGTTGAGCATTTGAATGTTCATTCAAATTACCGTGAAATTGTTATTAGCCCTACATTTTAATTTCCTTGCGCTCCTATGTAAAACTTATGCATTTCAATGCGAACACCAAACATTATTTTCTCATTTACGTAATCCAGTGCAATTCGAATGCAGCAGGCGTAGGGCCCAGTTGCTCATAAATAATATAATTTTGCAACAAACGATCAGTAGTGATTATATTGTGTAATTATTGCCTGAGTTGTGAATCAACTTTCAAACCGAGGTCGTTCAATATATGTTATATATGGCCACGTTTTATATTACAATCAACCATTAATGATGCGTTTATGTATACTTTGTTTTGTTCCAAGTATAGCAAACATTTAACATAAAAACATTTGAAATGAAATAAAATCATTCATAATTTACATGCATTTGCTTTATATTTTGAAATGTAACCTTGTGAAGTGCAACCCTGTTATTAACTGTTAGTTCGATTTTCAATTTGGCTATGTGGTTTTCCTTGATTTCCGAGTGCAGATAGACGCGTCTACATTCGTTTTTGTGTAGACAGAACAAAATCGATATGTCGTATTTGGAATAGCTTTCTTCTGTTTGAATACCAGCAAAAATAAACTTTCAAACGATATGACATTTTTTTGCATCTGACTAATCGTAATGGTACGAGTAATCGTTCAAACCAGCATGTGTATAATAATTAAAAGAACAGCACAATATACGGGTTAAACATTATGAATATCAAAAAAATAGTGTAATATGCATGTGCGACTATCGGTATGTATATGTATTATAATAGGATACACGGTATAATACATCATGACCATGCACCAGAAATGCGTTAAGTGAAATACAAAATTAATATTGATTTGTTTTTCTGCAATCGTACAATTCAAGGTAAGCATTCTTAAAAATTTTACTTCTTGGTTATTTATAACGTATACAGGCCTATATTATTATACATTGCACTAGAAGTTGAAGTAAATACGTATGAATAGAGTATCAAAGAACATAGTAATTACAAAAAGATACTTGGTATGGCAATACAAATTTATCTTGTCCTTATATAACGCATTTAGATAACGGTAACAATCAACTGGTTTTGCATTGAAATCCAGCATATTGTATCTAGTGTAATTCCGGCCCTGTGTTTGAGCAGGCGCAATACGTGTTCCAAGTTGCACTTACATGTTAACTGCGTCGGATCTGCCAAGATGTTCAGCCCAGGTTGCAAAGGAATTGCAGCGTGTTCTACTGTAGTTCGGATCCCATAGTCACGACGTCGCAGCAATTACGTATAACGCGAATACTTCGCAACTTGACTTAAGAGATGTAATGATGAAGTGCTGATTCCTTGCAGATATGTCGTGATGCGCACTAAAGGCCGCCGTCCCCCAGCCGGTATACGACGTACTTCCAATAACCAGGAGATCCTGAGTCAACCTTCTAACTGCAAGGTGGAAGCCTTGATGATATAATTAATCTCTGGCATGGTGGTCGAGCAGGGACAACGTTCAAGTGAGTCGAATGCAACAACACTTATAGGCCCTCTGTCATGACACGTTTGGTTTCTAATCGTATACGGACATACCCTTGTGTAGGCCTATGTATATATGAAATGTTCCCTGTTTGCCGATATTTATTTCCGTACGAATAAATTAGCCTACAAATAATTGCGTGGCTTTGGGATGGCTTTGCAAGCCATACGTGCGGTCGACTAGCTGTAGGGAACATTTCCTCCCAAACTTTACCTAAATAGTTATGTAACTATAAATACTAGAGGTGGCAGCAGAGTGTTAAGAGGTGCCTCGAAAAAGAAGGATTAACTTTTTGATCGTTTTCGATCATCATGGATTAATAAAGGGTAGTGCTTGACAAGACGGATGCCGAACCACAATCTATGAGAAATTATGCAGTTATCACTAAACATGAGATAAAACATTTCGGTGTAAAAGCAACGTGTATATATGTGTCTGAGTGCGTACGTGCGTGCGCGCGTGCATGTGAGTATGCGTGTGCGTGTTCCTCGTCTATATATAGCAAAGAGAGTGTCTTTAAATGACGAAAACATGGTAAATATATCCCGCAAAATCACCGTACTTTACTACATTAAAGTTTACCATAGTAAGTCATAGTAAAATCACCATAGTAAACCATATTTTTGTAGGAAGTTGGGGTGATTGGACGGGAGGCATGCATGCATAAAAGGGCTGGAGCCAGTGCTCCCCACTTTGTATGTAAAAAAAAAACCTGCTCAGTAATAGTGCATTCTTTTAGAAGGTTAAAATGTCCCATCCTTCACACACACATGCGCGCGCGCGCGGCTGCGCACACACACACACGCACGCACGCTTCCGACAAAGGATCAGTTTTACGCGTAGCATCGACCAAATCAAGACCGAGAATGATCACGAGACAAGTGCATATACACAACTGGACCACGCATCATTAGAACAAGCAATTTGGTTTCGTTAGAAAAACCTCGAAAAATTTCAGTGAGGTGTGTGATTAACTTTGCAAATCTGAGCGCAAATTCACCTAACATGAATATATTCTCCATAAGCAAGTGTTTCCACCAAGAAAGTTGTAGAAGTATAGGCCTATGTACGTTACCTATTCTCATATCACACGGAACCTTAGCGAAATGCATGCAATTGTAATTGTATGAGCTATAGCAGCTGTGGCATGAGCATGTGGGGGAGGCGGAGAGGGGACACCGCTGCCAGCTGTGGGGGAGGCGGAGAGGGGACACCGCTGCCAGCTGTGGGGGAGGCGGAGAGGGGACACCGCTGCCAGCTGTGGGGGAGGCGGAGAGGGGACACCGCTGCCAGCTGTGGGGGAGGCGGAGACGGGACACCGCTGCTAGCTGGAAAGTTGTATTTCATGAACCTGTGTCCGTTTTAATACACGCTGAACATAAATCAGTACACGTTGTCAAGAAATGGACGATGGCTGTTAATCAATCGTATGAAATTGCACCACCGCAGCCAACGGACTGTAGGAATCCAGAATGGCCGAAATGGATCGGGAGATTCGAGCGGTTTAGAAGAAGAAGAATTTGTTTTATTTGACCCAGACATTTCAAATAATACATACAGTACATCCATGTCAAAAAATAATACAATACATGTATATAACCTTATGGTAAACATGGTATAATGTATGATAAATAACAAAACGTAGGGTCAGGAGACTCTTCAAAGACTATGATAGTCGATATCGAGGAGCCACCTTTTGTAATATAACTTTAACTGAATGAATACATCACCTAATCAAATTCTTCCAGAAAAAACATAATATGTATGCATGTGTCTAGTGTGAGCAAGCTTACATGATTATTGTGTTTGTCGTTAAGGCACTGTTTTGTACTGTATCAAGATAGTTTTGTAAAAAATAAAGTTGGCAAATCTTTGAGAACTATGTGTACTAAGCTTTTCTTTGACTATATCAGGAATGTTTTTTAGTAAAAGTGGCAAATTATGCTTAAGACATTTCTTAGCAAATTCATGTTTAATTTTATAAGTGTATATTTTATTCCCGACTCTTGTATCATGATTATGTACCTCATAGTTAAACATTGTCCTCCAGTTTTGTAAATAAACTGGTAAGTCATTGTGTAAATATTTATAGTAAAACTTTAATTGTTGTAATTTAAGAATGTCATCTACTTTTAACAAGTTGAGTTTTTTGTGTGAAGTGGTTCTGTGTGGGATACATAAAGTAATAATTCTCAGAGCTTTTTTGAAGTTTTAGTATTCTACTTGATTGAAAGCCCCACGCCATGATGCAATAATTAATGTGGCACTATTAAAGAATTATATAATATAATTTTAATATCAAGAGGTAACACATGTTTCAATTTATTTAAAGTGCCAATTTTTTTAGAATAAGCATTTGGTATTTTTTCAGTGTGCTTTTTCCGGTTTACATTTGTATCTATAATTAAACCCCAAAAATGCAATTTTTTTGACTTGTTCAATATATACATTGTCTATCTTCAGAGTAAGTGTCTATTTCCTTTGCCTTTTGAAATGTCATGTATTTAGATTTTGCTACGTTTAGCGATAATTTATTTATTTTGAGCCATTCATTTATTTTAAAAAGTTCTTCATTTATTAAAGATTCTAAATTTTCGTCATGTATGTTATCGCTAAAAGTGTTTAGTGTACTTGATAGAGATGAATATCAGGGGTCCTAAGATTGAGCCTTGTGGAACACCTGTTGTAATTGATAACATATTTGATTTTATATTGTCAATTTCCGTATATTGTTTACGATTTGTTAGGTAACTGATGAATAAGTTCAGATTTGTTCCATGTATACCATAATATTTCAATTTGTCAATTAAAATTAAATGTTCAATGGTATCAAAGGCTTTGGAAAGATCTAGGTAAATATTAATGGGTATTTCATCCTTATCCAGTTGGGTTATTATTCTATCTATTAATTCTAGTGCCGTGTATTCAGTTGAATGTTTAGGTCGGAATCCTATTTTCAAGTACTTTTGAAATAGCTGGTAGAAGCGATATGGGTCTATAATTATTGAATACTGCTGGCTCACCTTTTTATAAATTGGAATTACCTTAGCAATGTTTAGTTTATCAGGGAATATTCCTCTGGTTAATACTTGATTTGTTAATAAAGTTTAAGATTTGGTTAATGCAGGTTCAAGCCTTTTTAGCAGTTTGGTAGAGAGACCATCACATCCACAGCTATTTTTGTTGGGTAGATTAATTATTGTTCTCTGTATGGTATCTTCTTCAACGTATTTAAATGTAAAATTACAGTTTACTATTTTATTTAGATAATATGAATGATCATGAATGCCTTTGTAATTAATATCAATTGCCAGATTATTACCTATACTGGTAAATAATGTATTGAATTTATTTGCAATTTTTAATTTGGCTGCAACAATAGATTCGGATTCTTTAAAATATTTTGGAAATGATTTATTAATTTTATGTTTAGACACTATTTCATTTATAGTTTTCCAAGTGTTTTGATATCAAATTTAAATTGATTAAAACATTTGTTAAAATATGATTGCTTTGCTTTGCGAAAACTTCTTTTCAAAATACGTTTTTAGATTAATCAATAATATGCCATATTCAGAAGATTCAGGGTTTGTGATTTTTAATTGTTTGTAAAGTTTGTCTCTGTATCTTATTGAGGTTAGCAAGCCTTTAGTTATGTTTCTATTTATTAAATTTAACTAATTTGCTAGTCATATATTAATTTTTAGCTTGATTTATTCCATTGATGATAATGTTATAATTATGGTTTGGATCAGCATTTGAACTTGTATCTAATTGTTTATGTATTTCAGAATGAGATTATATAATTTTTGACTTTTAACATAGCCTCTTTATTTTGTACATTAACTCGTATAAAATTTGTAGGATGTTCCTCTTTTAGAGCAATGTCCATAAGCATAAAATGTGGTTGATGATCAGAAATTGTTTAATTAATATTCCTGCTGTACTTTGCAAAATATGCTTTGTTAAATTACAAAAAAATTATAAATAAGTGTACCAGTATATGTTGAGAACCTTGTAGGAAGAGTAATTTGGGGAAGAGACTAAATGAAGTTAACATGTCAAAGAAAGTGCTACAGTGTTGTTGCTCGTTTATTTTTAGCATATTTATATTGTCTCCTGCAAGAATAAGATTGTTGTGCTGATGATGTTGAATAGATGATATAACCATTGTAAATTCATTTCTAAATTCGTTATAGTTTTCAGTTAAAGGCCTTGGAGGTCGGTATATTTCCTATAGTGACTGTCTGTGATACACTTATTTGTATTATTTGTCCCTCCCATTGTTCATACATATTTAATTTCATCTTTACTTCATAATCAACGTTGCGTTAATGGACTGTATATTTGAGCTTAGGATACTGAAATGTGTATAATTGTTTTGGACTAATAAATAAAAAATTCAAAAATCATAATATGACGATCGGCATATTGTTGGCACTTCATTATTTTCATCAACAGTATTAGTGATGTTTAGAATATTATTTAGACAATTATTTGTAATACCACCTGTAAATTGGAGAAAAGTTTCGTAAGTTATCATTTCAGTGTATTTTAATGAGATCAGCATATTTTCAATGTGCAGTAATGTTTCAGTAAGAGTGCGAGCCTTTAGTGTTTGAGTTACTTTAACAATATTTGTATTTTGTTCATGTGCATAATAAGTAGCTACTTAAAGTGTCAGAGATAGAACACATTTAACAAGATTTAACAAGATTGCCATCCAGAGAATTAACTCTAGATGGCAGGTGGCTTATCGAGAGTCCAACCCTTTTATCTACATATATCCAGCCCTTCTGAGGTATGTGTCGATTTTATTTTAAAACATATTCACACTACTAGCACCCACACAATCATCAGATAATCTGTTCCATACATTCACAGTCCTTTGTGAAAATGAAAACTTTCTCACGTCTAATCTACACTGTTCCTTTACTAATGTAACTTCATGTCCTCTAGTCTTTCTTAACTGAAAAAAACATATTTCTATCAATATTTTCATAACCATTCAATATTTTTAAACACTTCTATCTGATCTCCTAGTCTCTAGTGTTGTTAAACGACATTCTTTTAGGCGTTTTTCATAACTAAGATCCCTCAGTTTTGGTATCATTTTAGTCGCTCTCCTCTGTACTCTTTCTAACATATCTATGTCCTTCTTGCGGTATGGCCTCCACGCTTGTATACAATATTCTAAATGAGGCCTAACTATTGTTTTGTACAGCGGTATTATTAGTTCTTTTTCTTTATATGCTATATTTCGCCTAATCAATCCAAGGATTCGATTTCCTTTTGACGCTGCAATTCCACACTGCTCTGAAACCTTCATGTCAGCACTAATTGTCAGCCCTAAGTCTTTTTCTTTTACAGTAGTATTTAGTACAGTTCCCCCCATTGTATATTCTACATATTCGTTCCCATGTCCTGTGTGAAGACATTTACATTTCCCAAAATTGAACAACATTTGCCACTTTTCAGACCATTTGATCAACCTGTCAAGATCATCCTGTAAATGCTGTCTATCTCCATCACTTTTAATCCTTCTAAAAACTGTTGTATCATCTGCAAATTTCAACACCTTGCTAGCTATATCATCGTCCAAATCGTTTATATATATTAAGAATAATATAGGTCCCAGTACTGATCCCTGTGGAACCCCACTCAAAACTGATTTCCAGTTTGAAGCCTCCCCATCAACAACTACCCGTTGTCTTCTGTCAATCAGCCATTTTTCTATCCAGTTAATTATACCATTTCCTATGCCATGGGCTTTTAGTTTAAGCAGTAATCTCTGATGTGGCACTTTGTCGAAAGCTTTTTGAAAATCTAAGTAGATGATATCTACTGGTGATCCATCATCTACCCACTTAGTGATATCTTCCAAAAAACATAACATATTTGTTAAGCATGACCTCGCTTTTAGAAACCCATGTTGAGATGGGTTTATCAAGTTATGTTTAACAAGAAAATCCACCATGTGATCTTTAATTAGTCTTTCTAATAATTTACAAATCACCGATATTAAACTAACTGGTCTATGATTATTTGACTTGTTTCTCGAACCTTTTTTAAATAACGGTATAATGTTTGCTTCTTTCCATTCTAAAGGAACCACTCCCTCTTCTAATGACAAGTTGAAAACTGTTGCAAGCGGTATGCTAATTTGTTCTACAATTTCCACTAGTAGTTTGGGTGGAATACCATCCACTCCAGGTGATTTATTTTCCTTCATAGCCCTAATTTTCTTAGCTACCATTTCTGGGGTTACAATTAACTGTCTTAAATAGTCTGATTCTGCCCCCTTGAACTTAGCCTCTGGTACTGGCAGTGAACTAGTGTCTTCTCTGGTAAACACTGAACTAAAATACTCATTCAGGTCTTCTGCCATTAAGAATCCTTCTGATATTACGTTTCCAGCACTATCTTCTAGAGGACCGACCTTATCCTGAACTTTCTGTTTGCTTCGAATATATGCATAAAAACTCTTGCTGTCATGTTTTATATTACAAGCTAATTTATGTTCATAGCTTCTCTTTGAATTTCTAATTTCAGCTGTAGCTTGGTTTAGTGCTTCTTTATAAATGTTGTAGTCTTCGTCATTTCCAGTACGTCTATATGACTTCCACATCATTTCTTTATACTTAATTTTTATAATGGCTTCTTTCGATAAGTGTTTCTTTTTGGACCGTTTCCCGTGTTTTTTTAAGGGAACAAATTTGACGATGATGCATTCAATTTCACTCTTTAAGATATTCCAGCATTCTGTTGCTGTCTTATTCTTTAGTGTGTTATTCCAGTCTATCTTTGCTAAATATTTCCTTATGTCCTTATATTTTCCTTTGTGGAAATTTCTCCTATACTGCTTTTTACTATTCCTTTCTGATTTTACTTTGATGGTAAAATGTATCTGGTTATGATCACTATTCCCCAGTGGCTCACATACCATGACATTGTCAACTAATTCATTCTGTGAGGACAAAACTATGTCTAACACATTCTCTCCCCTGGTTGGTTCTAGCACATGTTGAGAAAGGAAACTATCTTGTACTAAAAACTTGTGGTCCTCACTACCCATACTCTGTAGAGATTTCCATTTTACATGTCCATGGTTGAAATCCCCCATAATAACACAGTCCCGTTTGCTCACTTCCCTTATAGCGTTTTGTATTTTTTCATTCTCTTCTATGCTTATGTTTGGACTTCGATAAACTAATCCAACCATTAACATTGACTTTCCTGTAACTATGTTACACCAAACAGCTTCTTCGCAATCTGCTTCTCTGTCTAATTTTATTTCAAAAGCCTGGATAGATTCTTTAATATATAAAATAACTCCACTTCCCCTTCTTCCTATTCTATCTTTCCTAAACATTACATATCCTGTCAGTCCCAATTCGGCATCTGATACTTCGGTGGTTGCCCATGATTCGGTTATACCTATTATGTGAGGGTCAATATCTTCTACCATAATGTTTAGTTCATTTCTTTTGTTTACTATACTCCTTGCATTTAAACAAACACATTTATATCCAGCTTCAGAACAGTTTTCCAGACTGTTCTTTGCTGAATTATTTTTGCTGTCTTTATTTATGCCTCCAGTTTCAGGCTTCTCTGCGAGTCCCCCCTGCAAATTTAGTTTAAATAGATGCAACCTGTCCCACTGTCAACAGATCTCAGCAGATTCTCAGAGAATACTGCTGCCCCCTTTCCACTTAGATGGAGGCCATCTCTCATGTACATATCTTCTCTCCCAACAAAGTACTCCCATAAATCTATGAATCCCACGCCCTCTTCTTCACACATCTGCTTGATGATGTTTAACAAAATACAAGAAAAAAAGGCGATTTAATAGAAAAAAGTCAGGACCATTTGACAAGATGGCCCGAGAAAAAAAACTTAAGAATAAAACTGTATTTCTAGTTAATAATATATTTTATTTGGTATAGCACCACATCCAGTATTGTTCATGGCGCTTCACAACATTTTAAAATACATAAAAATGGTAGAACTGCAATAAATATGTATATTAATTTAAAATAAATATTAGTGGTAAAGAATAAATTAAATAAATACATACATATTGAATAATGTAGAATTTCTAAATAAAGAAGTAAGTAAATGGCAGTTATTCATCAAAATTAAATAATATTAATAATAATCAATCTAGCACAATACCTATATAAAAATAATACTACTAAATATATATATATGTATGATTAATAATAACAAATAATTTAGTAAAACATTTGATATAAAAGTTTACGTGAGGAATAATGAATAATCATTATACGAATACAATAACTAATTAAAATTGGTTTTAGTAGAGGGCAGTGTTCATCTAGAGTGACAATAATATGAAACACAAAAGAAATGTGTCTTCAGACGACATTTGAAGCTGGCGAGAGTGTCACAGGTTTTAACAACACTTGGTAAAGTGTTCCATAGGGACGCAGCAGCTACAGCGAACGAGCCGTGCCCAGCCTTGATACGAGTGCGCTTTACTTCCAACATGTTACTGCTCGCAGAGCGCAGTGCTCTTGTCGGTTGATATGGGTGCACGAGTTCACACAGGTACACGGGCGCGTCATTGTGCATGGCTTTGTACGTGAGTACAAGTATCTTGTAATCCACTCTGCGCGCAACAGCCAGCCAACGAAGTTCGCGTAACAGGGACGTGGCGCTGTCACTACGTGGACGACGCAGGATCAGTCTGGCTGCCGAGTTGTGTATTCGTTGCAGACGCGCGATGTTAACTGCAGACGTGCCGTACAAGAGTGCGTTGCAGTAGACAATCCGCGATGTGATGATGGCATTGACTACGCGTTCCTTTGTTGGTTTGGGTAAAAAACGGCTAATCTGATTTGTAGTTGTAGGAGTTAATGCATTCTAACCAACACATTTCCAACATATATAAATGCAAAAAGGTTATTATATTATAACAAATAAAAAGTTATGCGTGGAAAGTAAATAAACAGTAAACAGAAAACGAATAACAAGTCACGACACAAATGAGTGACAAACTGAACTAAGATATTCAAAAAAGTTGATATAGGGAACACTGCAAATAGCAAAACAAGATATCGGAAGAAAACGTATGTAATACAAAAACAGGTACCTTTTAACCAACTTATTTACATACATACAGTTCATATAGCAGACATTGCAAATCGCAGAGCTAGATTTCGTGTCAGTCAGAAATGTCACGTGAGCAACAATTAATTGTTCACATCATTATCACCGACATTGGTGCTATGCCTTGCATGTCATTGGTACTTGTCCAGCTCATTCGAGGTGTATAACCTGTGAATCACGTTGTTGACATCCTTGATTACAATGTTCCCATTGTACGTCCAGCAGTCTCTGATTTTGTTTGCCTTTTTCAACGCTCTTGTTGCGTAATCCTACTTTGAGCGCATTGTTGTCAAATCTTCATTTACGAAGATCTTCAAACTTCGCTCGGCTACTCGGTCGTTCTTTTGTTTAAGTGAACCTCTTGAGTGAAACACTCTGTCGCATGTCTTCTCCGATTTGAAGTGGACGATTACGGTTCGATGTGTCCGTTTTGTGACCAATTTTGTGTACCCGTTCAAAGTCGCTGGGCAATACAGCAGGACTGATTTTCATGTGCTCGTTGCAAATTTCGATGACCTTTGACTCAAGGTCCTCCCCATGACCTTCTCCCGAATGCCACTGTAACGTAGGTTTGCCCTACGGCCATATTGTTCATTGTCATCAATTTGGTTCTGGGGATGAGTAACATTATCTTCAAGCAGTGTAATTTTATTGTTTTTTCATCCAGTTGCTAGCTGTTGAAAGTTTTTGAACGTTTGTCTCAATTCACGAATCTCTTTGACGAGTTCATCCGGAAAGAGAACCTGTTTCATTTTGTTCAGCACTGCTGAATCGTTGAGGGCTGCAATTAGTCTTAGAACTAACTGATCTTCTTGGTTGTCCTCGACATTGCTTGATCTACGCGACTTCGGCATATTATTGTATGCCAACTTGCAAACGCAGTCATGCGGAAGCCAATAAGAAGTGGGTGTCTACAGTTCCACTGTCCGACGTTGTTTGCCAGTGCCAGACGTTGTTTAGTAATGCACCCTGCTACACAGACACGCACTGACACTAAGGCGTAATGTGCATCGATTTCAGGCTTAAGTTATGGAACCAACAGCAGCTAAGCAACCTCCCTCTAGCACTTTCACAAAGTCCGAAAGGTTCAGCGCGCTCTATCTCCTTCGGCCAGTCACTCACTTTGAAAACCTCCACACTCCAACGCCTCCACATCACAAAAACTATCAATGCTCGGGACACACCAGAATACACGTCTATCCCCGGGCAGCCATCTTGTCAGTTTTAGACAAGCGTAGGGACTGTCTGCGAAACCCGAAAATTACCAGGTAAATTAACACTCTGATCTACAGTAGGGGCGATAAGGCAGATGACATATTAGCATCACTCAGTTTGACTGATGAAGAACTACAGGCATATGACACTGTTAAGTGGAAACTAGAGTCTAGACAGCTACTTCGCAGAAACGTGATATGTGAAAGGGTAGAGTTCTCTATCGATTCCTTCTTCACGTCACTCTACACACAAACTGGCAGACCACTGTGGTTATGGCGAGTTAAGAGACGATATTGTGAGGAACAGACTAGTTGTAGGGATAAGAGACGAACAAATGTATGTAAAATTACAACTTGATGCAACATTGACTCTGAAAAAGGTTGTAGACCAGGCACATTGTCGCGCTTACATTTATCCGGGCGGGAAATAATATCCGGATGACGTTTCTGCGCGTGCGCGTATCTAGGGGAATGTATTTAGCACCAGCTACGACTGACGCGTTTTCATTTATCCGGGCGTTATGTATGTTTATATGTATATCTATATAATTACATATATGTCTATATATATACACATAAATTATAAAATGTTTGCTTCCCACAGACATAAACAATTTATGTCGTAAAACAGTTTCCTCTCCACGCACACGTCACGTGAATTACTCTCAACTTGGTCACAAATCTAAAACAGCAAATTATAATTATGTACTCTAACTATAACGCCCGTATTACGATAACAAACGAAACATATTTAACTACTGCATA
The DNA here is from genome assembly GCA_020002185.1 of Paraescarpia echinospica. NCBI lineage: Eukaryota > Metazoa > Annelida > Polychaeta > Sabellida > Siboglinidae > Paraescarpia > Paraescarpia echinospica. The sequence continues at coordinate 29,322,984 of CM034535.1, read as the reverse complement.
TTATTTATCACTACGTGATCTACTGGTGCCAAACATTATGCCTAACCATATGCACATAAACATCATCTGGATAAAATGAAAGAAACCGTACAAAAACAGCATACGGTAGTACGAAGGAGTCCGCCTGAGGGCAACACTGATGTCGACGCGATACAGGCCAGACCGAAAAGTAGTAACCATGGCAAATCAAATCAAAAGCCGTATTTCGGCAAGCAAGACCAGAAGAGTACAGATCAACTTCCCACCCCGCTCAGAAGGCATGCAGACGGTGTGGCAATGAACCACAATCAAAACAGCACTGTCCAGCGAGAGACAAGACATGTCACAAATGCACAAAACGGGACATTTTACATCAGTTTGTCCGTCCAGCAATTGTTGGTGATCCCAACAGCAGGAGTTATTTGCGAAGATCCACAAAGGACATCAAGGAATCACGAAATGCCGAGAACGTGCAAAACAGTCAGTATGGTGGCCAAGTCTAAGCAAGAAGATTGACGATTTGTTCGAGAAGTGTGACAGGTGCAACAAAGAGAGACTAAACCGGGTAGAGCCAATTATACCATCCAAGATACCAGACTATCCGTGGCAAAAGGTGGGCTCAGACCTATTTGAGCTGAATAGGTTAAACTATCCCATCGTGGTAGACTACCTATCTGCATGTGTGGAAATCGCCAAATTGTGCAGCACTACCTCACCTTCGATTGTGAACCACATGAAATCCATGTTTGTAAGTCATGGTATACCAGGACAGTTCATCACCAATAATGGGCCACAGTACTCGGCAGAAACATTCCATGCTTTCGCCACAGAGTATGGATTCACACACATCACAAGCAGTCCGAAATATCCGCAAGCCAATGATCGAAGAGGCAGAGAGAGCTCTGAAGACCATCAAACAGATGTTGAAGAAAAGTGATGACCGGTACACAACATTACCTGCTTATCGATCAAAACTTTTACAGAACGGATATAGCCCAGCAGAACTGTTGATGGGTCGGAAACTGTGAACAGCCATGCCAATGATATCATCGTCATTGAAACCAAAATAGCCGTTCTTCCAAAGGATGAAGAACAAGCAAAAGGGGATAAATGAGCAGCAAAAGAAAGCATTTGATAAGCGTCATCGGGTAACTAATCTGTGACCGCTGAGACTATGCGAAAATGTATGTTATGTTTTTAGGGGAGCTATACTCCAATGTTGTTGTTTTCTACTTTTGATATAACGCCAGAATGGCTTTGAGTTTTTTGTTTGGAGACCTGTAGTGGTGGTGTTATTAATAAAGTCCCATTCTGCTTTGCACAAACTTCGTATACACATTTTATGTATGAATTTTTAATTTTCCCAGTTATTAATTTGTTTTCTTAGCTTTATTGTACAGTCTTCTCTTTCGCTTTAAGTCTTTGTAGCTTTCTTTGTAGATTGCACCGACTGGAGTTGAGCTTTGATGGGATATGTTTGTTGATATATTTCACTAGTGCGTTTTTGAAGATTGTCCAAAGAGTTTCTGTGCACGCACCTAATATGTATTGAGTCTTTATTTCATTAAGGTGATGAAATCGGCATTTAGGTTATATCGGCCAGTCAGCACGAGCAAATTGGTAAATTTTTCTGCGTTGTTTATTTTGGTGTTGGATCGACTCTTACATCAAAATCCGTGACGATGATGTCATGGTCTGATATCCCTGGCAGGTAACTACACAAAACCACAAACGATCGAAGCGTCCATGTCTGCTTTTAAATTTTGAATTTGTTTTTAAATATCTAGATCCCAATGGGATTGCTAGATCAAACACAAAAGTTCAACTCCACACATGACAAAATGACAGAGATAAGTGCATTTTAAAATTGTGACCTCCCCCGAGACTCCCACCACCTGGATAAATTTCGAAAAAAAACTATATGTACAAACTACCCCAATGGACACCCTAGATCAAAAAAAATGTCAGCTTCATATATGTCAAATTAACAGAGACGTGTCATTTATAAATTGTTACCCCCAAGATTCCTACCCCCGACGAATTTTTAAAAATCTAAATCTACGAACCACCCCCAATGGGCCTGCTAGATTATACACAAAATTTCAGCTTCATACATGCCAAACTGACAGAGATAAGGATGTGTCATGTCATTTAAAATGCGGATATTTGTGTTTACCACAAAACCCGCTGTGCGTATAAGCAGCGCTGAAAACTGCAGCTCTGTGTGACGAAGTCGTAAGATACACAACGTCAGCGCTCTGAGACAATGACATCAAAATAAAACACAATTTTTTTGCAAATAACTCCAAGTTATGCTAATCATGAGGTTTTGTTATGTATACTAACCATTACAAAAGTAACCGTATCATTAACGTAAACTATAATATAATTGGATCACACATTCTTTCGGCAAACACCGTGATAAGCTGGCCAAAAATAGGCGCTAACCTTTGACATGTACTGTGTGTACGCAAAACGGAACCGGAACTCACTTTCAGACCGGAACCTCCTTCCAGACCATACAGCTGCGGGCCGAAAGTAGGCGCTAACCTTTGACATTTACAATCGCATGCGCACTACGCAAAACGGAACCGGAACTTACTCTCAGACCGGAACCTCCTTCCAGACCAGTACACCGGCCCCCTTCTTCGTAATCTCGCTTAACCGACTCTCGACTGGCTGCGTGACTTCGCTCTGAATGCTATGCCATGAGAGCTGCCACCTAGTGAATATGCATGTGATTAAAAAACTTTAAACTACGAGAAAAGTGTAATGTCGGTTTATTTTGTGTGTGACATGTTTCATTATAAGTTTAATGTTGAATTAATTATTAATTATAATGGTTTATTACAGAAACTGTGATACATTCCAATCAACCACATACATAGATTGCCATGGTTTCTGTAATGAGGGTATAAAGCCACGAGTGGCTGATTAGCCCTCACAATAGATGTGATACATACTTAAATTTTACGGTGCAAGATAAAAAAAATTGTGATTGAAGAAAGAAGAAAAACAGAAACATGAGTCAAAACAGTACTATATTCATGAATACTTCATTTAAAATAGCAACAAAGAATGCTATTTATATAAGTCATTAATATTATTTACTAGCACAAAAATTCGTTGACGTTTAAACGTTGCTAATGCATAATTACAATTACAATCCACTGTTGTCGCCATATAGTTCCATAATTTAACACCTCGATATCTAATGGTTTTATAAAATACATTACCTTTTGAAATCGGCACATGTAGTAATTCTGCGTTGCGTGTCCTATGTCCGTGAAGTTCGTTATTTCTAATGAACATCCTTGTCATAACTGACGGAAACATATTCTTAATGATTTTGTACATAAACAGCACAACCGTGTATTCGTAGATTTTTCTTATTGGTAAAATGGACAGCTTCTTGAAGAGTTGGTCTGTGTGCGCTCTGTATGGAGCTGACATAATTAACCGAATTGCATACTTTTGTAATTTGAATAAAGAACTAAGATGTGTATTATATGCTCCTCCCCACACTTCGACACAATACGTTAGATATGGATATAAAAATGTATAGTATAATGTTACAAGGGATGATCTACTCAGGGTTTTTCTAGCTTTACTTATAATTCCAACGGCTTTGGCTATTTTATATACTGTATATGAAAAGTCCATGACAAATTAGCATCGATTAAAATTCCTAAGAATTTTATGTTTTCTACTTGAGTAATTTGTAGTCCATCAATAAGGGTGGCAATTGGATTGGATACCTTTTTATTTACTGACTTGAAGACAATAAAATGTGTTTTACTGATATTTAAAGATAGTTTATTACTCTTTAACCAAATAACTAATTTTTGCAGTTCATGATTCATCACAGTTTCTAGCTCGCTAAGACTGTTACCATTGACAAAAACATTTTATATCATCAGCAAATATAATAGGAAATAGGATATCTGATACGTTAACAATGTCGTTAATATAGATTAAGAATAACAGTGGGCCTATTATTGATCCCTGTGGAACACCACAGCATATAGACTGACTGTTCGATTTTACTCCATCAAATGAAAACATACTGCGTTCTATTAGACAAATAACTTTCCAGCCAGGCAAGTGCTCTTCCTCTAATGCCATAATGTTCTAGTTTATTAAGTAATATTTTAGGTCAACCGTATCGAAAGCTTTACTGAAGTCGAGAAAAACTCCTAATAAGTAGTCACCATTATTTATAGCTGTGGAAATTGTGTCTACTAGTTGCACAAGAGCCATGGTTGCAGAACGCTTCTTCCTAAATCCAAACTGGTAATCATAATTTGTTTGTTTATGAAATATGTTAATCTGTTGTATATTATTTTGTCTAGAACTTTAGAGAAAACTGGCAAAATCGATATTGGACGGTAATTGTTTACGAGTGTCTTGTCACCGCCTTTGTATATCGGGATCACTTTTGTTCTTTTCAGGTCGTCTGGAAAAATACCTTTAGTTAACGATAAGTTAATAACATGTGTTAAAGGAAGTAGGAAAGTATGATATGTTAATTTAACAATATGTGGAGTTATTAGGGGCTTGATATTTTTAGATCTTTGATTATAGTTTCTATTTCATTCAGTTCAACTGGGGAGATAAATATTGTATGGAAGTTTCGATGCTTAATATATATTGACGGGTCAACACCATCTTTGGTAATCTTTTCAGCCAATGATGGTCCAACCTTAACATAATAGTTATTGAAGTAATTGGCAATTACCTTTTTATCGGTTATTAATTTATTATTAATAGCTATCTTCGGAGATTGGGGAGGATTTTAATTTTATTGATTATTTGCTTAATAAGTTGCCATGATTTGAAAAGATTTGATTGATTTTGCTTTAATAACTGTTGATAGTGATTTGTTCTGCTCTTCTTAAAATTGAGTTAAGCTTATTGCGGTATGCTTTATAGTTAGTTTCATTAGTGAGGGTAGGTGCTTTTTTGTAGTAGGCGAATAATTTATTTTTAAATTTGATGGAGGTCTTCAGCCCATGTGATAGCCATAGTTTCCTATTACTGTATTTTTTTTTAACCTTTACTTCAGTAAAGCAGTTAAGATAATGCTTACCAAACAGTGAATAGAAAGCAGCATATGCATTATTTTGGTCATCAAGCTCAGAAGTAACAAGAGACCAGTTAGCGTTAGTTAGACTTGTTGTAAACTTTGCTATGTTCTGATCGGTTTAAAGCCTCTTAGTTGTGTATTTTGTGTTTACATAAGTTGAACAACTATTGTTATCGACGTAGAAGACAGGAACATGATCTGATATATCTGTATATAGTATACCAGAACAGGTTTCTGTGCTATTTATAGTTAGATTATTAGTAAAAATGTTGTCAATAAGAATAGTTGTTATATAGTATAGTATTATCTGATAAAAGTGTATCCTTATTTAATTTGTTATTTCATAGTTGGCCTGAGAGCCAATCATCGTCTCTACCCGAATCTGGGGTAACGCCCCCTACCGGTAACATTGGCTGGAGCTTAATAATCCAGGCCGTTGTGATGGGAAAATGCTGCCACCTCACGGCGCCTGGATAATCGATGCTACCTTCTTCGATCATTCCCTCTGCGGGACAAATAAAATAGCAAAATAATAACCAGTTTGACGTACACGTGTGTAGGCCCACAGCCCACAACCATTAAAATCACCAGTATATTTATAGCTGGTTTGAATGGCCGAAATCCCTTTTGAATGCATCCAAATAGTAGGTGCGTGCGTACATGTGCCTGCGTAAGTACATACGTACGCAATCAAGTTAAGAAATAATATGAAACAGATATCGCTCCATGTCATAATCCGAGAAATATTTAAAACTATATAATATTATTTAATCTTGTTCATGTAAATTCTTCGATATGTGTTTTGTACTATTCGGTAGTTTACCACAACCTTTTGGTACACTTTGTTGCCGTTCGGTTATCAGTCGTCCCGGTTGTTTCACAATTTTGGTCGTTGTACGAAGTGTCCGACAAAATCTTAACCATGGAAGACGCTGTGGCGAATGCCGAGGACATTCGCTTTGATATAGAATTAGCATTAGATCAACAGTTAGGTGCACAACCTCTCCCATTTCCAGGGATGGACAGTAAGTGTGCTTCTTAGAGTTATAAACGAATGTCATACTCATTCATAGTAGGCATAGCCGTGCGGTAATGTTGCACATAAGTTTACTTTTACTTATTTCCACCCCAGATCCAGATAATAATTTTTTTTTAGACAGTTCTTTTATGCTTAGCAATATTCTACAAACATGTTATGTTGATGTATTTGTTATCTACATTGTTTCATGCGAAATAATCTTTTAATGCCAAAGTGCTGTCGAAAGTTGACGCATTGCCTTGGGCGATAATACGGTATTCAATAATACAGAAATGGTTCAGTTGTTGTCTTTGAAATATCAGATTTGTTTGTAGATCTGTTCCAGCTGTCGATATGTTATCCTATTTAGCACTTGTGTAGAATCCGGACCCACCTCGATTTCGCCATTATAACTTGAGTTTTGCCTAACTTTGATACCTCAGACAGCTCAGTGCGTTAGTTCCATTATAATTATCGAAGTGGTTGTGTAGCCGAGCATCGGAACCATGTGCCTCAGCATTAAGGATCCGAGCATTGAACGCGCAGTGCGCCAGTCAACACGTGTTTGCTCTCGCTTCCGCTGTATATGGCAGTAGATCACGACGTAGTTTTATTTGGGATCAACGTTGGCGATACGTTCGACAGTTCAGAATAAAATTAAGCAAGTAAAATGTTCAACAATCGTGCAACTGTATCGACGCGATTTCAAAAAAGTTGGTTGCGTCGATGTCGCAATACCCAGGCCGCATGGGCAAAGCTAGGCGATATTATCCACTCGATTCATCATTCGGCCCCTCAGTGGATTCTCTGTGATCTTAGCCTAGGCTTAATCAACTCGACCTGTTTCGGTGAACTGTGCTGTGTGGTAGTGATCTCGGCCTGTTTGAGGGATCAAGTGGTGTTGGCTAGACATAAGTGTTTGTAAAATTATACGTTGACAACTCTTAATAATATAAAAAATTTAATGAGGGGTTGCACTCCTTGTAATTCTTTGAAATGCTGATGGATTGTTTTGTGGAACATCCTATGAAAATCACATTTTATAAACTAATTCTGACCAATAATATATTAAGTTGTGTAATTAATTAGTTTGGCTGACTAAAAAGTATTTTTATAATATTGAATGCTATTTGACATTTTAAAACCATGGTTGTCGTCATGCAAACTGATTATTAAGTCATTTTGAACTTCTTTTGATATAGACAGACTATATTGAACATTAGGTTAAAGTTGCATTCTGACAACGTTCATCTTTTAAATACAAATTTCCAATGAATCGTCATGACCCATATAATACATAACTTTCCTCAACTCCATATAAATTTTAGTTCACACAATATGTAATTCTAAGATAAAATTGTTCAAATTAAAATTACGTATGCATGCCATGTTTACTTTTTTGCAAAAGCGTAATTTATCAAATAACATCAAATGCCAAAGTGACATATACGGTAGCAAGTATACTCAAATAAATATATATTGACGTTATTGTTTAGGTTGTACATACACCGTAAACATGGTTGTGTAACTCAGAATGCAACTTTAATCTATGACGAGTAGTTTTTAATATATGACTGATAATTAAAATATAACATTTCAAATGGAACCTGTGACCTTAAGCCAGTGGCATTTTAAAGATTGAATTAATATTTTCATTTGATATTTTATAATTATTTTATTGTTAATTAAGATAATGAGCCTAAAGTAAATATTAGATAGACCAATTACTATTTATATGTAATGTATTTACATATATTTAAACTGGCTAATGGGTTTATAGTGTCAGTACTTAGACACTGATGCTATTCTGCAACTGTGATTGTATTTATAGCATTGCTTTTCATGTTCTTTCACATCTCTGTATGCATTGTTTCAATAAAATCTTCTGGTGTTTCTACTCTGTTGTTGTCATAACTCATTATAACTAGTATATCATTATATGTAGCACACATAACAGGGGTGTACCCAGGATTGATATATTGGGGGTTCCCAAATGGGTATCACAGTAACGCTGGATGTTGCATGCCATCATTCACTGTACACTGCCATATAGTGTGGGATTTCCGGGCAACGAGAAAACTTTCCTGGGCACGCACCCGCATTATAACATGAATAATAATAATGACTTTTTATTTTCATACATACAATACATACTTACATATTTTACAAAACTACTAATGCCAACACTTAGGGTCTATATTTACGTAGTTCTGTATGCTATATTGTGCATGTAATTAGACTGTACATTGCTTTGAGCAATTGCTTTTGCAAATTACTATGGTTACAGGTGTAATAAAAGTATATTTTATTTATAATATATGCTTTATTCGCAGACTCCGCACAACATACAAATGCATTATTGCGTTCTATAGTTGTGATATTGACAATAGTTACATATGGCCAGTAAGCAAAAGATTGCTGCTACTTGAACCATCAATAAACGATAAGTAATGAGTCCGAGACAAAGGGAGAACTGAAACGCAGCGCGGTCGGGAATGTGCTCGGACCTATAAGACCGATGAACACAGTTCTGACGTGCCGTATCCGAGCACCACAACATGCACACGTATGCGTGTTGAGTGCTCGGACCTTTATCACTGACACACGCGGTTCCGATGCTTAGCTTGCTGTTCCGCGTTCGTGCACAGGAAAGAAGCCACAATAGGCGCATGCACGTTTACTGCTCGGACGTTTATCACTGGCACACACGGTTCCGATGCTCGGCTACGTAACAACGTCCTATAATTATTCAACATTATCCCAAGCATATTTACGTTTAACTTTAAGAATATTGCATCTTAGCGCACTTTTGAGTCGTAAATAGCACCCCAGTTTGCATCAACATATGCCGCTATATCGCTCATTCTATGAGTGTGATGCGGTAACACACGATCGCAGCAGTATACACTAGCGCAAACTGGGTCGCTATTTGGGCTTCAAAAGTGCGCTAAGACACAATATTTTCATAATATAAATATGCCTGGGATGATATTGAATAATGGAACTAACGCTCTGAGGTATCAAAGTTAGGCAAAACTCAAGTTATAATGGAAAAATCGAGGTTGGTCCGGATTCTACACAAGTGCCTCCTATTTTTGTAGCAATCATGACTACATGCAAAGGTAATCGATTACACTAATGTTTAAAATTTCATAACTATATTTAAATGTAATAGTTGTCGCAAAAAAGTACAGCTGTAGCTGTAATCAATTTCATTTGACTTTTGTGGTATTACCTCAACTTTATTCTCTTTACAGAATCTGGATCTGCAATATGCACGTTCTACATGAAGACAAGCTGCAGCAAGGGTTCAGCATGCCCCTTCAGACATGTGCGAGGAGACCGCAGTGTCGTCTGCAAGCACTGGCTTCGTGGCCTGTGCAAGAAGGGGGATGACTGTGAATTCCTGCACGAGTACGACATGACCAAGATGCCGGAATGTTACTTCTACTCCAAGTTTGGTAAGTATCACTTAGGTGAAAGTGGTCAAGTGTCAGAGGGTTCTATGCACCTGGCTATTTTATTTGGATGTATTTGAGGCAGGGCCTCATCCAGGATCCAATTTTTGCCAGTCCAAATTTTTACTGACATGCTATAAAGTGAGGTCGGGCATGCGATCGGACACGCGATCGAATGTATTGAATGAGAATTCCTAATTTGTATGTATATATTTTTTTCAAAGCATGTGATTCACATTTTAATACCACTTACAGTATAGCACATATAAGTTGTTTCATAATATTAGAAATACTACAGTTCGATTTTGTTTAATTTCTAAAACAAAATATTAGATTGACAAATAGTGTTTTAATAAGTCGCCATGCAATGGCCATAATCAGTTACAGTTATTAATTAAAACATTGTGTATTCATGTTGCTGTGAATTTTTCAATTGTTAAACTATAAATCAGCCAAGACATTAATTAATTTAATTAGCAAGCGTAGCTCGTAACTTTTGTTTCTCTGACGGCATCGATTTCGTGTAACATCAACAGTCAGGGCTGCCTACCTGACAAAAACACTTTCCATAATGACCCCCGTCGCACCCAGCGCCGCTCAATGGTGCCAATCAAACCTTTCTCTGAAGTAGACACAGTGACAAGTCCAGCCTGTTGACTGTGCCTGGGAATCCAGGAAGTTGCTCATTTAATCATCAAAAGTAGTTATACTTTGTTTCACCATAATTATTGTGTGCTACTCTGTAACTCCTGTCGGCAGTTAAGGTCGTCCGTTAGCACTTCAAAGGGATGCTTGTTTAGCAACATCCAATAAGTTACATTGTGTTAATTACAGCTGTCAAAGTGCCTGCATGGCCAGACATGTCCAAGTGTTTACGTCCGTAGAGCATCACCGTGAGAAAGACAGTGCCAGCAAACAGCCAATAATCATCCAACGAGCTTCTAAATTTACAACACACAGCAGGAACATTATAATTATTACTAACAATCAATGAGAAAGTTAAATTGTTGTATTCAAATAAAAACCTTTCAATAACAATATTGATAGTTTTATTTTGCAATTACAACAATTATAATACTCATTTTATATTATTCTAAGACATTTTATAATTATATCCATAACTTTCAGAAAACAATAACTATTTAATGTAATTTAATGGTTCTACCTAACGTCATCTTCTTTTATTTGTTTCACTATATAATTCTACACCTGTACATTTTATTAATGTCTAGACGCGCTTTAATGACACTGATAATAATAATATGCTCACTGCCACATGCCACGTGCCACGGCAGTCATCAGCAGGCTGGTGACAGTCAAAGTTGTAACATTGTACACAGGCACAGCAACGGGTGACGTCACCGTACTGACGTTGTAGAACTTGTAGTGAATTAAATATGTGTTGATAAATTGTAACAAGTGAATGAGACAGTTTCTTCAGGGCATCTCGAGCAGCAGTATTTATAGATTTAGCAATTCTTTAATGTGTATCATTTTTTGTAGTGGGATATTTGTATTCCCATAATACGGCGGCAGTTTCAGCAATGCTGTAATCTGAGGTGAATTTCCGTAATGAATACGGAGAATCCGTAAAACCATACGATCCCAATATGATTACAAGTGTGGGTTTTCGATTTGACGCGACCTGTGTTTTTGCGAAAACCGTACCATCGCGACGCGCCGTCGGCATGAAATTCTTAGCGCGCATTTTCGCTAAATCACGGATGACAAGTTCGTCAAATAAAGGAATACTTCTAAAACCTTTCTACCATTGTAAAGAATGTTGTGTTGTCGTTCCAATGCTGCGTGACCGGTGGTTTGTTATAGTTTTGCACCAGATCTGGCCAGATCCAACAGTCGCAGTGGCCGATGTTGTAATGCTAGTTAGTTACTGTGATAGGCACTGTTGTCTGTTAGTGGTCGCCTGTGCCTTTGATGCGGTTACAATTACGTCTAGGAAATTGTTTGGGAACGGAAAGAGCGGGTTCTTCCCAGGCACTAATAATTACAACAATACACTCAATTGGTGCCTGCGTAACATCACCCAATCAGTTTACTAAACTGTCCAATCGAGCCTCGTAGTAATCGAGTGGTTATTGGAACTCCCCGCCCTGATTATTTGGTCTATGCAAGTGTTGCCTGCTTTTCAAACAACCACTGCTAGCGGTTAGGTGACAATTACCCTAGCAAGTTGAGGCCTTAATTTGTTTCTGGCGTTTGTCGGGCAGCTGGCCAGGCGATCCGGGTGGTCGATTTTCAAAACCAATCTCGGTAGATTTTGTAACTGGCTTCGTTGCAGAAAAATGGCATGGACGGATATGGAAGCGCCAGCCTGGCGGAGCCGTCCACAATGTATTTCACCCCGTCCAAAATCGCGATTTTCGAATTTTACCCGTCCAAATGACAGGTGGACGGGTCTCTGGGTGAGGCCCTGATTTGAGGTATTATTTTTTTATGTATTAAAGCACATTAAATAATAGTAAATAATTGTCACCCAGTGACTCAAGAGCTTATATCCCAGAATACAGCATTTCTGTATGAGCTACAACAAATGTTATTTAACTTAGGACAACTGATGGAGTTATGCACATCAATACAATAAAAGGATAACACAGAAAGTGTCATTGAAGTGATGCCAAAACAATTATAGTCGATGTTTGTTAAGTGACGTTGCAGTGAATGTCAATGCAATAAGCTGAAAAATAAAGTGAATCAACAATGAAAGTTGGAGTTAATAAACCCCAAAACATTCGAGGGAAAATTAGCATACAGAAGAGACAACACTTTAAAATACAATATTATGTATGACACATTTTGTATTACTGCATTGATATCTTGTATTTATGATTCATGGTTATGATACTCCAGATCAGAAAGTCCCCATGCAATTTGTGCCTTTGAAATATCAGATTTTTTGGACACATGCTTATTTTTTTTTCTGAAAGTTTATATCTTGTATAAATCAGAAGATTTTAGGCATTTTATTCATGATGCAATTTTGTATGACAATACAAGGAGAACATTTGATCACAGTGTTCTGGAAATGGTACAAAGCCCATGCAATGCTTATTGCATATTTCTTGTTGCTTTTAGGCCAGTGCAGCAACAAGGAATGTCCGTTCCTGCATATTGACCCCGAGAAGAAGATGAAGGACTGTCCTTGGTATGACCGTGGCTTCTGTAGACACGGTGAGTGGGTCTCTCTAGGCTGGCTATGGTCTCTACGGTCTCCAATATTACTCTCAACCTTATGGCAGAATAAAAATACAATACATTTAACTTCCTTGTGAGGAAAAACATTGCACAGTTAGTTACACTTCACTTCTAAGTGGGATCATTGTGACAGTAAATCGTAGCTAGACTGATGCCACAATGTAGCGCCACAGCTATATCCAGACAATGCATTTCCTGTGCAGTTTGTGGAGCACCTCTAGCGCATGATTCAGGAATGAGATTACAACAAACAAACACATCTCGCAGCTATTTTTTATATAAATAAGTTTTTTTATAGTCTTACAAGTATGTATTAATTGGAAAAGATGCTTCAGAATACGTCGGAGATAACGGTGTTAAACCATATAAAATGTACTGTACATACAGTTTACTGTAAAACTAGAGGGTGATACAATACACAGCTCTTAGTCTCAATGTAAGTTTTGTACTCTTAACAACTAACCTAGCTTTAGCACAACCACTGTTTTGTGTAGCGCTCATATCTACCAATGTTATAAGGAATGTGTCCTGAATGGTTCCATTTCAGGAAAAACAGCTTACTTTTGGTGAAGTAAGACACCTGTCTGTTTTAATGTCATAATTGTAAACTGATTGTGCAGTTCCTATGAGAGTGATCCGTCGTGGTCTTAATGGGAATACCCCAGACATATCGTGACAATCAAAGTACGTTTTTATGTTGCTGAATCAAGTGAGGCATTTAGGTAAACAAGCATGTATGTTATCAAACTGCCAGAATGACTTTGACATTAAAATATATTTCATGTTATTCAATGTTGTTTTCCATTAAACAAATTATTTACACAGTGTAATTATCGTGTTGTTCATGTTTGACAGGTCCAAACTGTAAGAATCGTCATGTGAGACGTGTCATGTGTCAAAATTACCAGTGTGGATTTTGCATCCTTGGGCCAGAGTGCAAGTACATGCAGTACGTTGTATTTTATATCCTCATTCTTCAGACTAGACTGCAGGTATATGCTGTAAGTTGTATTTTATATCCTCAATCTTCACACCAGACTGCAAGTATATGCTGTAAGTTGTATTTTATATCCTCATTCTTCAGACTAGACTGCAGGTATATGCTGTAAGTTGTATTTTACATCCTCAATCTTCACACCAGACTGCAAGTATATGCTGTAAGTTGTATTTTATATCCTCAATCTTCACACCAGACTGCAAGTATATGCTGTAAGTTGTATTTTATATCCTCAATCTTCACACCAGACTGCAAGTACATGCTGTAAGTTGTATTTTATATCTTCAATCTTCACACCAGACTGCAAGTATATGCTGTAAGTTGTATTTTATATCCTCAATCTTCACACCAGACTGCAAGTATATGCTGTAAGTTGTATTTTATATCCTCAATCTTCACACCAGACTGCAAGTATATGCTGTAAGTTGTATTTTATATCCTCAATCTTCACACCAGACTGCAATAGTGTATTATCCCCTATAGATGCGCACCGCCTAATAGACGTGCACCCCCTCTTACAGAAGTTAAACCACCCACGAATGCTGATTTTCGGTAATGAATGTGTATGTCTTATGATAAATCGATAGATGCGCACCCAAGCCCTTGCACTTGCGCAGTTCACGTCTATTGTGGATAATACGGTACATGCAGTAATTTGTATTTTATAACCTCAATCTTCACACCAGACTGTTAGTACATGATGTAAGTTATATTTTATATCTTCTGACTAGACTGCAAAAATACGCAGTCTACGAAATCCTGAACTAGTTGTAGTCTTATGCAAGCCACTTACGCAACATATTAAGACATTTGATTTTTAGCTTTGTTTTTAAGCTCTTATTAGAAATGGTAACATTCACAAAAAGTGACACCATGTCAAAGTTACACAGATTTAGGCTAATTTTGTTTTATCTCTTGCTGACACTAAGTGTTTGTGCTCAATTCTTTTCAGTCCCAAGTTTGATCTGCCAATAACCGACTTCAGTAACACTGCAAGGAAAGCGGCTGTCACATGTCATATGTGCAATGAGCCTGGTCACAAGGCAATCAACTGTCCAAATCAACACATATCACTGGTCAGTCTTACTTCACTTACCATCAGTGTATTTACTAAATACTTGCATTTAAAGCTACTTCCATAATTACATTTTCCACACATCTTATTTTAAAATAATTTAATGAAAGAAATCCTGCCTATCTAATATCGACTATGACATGACACTGTTAACTCGTTTGTGCACATGTGTTATTTACCTTTGTTGAAGTCATCAGGCAAAGTATGTATGAGGTTTCCAATACCTATATCATGACTTTTCCTGTAATCTACACCTTAAATTGTTCACCACAGCTGGTATCGATGAGAATAATGTCGTTGAGAGGATTGATATGTGTCATTCTGTATTATATGTATTTCAACCAACGTGACTTGCCCCAGGTGAAGACGACTTTTGGTGGAGGGGACACAAACACAGACAAGCCATTTGGCGACAGACGCCAAAATAGCTACCAACCTCTGCAGCAGCAGCAGCAACAACAACAGCCAAGACGACCTCTAGATCAAGTTACCTGTTTCAAGGTCAGATATGTCATCATTGGTGCAATTCTTCATTAGTAACGCATATCATTTGCACAGTTTAAGCACTTAAACATAGCACAGTAGCACTAATTTTGAATATGTCGATTCTTGACATCAGTGTCTGTCATTTTGTACAGTGGACTCTCGCTATATGGATTCCTGAAGTGACATACTACTTTTAACATCTCTGTTCTGATCTCCACTGTTTTGTATACCTGTGGACATCAAGAAAATTGGATATAAGGAACAGTTTGACTGAGTCCCAGCATGTTCATTATAGTGAGAGTACTGTACTCTTGTTTCAATACATTCATTTCAAATACAGTTGTCCATCAGGCATGTCACAGGGAGTTATTTAATTTTCCAGTCTTGATTATCTGCTTTCATTGCTAATATTGTTGTCTTCTTCTGTGTTTTCATTATTTTCTTTAGTGTTCGAACCAGACTAAACCAGTAAACCAAAAGAAAATTCCTCAGTAAATCATTAAGTATTCAGTCCCCTCTCTACAGTTTTTTTCCACATTATTTATGTCTTCCACGTCTTAGATTCCTTTTGGCGTTATATTATCATCATTCGTTTATATATTTTATGGGTAGAGCAATATCTAGCATTCTTATTTTTGTTCACTAAGCGCACAGCCCATTGACACAAAAGTTCTCTAAAGGCTCCTGTTTTGTGCCATCTACGTTAGTTTTTGCAAGTATAACCCATCTTCTTTTACTTGTTCATGCCTCAACATCAGGTGCTTCAAGTTCGTCTTATTTTTCTCTTCACTTGAGAGTCTTCTGTGAGCAACAGCCCGCAGATATGCTGAGGGGTTTTCTAATCTAAACGATAAACTAAGATCAAATATATTAACACAAGAAGCTCTTTTAATGCTAGTACAACGAAGATTGTACTATGTCCTCAGCTACTCATAGAAAACATGGTTTGCCTTAAGCTTGTTTTATTTATCCAAATTGCTCTGCTAACATTATTTGTACATGTTGCAAAGATAGTAGTTTACCCGTTGTTTGGAGCATGAGCTATGACTACAACTGTATTGATGTTTAAGTAGAACGGTGAATTGTTTCAGTGTGGAATGAAGGGTCACTACGCCAACAAATGTCCAAAGGGGCATCTTGCATTCCTGAGTACGACAGCTGCAGCAGGGTATGAGGCCCACGCTCAGAGTAAAGAGAATCATGACGTGCAGGCCCAGAGACAAACGGAGAATCCACAGTTTGCGTGAAGGTCGTCATCTGCTATGGGATGAAATGCATTCCTTTAAACCAGTGAATCCGAAGAAGAACTTTGCTGTTGTTTGCCGAAATGTACAGACGTTTCACAAAAATATACATTTGCAACTAAAATGTACAGAAGTTATCGTGAAACAAGCTTTAAATGACGTGACCTTATATGAATCTGGAGAACTTGAGTGTAAGTTACTTGCCACTTTGAGGCAATGTATTTACTGATTTATGGATGGTGAGAATGTTTAATAAAGTTAGTTTATATTCGAATACAGTTGTTGATGTTAGGGACTCACAGTGAATATCTTCTAGTCAACATTGAAGGTAAAATGTCTTTTTAGAAATCATAATCATATAATAAAGTATAAAAAAATATATATATATTTTAACATGTTTCACTTATGAGTCCAGTTTGGGACATAAAAAAGAAAAACTTCAATATGTTAATTAATTTGATTATTTTATTGTTAAATCATGTTATAATCTATAGTATAAATTGCATCTATTGTAACATCTTCACTGCCCAAATGTGCTACTATTATAAGTTTTTGAATGCCCACTTTGTTGATAAATTTGCAAACACCTGTGAACAAAGCTGATTGGGCTGTTCAGCCATGAGATCATAACAAGGGCATATCGTTCACACCAATAACATTGTGTTTCCTCCACATGTAATGTATACATGATTTTGTGACATATTAGACAGATAACACTCAAAGTATATTTTATAAAGTTCATATTTGGATGGTAAAATGTATTAGATTCCAATTTGAAGCCTCCCCATCAACTACTACCCATTGTCTTCTGTAAATCAGCCATTTTTCTATCCAGTTAATTATGCTAACACCTATTCCATGGTCCTTTAGTTTAGGCAGTAGTCTTTGGTGTGGCAGTTTGCAGACAGCTTTCTGAACCTCTAAGTAGATAATATCTACTGGTGATCCTTCATCTACCCATTTAGTGATGTCTTCCAAGAAATAACATATTTGTTAAGCATGACCTCATTTTAGGAACCTATGTTGAGATGGGTTTATCAATTTATGCTTAACAAGGAAATTCATCTTTAATTAACGTTTCTAGTAATTTACAAATCACTGATGTTAAACTCATTGGTCTGTAGTTCTCTGACTTATTTCTCGAAACCCTTTTTAAATAATGGATGTTTGCTTTTTTCCATTCTAATGGAGTCACTCCCTCAGTTAATGATATGTAAACTATTGCAAGCAGTATGCTGATTTGTTCGACAGTTTCCAATAAAATCTCGGGTGGAATCCCATCCACTCCAGGTGATTTATTATCCTTCACTGTACTTTATTTTCCTAGCTACCATTTCTGGAGTTACAATTAACTGCCCTGAAGGGGTCTGACGGTCAGTGGTCCTTCTCTTCAATGCTCGCTAGCTCTTCTCCGCGCACAGTTCGTTTCTATGCTCGTGTGCCCTCTTGTTATATACCACAGTCCACACAACCTAGCTGTCACCAGTTATTGTGGTCTGCTAATTCTGTTGACTTATCAAAGCCTTGATGCCGATCTGCCAGAGAAGGCTTTTATATTCCGCTTACAAACGTCCCTGAATCACGGAGCTGAGCAGCTGATTTGCAATAGAGGAAAGCTCACAACAAAGGACATCGCTTGGAGTACGTCCTTCCTCCTCCTTCCGCCACACTACCAAATTAATGCAGCAGTGGAGTATCTACCTATGATCTCGGAGAGGGAGGGATCAAGAGGTCCGGGCCAAGCTGAGTCAACCAGTTCTGCTTCAGCTAGATACCTACCACTCGTAATACCATTCTCCTCTATTAATGCGACAATTTTACTTTGAAATTGTAGGGCCTCATAAATATACGAGTCCAAGTATTTCTGCAACTAAAAGTGATACTGTTCTCCAACACCTTCTCGCCAACATTGATATGACAGTAGCAGTTGCAATCAAATGTGAACTGTTCTTTAATTTCTACCACTAGGTCAAACTGATTCAAATGTCTTTGTTCTGTCGCAAATTTAAACAGATACTATATACATGTAGGGCTAGAGTGGTCTTCTCTGTTCCCTATGTTTGAGTAACTCGTATATCGTATATTATAAATAATTGTCAGTTCCTTGTGTATGCGCGGATGATAGTGCATGTTGCATACTGCAATGCTTACAATGCTAAATGTTTCTTATACCCACTTCAAGCCCGTGCCTATACTGGAGGGTAATTGCATGATTTTGCCCCCTCCCTGCTAAGGCAAATGAGTTCAGCGTCAACAGAGTTTTTTTAAGTGGCCGAGATCTATAATGGTGTTGCAGTTATAATCAGCATGGCTTTTAAATGATATTTTGTCTTAGCATTTAGTCGGTCGGGAGTAGATGT
Source organism: Paraescarpia echinospica (assembly GCA_020002185.1). Classification (NCBI taxonomy): domain Eukaryota; kingdom Metazoa; phylum Annelida; class Polychaeta; order Sabellida; family Siboglinidae; genus Paraescarpia; species Paraescarpia echinospica. Next base: position 29,304,068 of record CM034535.1, on the reverse strand, counting down.
ATTTGCTGGATTCGGTGCAAATGTAAGGTTAGAGGCATCAGTGATGTTTATGTAGTTACTGCTGTCTGAAAGAGACTGGAGGTCTGATCGAACAGTGGTTTGAACTTTGATGCGATCAATGTGCTAATCTACATTTGAGCCTATACGTTTTAGCCCACTGGAGTATAGACCTATACATTTCAAATATAATTTCATTTTGCATTTGATTAGTCATCTGAAGTGCAATACTTGACAGTACGATGTACAACTTGTCTTGTATGTTTTCTATGTCTCATTAACAAAGTAACATACTGATAAGTTTAACAAGATTTAACAAGATTGCCATCCAGAGAATTAACTCTAGATGGCAGGTGGACAAGGAAGCCCTTTGGCTTATCGAGAGTCCAACCCTTTTATCTACATATATCCAGCCCTTCTGAGGTATGTGTCGATTTTATTTTTAAACATTCACACTACTAGCACCCACACAATCATCAGATAATCTGTTCCATTCATTCACAGTCCTTTGTGAAAATGAGAACTTTCTCACGTCTAATCTACACTGCTCCTTTACTAATGTAATTTCATGTCCTCTAGTCTTTCTATCTTTCTTAACTGAAAAAAACATATTTCTATCAATATTTTCATAACCATTCAATATTTTAAACACTTCTATCTGATCTCCTCTCAATCTCCTGGTCTCTAGTGTTGTTAAACCACATTCTTTTAGGCGTTTTTCATAACTAAGATCCCTCAGTTTTGGTATCATTTTAGTCGCTCTCCTCTGTACTCTTTCTAGCATATCTATGTCCTTCTTGCGGTATGGCCTCCACGCTTGTATACAATATTCTAAATGAGGCCTAACTATTGTTTTGTACAGCGGTATTATTAGTTCTTTTTCTTTATATGCTATATTTCGCCTAATCAATCCAAGGATTTGATTTCCCTTTGAAGCTGCAATTCCACACTGCTCTGAAACCTTCATGTCAGCACTAATTGTCAGCCCTAAGTCTTTTTCTTTTACAGTAGTACTTAGTACAGTTCCCCCCATTGTATATTCTACATATTCGTTCCCATGTCCTGTGTGGAGGCATTTACATTTCCCAAAATTGAACAACATTTGCCAATTTTCAGACCATTTGATCAACCTGTCAAGATCATCTTGTAAATGCTGTCTATCCCCATCACTTTTAATCCTTCTAAACACTTTTGTATCATCTGCAAATTTCAACACCTTGCTAGCTATATCATCGTCCAAATCGTTTATATATATTAAGAATAATATAGGTCCCAGTACTGATCCCTGTGGAACCCCACTCAAAACTGATTTCCAGTTTGAAGCCTCCCCATCAACAACTACCCGTTGTCTTCTGTCAATCAGCCATTTTTCTATCCAGTTAATTATATCATTTCCTATGCCATGGGCTTTTAGTTTAAGCAGTAAACTCTGATGTGGCACTTTGTCGAAAGCTTTTTGAAAATCTAAGTAGATGATATCTACTGGTGATCCATCATCTACCCACTTAGTGATATCTTACAATTAACTGTCTTAAATAGTCTGATTCTGCCCCCTTGAACTTAGCCTCTGGTACTGGCAGTGAACTAGTGTCTTCTCTTTTACGTTCATAGCTTCTCGTTGAATTTCTAATTTCAGCTGTAGCTTGGTTTAGTGCTTCTTTATAAATGTTGTAGTCTTCGTCATTGCCAGTACGTCTATATGACTTCCACATCATTTGTTTATACTTAATTTTTCTAATGGCTTCTTTCGATAAGTATTTCTTTCTGGTCCGTTTCCCTTGTTTTTTGAAGGGAACAAATTTATCTACGATGCACTCTATTTCATTCTTTAAGATATTCCAGCATTCTGTTGCTGTCTTATTCTTCAGTGTATTATTCCATCTATCTTTGCTAAATATTTCCTCATTTCCTTATATCTTCCTTTGTGGAAATTTCTCCTGAACTGCTTTTTATTATTTCTTTCTGATTTTACTTTGATGGTAAAATGTATCTGGTTGTGATCACTACTTCCCAGAGGCTCACATAATTTAACATTGTCAACTAATTCATTCTGTGAGGACAAAACTAAGTCTAACACATTCTCTCCCCTGGTTGGTTCTAGCACATGTTGAGAAAGGAAACTATCTTGTACTAAAACTAAAAACTTGTGGTCCTCACTACCCATATTCTGTAGAGATTTCCATTTTATATGCCCATGGTTAAAATCCCCCATAATAACACAGTCCCGTTTGCTCACTTCCCTTATAGCGTTTTGTATTTTTTCATTCTCTTCTATGCTTATGTTTGGACTTCGATAAACTAATCCAACCGTTAACGTTGAGTTTCCTGTAACTATGTTACACCAAACAGCTTCTTCGCAATCTGCTTCTCTGTCTAATTTTATTTCATAAGCCTGGATAGATTCTTTAATATATAAAATAACTCCACCTCCCCTTCTTCCTATTCTATCTTTCCTAAACATTACATATCCTGTCAGTCCCAATTCGGCATCTGATATATCGGTGGTTGCCCATGATTCGGTTATACCTATTATGTGAGGGTCAATATCTTCTACCATAATGTTTAGTTCATTTCTTTTGTTTACTATACTCCTTGCATTTAAACAAACACATTTATACCCAGCTTCAGAACAGTTTTCCAGACTGTTCTTTGCTGAATTATTTTTGCTGCCTTTATCTATGCCTCCAGTTTCAGGCTTCTCTGCGAGTCCCCCCTGCGAATTTAGTTTAAATAGATGCAACCTGTCCCACTGTCAACAGATCGCAGCAGATTCTCTGAGAATACTGCTGCCCCCTTTCCACTTAGATGGAGGCCATCTCTCATGTACATATCTTCTCTCCCAACAAAGTACCCCCATAAATCTATGAATCCCACGCCCTCTTCCTCACACATCTGCTCAACTAGTGCGTTGATCGCCATCCTCTTACAGTTTCTGTATCTTGCCCCCCTTCCTCCCATTACTGGCAAAATTCCTGAGAGAATAACCTGTTCCACTCTTGTCTTCTTTAGCTTCCTCACTAGATGTCTGTACTTCTGAACTATACCAGTTGTTCCCTCCTTGTCTGCATTGTTTGTCCCAACGTGTACTAGTATAGACCCTCCCTTGCCATGCCCCAATACCTTCTCTACCCTTTCGGTCACATGCTCTATCCTAGCCCCCGGTAGACATACAACAACGTCCTTCCCCTCGCATATAGTCTTGTCTGTTTTTCTCAGAATTGAATCGCCCATAAACACTCTCTCTTTTCTCCTTGCCCCCTCAATCACTGCCTCGGAGTAGCTCCTCCGGTTTGCATATGTCTGGTTGTTGTCTTTTCCTCTTGTCGTCTTCTCTCCTGTCACATTCTCTTCCATTCCCTTCTTTCCTGTCGCGTTTTCTCTTGTCCCCTTTCCTCCTGTCATCTTCTCTTCTAGCACATTTACTCTCACTTCCTTTCGTCCCTTCTTCTTTCCTCCCATCACATTTTCTTCTCTCCTCTCCCGTCCCTTTTCCCCGGCTACCTCCTTCACTACGGTCACTTTTTCCCCTGTCACCTTCACGCCTGTCATGTTTTCTGTTTTTTGCTGAACACTGTCTTCTTCCATCAGTCTTCTAAGTTGTGCATATATAGGGCACCAAGACAAAGACTGCCAACTTTTTTGTGACAACATTGAACCAGTTTTAAACAATGACCACATCAATAAAACAATGTTTGCCTGTGGTGACTTTAATATAGATTTGTTGCAACACGAATCATAAGAGTGTGTGAGACAATTCCAAGACTTAATATATTACAGTATAGCATTGGATTGTACCCATTAATGACCCAACCAACCAGAATAAGACATACTACTAATACCCTTAAACTCCACCATGGCCGATCCCAAACCCAAATGAGAAAGGAGGAGGGTTGTGCGTGAGGTTAGCACACTCACCACGTAAAAAGAAACCAATGCCAAAGAACAAATCATCAATGGTGCGAGGAGTAAAGCTACCCAGGAGATGGAAAATTACAACGTTGGACTTTTATGTGTGAGCGAAGCACGATGGGCAGACTCAGAGGAAAGGGGACCTGTCCTTAGGACAGACCATACTTTATTTAGGCTGAACAGATAATCAATACAAGGAGGGGTAGCCGTAACTGTAACGAGAAAGGTGGACGAATATCTGCTGGACTGGAAGCTAATCAACGACAGACTACTCAAAGCAAGATTTAACTCCAAGTTTGCAAAGCTGACAGTGATAGCATGCTATGCACCAACAGAGGACGCAGAGGATGAAATCAAAGATGAGTTCTATGAACAGTTGGTGGAGGAAATCAGGACTACACCCCGGTATGATGTGCTCATGGTGGTGGGTGACTTCAATGCAAGAATTGGAGAGGAAAACACAGTAAGAAAAAGGGCCACGGGCACCCAGGGCTTTGGACGCATGGATAACAACGGCGAGAGACTCTCGGATCTATGTGTAGAAAATAACCTAGTCATAGGTGGAACTCTATTCAAGCACAGAACCATTCACAAGACCACTCGGAGGTCTCCAAGCAATCAAGCATACCTTCCAGAAAGCAAAGAGGAGAGCAGATCAACACAGACCCACCATCTGCTGAAGAAGTGAGGAAAGCTATCAAGACCATGAAGTCAGGGAAAGCACCGGGGCAGACGGTGTGAGTGCAGATATGCTGAAGGCTGGAGGAGAGGTCACCGCTGGAGCCTTGACAGAGATCTTCGAAGGTATATGGGAGGCAGAAGAAATACCTGGTGACTGGAAGGTGGGGCTGATTGTTAAATTACCTAAGAAAGGAGACCTTAGCCATTGCAACAACTGGAGAGGGATCACTCTTTTGTCCATCAGTAGTAAAGTGTTCAGTAGGGTAATCCTCGACAGAATTTCAGCAGCCCGTGACCCATAGTTGCACAAAGAACAGGCATGGCTTAGGAAAGGAAGATTTTGTGGGGACCACGTTTTTACACTAAGACAGAACCTGGAACACTGCCAGGAATGGTACACTTCAGTCTATACAAACTTCGTCGATTTTGAAAACGCTTTCGACAGTATTCACAGAGACTCTCTCTGGCGTATACTCCGACATTACGGAATCCCTCCAAAGACTGTGAGCATAATCAAACTGCTTTATAACAACTTTAGGTCCAAGGTCATCTGCAGTCAATACCTGACAGAAGATCTTGAAATCAAAACCGAAGTGAAAGAAGGATGCATATTATCCCCTTTCCTCTTCCGCCTTGGGATCGACTGGGTCATGACAGAAACAACGCTTGCAGAGAAAAGTGACATCAATTGGACCTTAATTCACAGATACAGTAGGTGATCTAGACTTTGCTGATGACATATCTCTATTGTCGCACCGCAATGGAGAAATGCAAAGAAAAAGTGAGGAACTTGCCAGAAATGCTGGGAAAATAGGGTTAAAAACCAACACCAACAAAACAAAGGCGCTGCGAAACAACAGGTAAACAACAGACCCAATCACAATTGGAGGAAGAAATATTGAAGAAGTGGCCAAGTTCACCTACCTTGGGCCAATGTGACAACAGATGGAAACTCGGAGTCCAAGGTCAAGCCAAAGATCAGCAAGGCAAGAGGGGCATTTGCGGCACTTAAGAACTTCTGGAAGACCAATAAGATCAGCAACAGAACCAAAATCCACCTGTTCAAGAGCAACGTCCTGGGTGTGCAGTTATATGCAGCGGAATCATGGAAGGTCACCAAAGTAATATGCCAGATGCTGGTAGTGTTTCAAAACAAGTGTCTCAGGAGGATTCTACGAATCAACTGGCCAAATAAAATCTCTAACACGGAACTCCATGAAAGGACAGGCATGCAGTCCATCTCTCTTGAAGTTAAATGTCGCAGATGGAGATGGATCAGACACGTCTGCAGAACGCTGCTGATATCCATTCCAAGAGTGGCCATGGGCTGGACCCCTGGTGGCAAGAGAGCGAGGGGGAGACCCAAGGAGACATGGAGGAGATCAGTGGAGTGGGAGATGAAGACACTCGGGTAGAGCTGGGGCTAAGTAACGAAGCTGGCAACAGACAGACAACATTGGAGTTATTTGGTGTCGTGCTTATGTGTGAACCCACACGAAGAGGATTAAGTAAGTGAGTAACTAATACCCTTATTGATAATACATTTACAACTGATATTGAGCAGCATTACGCTTGTGGATTACTTGTAAATGATATCTTGTAAATGACAGAAGTCACCACCTACCAATATTTGCAATAGGTAAAATTAATATAAATAAGAATGAAACCCAAAAGAAAAATAGTACAAACTTGCACATCAAACAAAAGAAGAAAACGTTACCTCACACAACAGTGAACTTCATAAGCTCTCATGGGAAAAGTTCAAATTGACGATGATGTTAATAAAGCATTTTTGACTTTACATGCACTTTTGATAAATACTAACCGACTTGAACCAAAGAAACCATGATTAACTACAGGTTTAATAAATGCTTGCCATAAACACAATTTATATTGATTATTTCTAAAACACAGAACAGTTGATGCTGAAATCAAATATAAATCATATAAAAATAAACTAACACAAATCGTGAGAAGTGAAAACAAGAAATACTACTGTACTTTACTGCTAAAACAAAAACACAATATCGCTGGAACATGGAAAGTACTCTGAGCAATAATGAGTAAAAAGCAGAAGTAACACAAATATCCAGAAAAGTTGATCAAAGATGACAAAGTCATTAAAAGTAAAGAAAATATTGCTAGCATGTTTAACAATTCTTTACCAATGTTGGTCCAGACCTTGCTAAAAAAATTAAGCCTCCTGCTAGTGCATCTGTACTCAATTATTTAAAAAAATCGAAACAATAACTGTATGTTCTTGTCACCTGTTAATGAAAATGAAGTTCACAGGTAGTTGAAAACTGCAAAAACAAAAGCTCGACTGATGCAGATGGTCTGAGTATGGACAATGGTAAATATTTTAATATATCTTTTAAAACTGGGATATTCCCAGACAAACTGAAAATTGCTAAAGTTACCCCAGTATTTAAGGCTGGAATTAAAGAAAACTGTATACACTACAAACCAATTTCACTACTTCCACAATTTTCCAAAATATTAGAAAAATGTTTTAATACTAGACTGAGTGCATTTATTGATAAACACAACATTATTAACCATAGTCAGTATGGATTTCGTGAAAACATCTCTACGTCCTATGCCCTGACTGAGTTAATTAATGAAATAACTACATCTCTAAATAGCAAAATGTATTACGTTGGTGTATTCATTGACTTGAGAAAAGCCTTTGATACAGTAGATCATGAATTGATTTATAAAAAAAATATCTTTTATGATATCTTAGGTATGGCCCATAACTGGATAAGTAGATTCAAGTTAGTATATACCACTGCATGTTACCAGCTAAAATACAAAAACATTTTGTAAAAAGAGATATTCCAGTAACAACACGTCTCAAAAATCTACTGGTAAGGTGTTGTATTACCTTAAATGTTAGAGCCATGTCTCTTTGTATATATGGCATAAGTCTATGGAATTCTCTGGATGTTAAACTTACTAACATTAAAACAGTGAGGTCATTCAGACACAGGTACAAAAAAACAATCATAAATGAATATGTCTAGTTTGTATTAATTACTAAAACTGATTCTGAAATATCAGAATTATATGTATTTTTCCTTTTATTTATTTTGTACTAATCATATTTATATGACTATGTGAACTACAGTATGATTACTTTTCCTTGTATTTGTAGGCATTTGGGATGTGTGCAATATTCACGCATTCGTCTGATAATTTCTCAAAATTCTAACGTGATTTACTATAACATAATGTAGTTAGGGGATCGATACATTAACTACAAGTTTGTTAACTTCTTTTATTCCTTTTAAACAACATTATGTATAATATATTATATGTCACAACAAAATCATGTAGAGGCGATTACAGCCGATACTGTTTGTTTGAATAAAACATTATTGTATTGTATGTTTTATCCGGCGCCGCGAACGCAATGACAGCTGAATAACCGAAACTAGCAACCGATTAAATGGTTTGGCCTGCGTAACTGAGGCTACAACAACAGCGCCATCTAGCGTTTTTTTTTGAGGTACGCAAACCGACAGCGGTAGCTTTATCCTAACATTATAAAGTATTTATGGAATGGATACAATACATTAATTAGTTTGTTGTGTTTATACAGTATTAAGGCTACAATGTAATGCGGTTTTATTCATGGTACACTTCGTGCGACGTAGCGCTTAGCGGTATACTTGTATGTCTAAGAACGGGAGGCTGAGCCTGATACAGTGATAGTGAGACTGGGTGAAGCCGAGACCGAGTCAGTGAGTGTTCGTGTACCACCGTCTGTATCCTCAGCATGTTGAGGGTAGGAAGAATAAGAAGATATGCATATTTCATATGTGTTAGCAGCAACTAAAATCCCCAAATCAACCAGACGACCATTGCCATTAGGCTTAATTTTTGGCTGTACCTCAAAATGAAAATTGGTGCAGAGAGACAATTTGACTATTTGTGGTTCAGCATCACATACAACATTGTACAAGACATCGCAGTCTGGCTAGGTGTCCTCCCTACTTCGTTCAGGATTCTCCTTAGTCAGGACTAGCGAAGTCTCACTTTAAAAATCGCAGAAGTCCAGATTCGACCTATAGCATAAGCTTTTATTGCGTAACGTCCAACAACATGACATCTAGCAACAAGAAAGAGATCTCCCTAGTCAGGGAAAATGATCTCTTCAACTGTATTCTGTCTCCTTTTATACCGTCTACAGATAATCATCTATGTCCCACGTAGGGGACATTAATCAACAATTAATACGCTGGCGGACAAGCAGTTATCTGACATACAACATTACTGACAAACAACGATCTCCTGCAATGAAATATGTGCAACCTTAACTGATTCCGGTGCCATTGTCCGGCAGCTATTAATTGGGAGCACTAATCCGGGCGGAACTAAAATGTTTCAATTTGTAGTATCTACTGACAGTAATTATTCAAACCGGCTATCCCGGCAATCATTATACAGCTGACCGCTCAATGTTTCCCTAGCCACCATACAACTGATACATTAATCGTTGACTCTTCGCTTCTCTACTGACAGTGATTATTCAGATCGGCTATCCCGACAATCTTTATGGGAGCAAGCTATTTCCCAATCTCGCTCAATGTTTCCCTAGCCACATACGATAATCTATGAATAAGTTTCTACCAACTATTCCAATTATAACACCGTTGCATTTCGGTCTAAACATGATCGACCTTTACAACATGTCTGATTTCAGTGAAAGATGCAGTCATTTCATGGACAAGATTTGTCAGAGCGGACACGCACAGCCCTCCGGCGCCTGGAGATGTGTTTCAGTGACTCGAATAGTGCCACAGCCAGTATACCGGGCCTGGGCGGGGCAAGTGAGGAACAGGCTGAACAGATAGTGGACGAGTACATCTTCTGTCAGCCACCAAACACAGAAGCAATCCACTACAAGGTATGCAGTTTGTGGCCAGAGAAACTGAGGTAGTGACTCGAGAAGACTGAAACACTGAAGACAGGTTCCTAAGCTACTAGTGACTTTGAATGAGACTTGAATATACAATGTTCAACATGTTGGGCATATAGTTAATCATTTGTCAGACTTCATCAGGAATTAAATTGTTTTTCCTCTGCTCACCAGATAAGGTGATGAGCAGGGTACATACATGATACATCCCCTCTCATCTCGGTTCATGGTTTAAAGGTTTAATTTTGTGGTTCCAGATGGCCTCCTCTATATGATTTAAGTTCAACTTGATGATTTTTCAGGGACGTGAAACCTACCTTCTGAAATGACCTTTGTTACTATTAATAGACACACAGACACTTTTATGACAGCTTCCACATATATAATTTTGAAAATATTTTGTTTGATACTCTTGAAGTAAATAACAATGTTGTAAAACTGTCGCTATTTGACAACTATGTTTTCAGAAATTGAGTGCGATTCAAGAACTTGTGATCCTGGACACCTTGGTGGACTTCTATAAGAATCAGACAAGTGAGTCGTTGTGCAACAGCGTCTTCAAGACATTGTTCCGTGCAGGCATGAATGACGGCCGTAAGGAGCTGCTCTACAGACTGGTCTCTATGGCGGTGGGCGTTGAATGCTCCCAGCTCCTCAATTCTGCAGCTGTCTGGATGCAGGTGTGTAACACACACTTCAGGTGTGTAACACACTTCAGATGTGTAACACCATCTCTTGCAGTTTCCTAAACATTCCTCATGACACTTATATTTCTTAACATGTGCAAAGATTTTTACCGGCATTTTGCCTCTTTTCAAGATTCAAGGTGACTATGCCATTTTGATAGGAGGCAAACTTTTCTACAGCTGAGCAGGTAACATCTGTGGTCATGTTAAGACAAATATGTGACCTACCATGACGAAATTAGATGCTTCTCAAAAAATATATGTTGGTTTTTATGAATAAGATAACTTAACCTAAATCCTTGGAAACCAAGCCAAGTGGCACATCAAGACAAAAGGGTTGGTCAATCTCAAAATTGATAAGCAGTGTTAAAGTTGTCAACAGATGGGTACGGTGCTAGGGAGCTATGGTGCTATGGTGGATAAGCAAGGTTGTAAAGGTAAGATTATAAATGATGGCAGAATTGTGTAATATTTTCAACTGATCTAATGCTAAATGGGAGCATGTTCCAAGTGAGGCTCCGTTGAACATAACAGGTGAAGTATGTATCTATTTCTCAAGCGATGACTGTCATGAAGTGCTCTCATTGTCATCATGTTGTGTCGCATCAGATGCAGAGCTGCAGCAGTGGCGTTGTCGTGCAGTTGGTGAAGACGCTGGTGCACGACTACTGCCACCTACTGGGGGGCACGGAATCACCTCTCTGCCGGCTGCCGACCCTCTCCGCACACTTCACATGCAACTTCATCACAGCCCTCTGTTGCTCACCAGGTTAAATCTTGGCTTTCTCAGCTCGTCATAGATAGTAATAATGTATTAGTTTTGTATTTATATAGTGCCGATATACAATGCAATTTTATTCATCCCTGTAAGGGTAAATACATAAGAAACACAATAGCCGGTCCTCGCGAATGTCGCCACACGTGCAGCGTCACCTACTGCCTAGAGAAGGCACTCGTGATATTTACAGCCTAAAGAGTGAAAAATATGCTTACTTCATTATTATAGTGTTTAGGCAGCAGTTAATAATTATGTGTAGATTAGATTGAGACCATTGGTTATGTGGGCCCAGTATGACTGGCTCAAAAACAACACACTTTCTTTTTGATTTTGAAGGAGTTGCCAACAAGCCTGACTTGACAAATGATCTACTCGAACTCTTTACCGAGTGGATATTGGCTGACCCCAAGCTGTGCCTTGTCTCGCTGAGTCACTCCCAGAATGCACTGCTGCAGCCACAGCGGACGACATTGTGGACATCGCCTACGAAGCCAAACACACAGACACCTGTTCCTGGACTTGTGCGGTGCTATCTCCTTGGGTCATTACACGACCACCAGAGTGGTTCAGATGGGCGGTGCCATGCGGCGCCGCTCTGGTCAAAACTACACGTTGCTTTACTACAGACAATCTGTGCCTTCCCTTCGTTGCCAGGCGCCGCGCAGCTCGAACTCATAACCCTGGTCGACATGCAGCGAATTGTGGCAGAGGTAACGGGACACATACAGGAGGTGGCAGCACCTGTCAGTCAGGATGTCACATATCGGCTTCTTCAAGCCATCCAGGTGGCACTGGCAACAGGTGCCTTCCGCTGCAGCTTAGGTAAGCTTTGATGAATTAAATACATATTTTGTAAAAATGGTGAACATTTACCAATGTTTCCCCTGGTATATGACAAGCAAGGCGGGCCGTCTTGCCGTTTTTCTATGCCGCCTCACAAAAAATATGCCAAAATTGCTGCCTCGTAGCTATTTCGTGTGTCCATTTTTTTGTTCTTTCACAATATAATCAGCATCGGCAGCACAAAATGACACAACACAGTTACTTATATTCCTGCAAAATCGCAGATTTGTAGCAACATCAATTAGTCATCTTACTGTTGCTCAGGGCCGGTTAGGAATTAGCTCTTGGAATTAACGCCATTGGACAACGTGAATGACATCACTTGTCAGTTGTCCAGTCACGGAATATTCCTGCAGGATCCCCAGTGTCTCCAATGGTGACACCTTGCAGAGTTTCGACTAGAAATGTAGACATTCATGTAACATGGCGCCCAAACGCTAACTGCGGTTGGGAGATGTGGAACTCGGAGAAAAACCAAAGAAAACAGCTGAACTAAGATGTCTTTTGCGCTAAATTTTACTATTATAGTATGTGCCCACATTAAATCAGAATGCTGGTGTAACTGATGATGAATTCCTGGTTTATGACAGTGATGGGAGTAAAAACCGTGCAGGCTGATGGCACTACGTCACTAGTCGGCACTTGTGTCGAATCCGGACCCTTATGAAGCCCAAATAAAAACTGCATCATATTCACTAGTCGGCACTTGTATCGAATCCGGACCCTTTTGAAGCCCAAATAGCGACCCGGTTTGCGGTAGTCTGCGCCACTGCGGCTATGTATTACCACACAGCACTCGTAAAATGAGCGATATAGCAGCGTATGTTGATACAAACCGGGGCGCTATTTACGCAGTATCCAGTCCTTAGGACTGGATACTGCGCTATATAAGAATTTTCTTTTTACTGACTGTCAGCAACAACCAAGTACCAGTGGTCAAGTGGAAAGCACACCTCAACTGAGTACCAGTAGTCAACTGGAAACCACACCTCAAACAATCATCATTACTGACTTTTATCAATCATGATTACTACATTTACAAGTAGTGTCTTGTTGTTTTATATCTTCCCCTCTCTATTCAAGAGTAAAGGTTAAAACATACCTCAGAATGCACCATTTTTAAACTACTTTTTAAAAAATCTCCATGCCCCCGGACCCCCCTAGTAACGCTTTGCACCTGCAGCGGCGTGTAGCCCACCCCTACCACCTCACCCATCATTTTATCCAGGAGAAACACTGATTTACCAATGACGCACTGCCATGAAATTTCACTTTGGCCATGCACCAATCTCAGTCATTGCTATTGTATTTTGACACTGTTTCTAATGTTTTGTATTCAAGGATTTGTTCAACTTTGTCTTTTCACAACTCCAGTCCTATGATACTGTTAGTGTACAAACATTAATGATATTACAAAAATAACACAGTTCATTCTGTTATCGTTGTGGGACTATACATTTGTCAAACTAACGGTTTCCACATTTATTTTCAGCTGATCTTCGTGGGATCTTCAAACAGATTCCACCCAACAGGTAAACACAAACAATGTTCTAAGTTAGATATGATCCCACGATGTACTTTTTAGCAAGTTGCAATCCATTCTACATATAGACACTGTGTGTTCCAATGTATGCCTAAAATAAAGATCAGGTTACTTTATACTATTTAAACTCTATCACATGTTCATAACATTTTCGCAGTAGAATGACTTGACCAAGTTTGTTGGTATTAACTAATGTATTTGAATGCAACCCCAACATTTTATTTTCAAATGCGCAGTTAAATACAGATGTAATTGTTTCAATAAACATTATTGTTAGTTAGTTATCTATTAATTAGTATATTTTTGTAATATGCGTAGCATTTTGAATTGTTTCAAACCGTTAATAGATCGACATTGATACAAATCTAATATAAATACAATACATTTGAAATGAACATTTGCATTCGAATGCGAGTCAAAACATTTTTTAAATGGCATTTGCAGAAATTGAAACATTTGTGTTCAGTAGCATCTACATGCATTAGGCACTATGTATACTATTAAAACAAGACATCTAGACATGAATCATCCTGTCTCTCTTGTAGGTTACTGAGGATCCTAGAGAGCCAACATCTGTCGTCTGTGCCACCACAGATGCACAACGTCACCGCCTGCCGACCTCTCGACCTCGCCACAAGTTGACACATCACTCAACATCATTCCATCACATGAACTATGTCACCAACTGACATCCATCTGATCAGTGTCACCAACTGACATCCACGTGATCAGTGTCACCAGCTGACATCCACCTGATCAGTGACACCAACTAACATCCTCCTGATCAGTGTCACCAACTGACATCCACCTGATCAGTATCAACAGCAGACATGCATAACACGAGTGACTGATCTCAAAGAAAGAAACTACTTTGTAAGGATTTTCATAACATGATGGTGTCCGTCTGTAACTTTAGGGAGGATGAAAGCAATACATTTTGATGTTCATTATAAAAAAGGTTGGATTGTTTTACTTGTTTCAGCAACAGCAGCAGCAGTACGACGCAACACAACAGATTCTGAACATCTATTTAATGACAGTAAATCCTGCATTTGTGAAATCCAAGAATAAGTCAATTCTGAGTTGTTGCTTCAATGGAAAGTGCAAACATGCAAAAACAGGTATTGAAATTGGCAGTCGGCAGAATAAATATATTTTATTCACACAAATAATGATTCAAATTCTTAGAGAATGATGCATTAATTACATCGATAATTATTGGCTTGCGGGTACCCTTTTTGTTCTATTACGCATACAGTGCGTCGAACAAATATTTGAGATGCAGAAATATGTTAAAAGTTTACATTCCAATAAGCATGTATTTACGTTTTTCATTTCAGCTTTGAATCTAGTGTGACATTGGTAGCAAGTGTCAAGGTTGGCACTGAAGATCGCTGTAACGATGTCAGATGCTGCTAAAAATACATTCACTTATAACTAGTATTCCTTAAGGCCCGTAACTAATGGAATTTGTGCAGTTTAACAAGATTTAACAAGATTGCCACCCAGAGAATTAACTCTAGGTGGCAGGTGGACAAGGAAGCCCTTTGGCTTATTGAGAGTCCGACCCTTTTATCTATGTGTATCCCGCCCGTCTGAGGTATGTGTCGATTTTATTTTTAAACATTCACGCTACTAGCACCCACACAATCAGCAGATAATCTGTTCCATTCATTTACAGTCCTTTGTGAAAATGAGAACTTTCTTATATCTAATCTACACTGCTCCTTTGCTAATGTAACTTCATGTCCTCTAGTCCTTCCATCTTTCTTAAAAAAAAAAAAATATTTCTATCAATATTTTCATAACCATTCAATATTTTAAACACTTCTATCTGATCTCCTCTCAATCTCCTGGTCTCTACAGTGTTGTTAAACCGCATTTTTTTAGGCGTATTTCGTAACTAAGATCCCTCAGTTTTGGTATCATTTTAGTTGCTTTCCTCTGCACTCTTTCTAGCATATCTATGTCCTTCCTGCGATATGGCCTCCATGCTTGAATACAATATTCTAATTGAGGCCTAACAATTGTTTTGTACAGCGGTATTATTAGCTCTTTTTCCTTATACGTTATGTTTCGCCTAATTAATCCAAGGATTTGATTTCCCTTTGACGCTGCAATTCCGCACTGTTCTGAAACCTTCATATCAGCACTAATGGTTAACCCTAAGTCCTTTTCTTTTACAGTAGTACTTAGTACAGAACCCCCCATTGTATATTCTACCTCTTCGTTCCCATGTCCAGTGTGGAGGCATTTACATTTCCCAAAATTGAACAGCATTTGCCACTTTTCAGACCATTTGATCAACTTGTCAAGATCATCTTGTAAGTGCTGTCTATCTCCATCACTAGTTAATCAGACACAGTTAAGTTGCAAACTAAAAGATTATTCACAAGTAAATCATGCAGCTGAAATAGGAATATGCTAATATTATTATACAAGTTAACAAACACGGAGATTTGCATAAAATGTGTAACTTTATTTTGTATCCTCTCTTCATTTTGTAACATTTGTCGTAGACAATAATACATCCTAGCCCCAGGTCTTGTACATGTAATTAGTAAACAATTTAAATTTTGTACCTTACACATACACAATAATAAATGCACATTTCTGCTGTAGTTAAATTTCTTGATAAAAATATACAAACTGACTGAAAAGCACCATAGAGAAACAAGTAGAAGAAATTGCTGACATTTGTCAACATACAACGATGACACCAGAAGACGTGTATACACATTATTACATACATACACAAACGATACACTTCAACTCTCAAATTAACTTGAAATATTTTAGCAAACATTTGCTACTACATTTCAAAGATCCATTTGATGGCAAAAAGTTAGTGAAAACATGTTTATTTTTACATATGCATGTTTTAGGTTTTAAGGCACTAGCACAACTTTGCTATCGAATGAAGTGGTCGGGTAGCATTTTGACAAAACCAGTAGCATTTGAAAATTATGGTATATATTGGCTAAGTGCCTCCATTACGTTTATGTAGTATATAATTATTTAGCTGCAACACATGTTATATCCATTTTGTTAGTTTCGAGATAAATCATGTTTTGTGTTGCACAATTTTTATCATGAATAATTTTCCGTCCACTACTATCAACCTGAAGGCAACACAACAGCACCCTATCTAAGTGTAAATACCATATACATACATACATTTAACAAAAATTAAGAGTTACATAACTACTACTTTATTAGTAACATTTAAACTTTACTGATAAAATATAATGCTTTTGTATTTAATTTGTAGAAACACAGCAGTAACAGACACAACACTGTCACTGTGACTAGCAACACATTTCTTAATTCTGAGATGGTTTTAATTCTTAAACTGCTGCTTCATACCAACATAATATCTGTTTAAATCCGCAAACAACAGCAGTGTCGTAAGTTAAACACATACAAAACTAATAAATGTATAGGCACTGTGAGCCATTGTCTGAGATATTTCTAAAATAGAGTTCTCTGTTGTATATATAAAATCTTACCAGGAATTATGAACATTTCAGTTGTAACATAATATATATATATTACATCAACCGTAAGACTTGAACATTTCAACACATAATTCTATGCATATCTATATAGCAATAGTAGGTTCGATTTGCTTGTCTTTTGAGTGGAACAGTTCAGTATGTCTCTGTAATGATTAAGACATTTATTATGCTAACTGTTCACTGGTTCATAAGCAGGTAGGTAAAACCAGCGTCTCTGCAAATTATCATTTTTGTGGTATACACAGACACAAGAATCTATATTATAAAAAACGATACGGTTTTCTGTATGTCTCTGGACCCATATCTTCATTAGTTTTGCATGTATGGGGTTCATTTATGTGTGCAATTTTACAAGGTTAATTGGGCTGGTTCACATATTTATATTTTTCTGAAATTCGTCCGAAGGTAGGGACCTTTGGGGTCACAATTTTAAAATGGCACTTATCTCTGTAAGTTTTGCATGTATGGGGTTGACATTTGTTGTGGGATTTAGCAAGCCCGTTGGGGTGGTTCGTAAATGTAATTTTTTTTAAATTTGTTCGGAGTGGTGGGGATCTCAGAGGGTCACATTGATATGATGTCCTTTTTCCTTTTAACAAGATTGCCATCCAGAGAATTAACTCTAGATGGCAGGTGGACAAGGAAGCTCTTTGGCTTATCGAGAGTCCGTCCAACCCTTTTATCTACATATATCCAGCCCTTCTGAGATATGTGTCAATTTTATTTTTAAACATTCACACTACTAGCACCCACACAATCATCAGATAATCTGTTCCATTCATTCACAGTCCTTTGTGAAAATGAGAACTTTCTTACGTCAAATCTACACTGCTTCTTTACTAATGTAACTTCATGTCCTCTAGTCTTTCTATCTTTCTTAACTGAAAAAAACATTTCTATCAATATTTTCATAACCATTCAATATTTTAAACACTTCCATCTGATCTCCTCTCAATCTCCTGGTCTGTAGTGTTGTTAAACCACATTCTTTTAGGCGTTTTTCATAACTAAGATCCCTCAGTTTTTGTATAATTTTAGTCACTCCTCTGTACTCTTTCTAGCATATCTATGTCCTTCTTGCAGTATGGCCTCCACGCTTGTATACAATATTCTAAATGAGGCCTAACTATTGTTTTGTACAGCGGTATTATTAGTTTTTTTTCTTTATATGCTATATTTCACCTAATCAATCCAAGGATTTGATTTCCTTTTGAAGCTGCAATTCCACACTGCTCTGAAACCTTCATGTCAGCACTAATTGTCAGTCTTTTTCTTTTATAGTAATACTTGGTACAGTTCCCCCCATTGTATATTCTACATATTCGTTCCCATGTCCTGTGTGAAGGCATTTACATTTCCCAAAATTGAACAACATTTGCCACTTTTCAGACCATTTGATCAACCTGTCAAGATCATCTTGTAAATGCTGTCTATCTCCATCACTTTTAATGTTTCTAAACACTTTTGTATCATCCGCAAATTTCAACACCTTGCTAGCTATATCATCGTCCAAATCGTTTATATATATTAAGAATAATATAGGTCCCAGTACTGATCCCTGTGGAACCCCACTCAAAACTAATTTCCAGTTTGAAGCCTCCCCATCAACAACTACCCGTTGTCTTCTGTCAATCAGCCATTTTTCTATCCAGTTAATTATACCATTTCCTATGCCATGGGCCTTTAGTTTAAGCAGTAATCTTTGATATCTTCCAAAAAACATAACATATTTGTTAAGCATGACCTCGCTTTTAGAAACCCATGTTGAGATGGGTTTATCAAGTTATGTTTAACAAGAAAATCCACCATGTGATCTTTAATTAGTCTTTCTAATAATTTACAAATCACCGATATTAAACTAACTGGTCTATGATTATTTGACTTGTTTCTTGACCCTTTTTTAAATAACGGTATAATGTTTGCTTCTTTCCATTCTAAAGGAACCACTCCCTCTTCTAATGACAAGTTGAAAACTGTTGCAAGCGGTATGCTAATTTGTTCTACAATTTCCAATAGTAGTTTGGGTGGAATACCATCCACTCCAGGTGATTTATTATCCTTCATAGCCCTAATTGTCTTAGCTACCATTTCTGGGGTTACAATTAAATAGTCTGATTCTGCCCCCTTTAACTTAGCCTCTGGTACTGGCAGTGAACTAGTGACTTCTCTGGTAAACACTGAACTAAAATACACATTCAGGTCTTCTGCCATTAAGAATCCTTCTGATATTATATCTCCAGCACTATCTTCTAGAGGACCGACCTTATCCTGAACTTTCTGTTTGCTTCGAACATACGCATAAAAACTCTTGCTGTCATGTTTTATATTACAAGCTAATTTACGTTCATAGCTTCTCGTTGAATTTCTAATTTCAGCTGTAGCTTGGTTTAGTGCTTCTTTATAAATGTTGTAGTCTTCGTCATTTCCAGTACATCTATATGACTTCCACATCATTTGTTTATACTTAATTTTTCTAATGGCTTCTTTCGATAAGTGTTTCTTTTTGGACCGTTTTCCGTGTTTTTTTAAGGGAACAAATTTGACGATGATGCATTCAATTTCACTCTAAGATAATCCAGCATTTTGTTGCTGTCTTATTCTTCAGTGTGTTATTCCAGTCTATCTTTGCTAAATATTTCCTTATGTCCTTATATTTTCCTTTGTGGAAATTTCTCCTGTACTGCTTTTTACTATTCCTTTCTGATTTTACTTTGATGGTAAAATGTATCTGGTTGTGATCACTATTCCCCAGTGGCTCACATATCCTGACATTGTCAACTAATCCATTCTGTGAGGACAAAACTATGTCTAACACATTCTCTTCCCTGGTTGGTTCTAGCACATGTTGAGAAAGGAAACTATCTTGTACTAAAACTAAATACTTGTGGTCCTCACTACCCATACTCTGTAGAGATTTCCATTTTATATGCCCGTGGTTAAAATCCCCCATAATAATACAGTCCCGTTTGCTTACTTCCCTTATAGCGTTTTGTATTTTTTCATTCTCTTCTATGCTTATGTTTGGATTCGATAAACTAATCCAACCGTTAACGTTGAGTTTCCTGTAACTATGTTACACCAAACAGCTTCGCAATCTGATTCTCTCTCTAATTTTATTTCATAAGCCTGGATAGATTCTTTAATATATAAAAGAACTCCACCTCCCCTTCTTCCTATTCTGTTTTTCCTAAACATTACATATCCTGTCAGTCCCAATTCGGCCAGGATTTGGTTATACCTATTATGTGAGGGTCAATATCTACTACCATAATGTTTAGTTTATTTCATTTGTTTACTATACTCCTTTCATTTAAACAAACACATTTATATCCAGCTTCAGAACAGTTTTCCAGACTGTTCTTTGCTGAATTAGTTTTGCTGTGTTTATCTATGCCTCCAGTTTCAGGCTTCTCTGCGAGTCCCTCCTGCAAATTTAGTTTAAATAGATGCAACCTGTCCCACTGTCAACAGATCGCAGCAGATTCTCTGAGAATACTGCTGCTCCCTTTCCACTTAGATGGAGGCCATCTCTCATGTACATATCTTCTCTCCCAACAAAGTACCCCCATAAATCTATGAATCCCACGCCCTCTTCTTCACACATCTGCTCAACTAGTGCATTGATCACCATCCTCTTACAATTTCTGTATTCACTAGATGTCTGTACTTCTGAACTATCCCAGTTGTTCCCTCCTTGTCTGCATTGTTTGTCCCTACGTCTACTAGTATAGACCCTCCCTTGCCATGCCCCAATACCTTCTCTACCCTTTCGTTCACATGCTCTATCCTAGCCCCCGGTAGACATACAACAACGTCCTTCCCCTCGCATATAGTCTTGTCTGTTCTTTTCAGAATTGAATCGCCCATAAACACTCCCTCTTTTCTCCTTGCCCCCTCAATCACTGCCTCGGAGTAGCTCCTCCGGTTTGCATCTGTCTGGTTGTTGTCTTTTCCTCTTGCCGTCTTCTCTCCTGTCACATTCTCTTCCATTCCCTTCTTTCCTGTCGCGTTTTCTCTTGTCCCCTTTCCTCCTGTCATCTTCTCTTCTAGCACATTTACTCTCACTTCCTTTCGTCCCTTCACCTTTCCTCCCATCACATTTTCTTCTCTCCTCTCTCGTCCATTTTCCCCGGCTACCTCCTTCACTAGGGTCACTTTCTCCCCTGTCACCTTCACGCCTGTCATGTTTTTTGTTGAACGCTCTGTCTTCTTCCATCAGTCTTCTGTCTCACAGTCTTACCAACTGCCTCTGTGGTATCTACCTCTTCTGGGGCAATGTCGGGCGGTTAACTCGGCTAGTTATTTAATAAAATATCGCAGCTCAGCAAATCTATAGTAAACCTAAGCAATACTACTGCATTATGTAAACAAACCAATCACCAGAAAATAATATTACAATCTACCTTAATCTATCTTAAACAGAAGTCACACCAAAAAGCGACACAAGCAATGCTTTGTTATGCATTAGATGTAAAATCTTATTACAACTGCTCCGAAACATGACAATGACTTTCTATTGTATTGCAACTTTGCTACTTCATAGATTTTCTTATAACTGGTCATACTATGTCAATTAAAGCAATGCTGTATCAATTAAAGCAATAATGTATCAATTAAAGCAATAACGTATCACAATGGCTGCATAATACATCCTTTATGACTGCTGCATCTAAGCAGTTAAATGAAAGTGTCCACAATTAGTATACCATATCCATGTCAGAAAATTTTTATTTGCATATTTTATGTATTTATTTTATTTTATTTAAGCACATTATTTATTTTAGGTATTTAAACGGCTAATTCATTTAATTCATGTATAATATATACACTTGTAAATAAATATATTTATTTGTATTCAGGTTTATCTAACTGACATTTTATGTAATTTTTATATGCTACTTTTAAATCATATTTACCTTTTTATTTAATATGTTTTAGGTCATTTAATGTATTTTATTCATACTCTACGATTGTCAGCGCCTTTGAGCATATTTGTCATCCGGACACACGGCAATGGTGAACCGCATGTGGAACATCAAGGCCATAAAATACCAACTAGGCAAAGATGTATGTGACAACATTCTTTTCATCCATGCTGTATAAGGTATGACACCACGTCCCGGTTATACAGCCTTGGAAAAGGAGCACCACTGAAGAAACATGGCTCCTGCCAGCATTTCCAGCGACAAGCCGAACTGTTTCGAAAGCAATATCAACAGAACAGGTTGTAATGGCAGGGAGAGAGCGCTTGTGTGTCTCTACAATGGCAAACCAGAAGACAGTCTGGATTCTCTGAGGTATAGACGGTTCTGTGAGAAGGCAGCAGTAAAGAGTTCGCGCATTCAGCCACAGACCTTAAATCTGACATCGGCAGCAGCGCGCTATCACAACATGCGGGTGTACCTGCAAGTGAAGGAGTGGATGGGTGTAAGCCACTTGAAACCAGAAGATTAGGGGTGGAAGATATGCGACAGTGATCTTGTTCCCGTCATAACAGACCTGCCTCCAGCACCGGATGTCCTGTTGCACGTAATCATATGTAACTGCTCCACAGATTGCAGTAATGCAAGGTGCACATGCCGCAAGAACAACTTTGTGTGTTCCCCTGCATGTTGGTCAATGCCGGGGCTCAAGCACTGCTCAAGTTGCTCGAACTCAGTCTTGGGTGACGCCAGGGGTGATGAGGAAGACGATGAATAGTCGTGCGTTTGTTGATGGAGAGACAAAATCAAAACTAGTCGTTATTAACATGACCATTATAATTTAGGACTTCATGATATACAAATGCTAGTTCTGTTTTCAACAAAGACATGTAGTGAAAACTGTTTTGAATGTTGCAGTAATTAACGCAACATGTTGCCACATACTTGTTGTATAAGTTAAATATACATAATTCGGCGATTATCCCTGAATTAAGCCTTAGGTTAATGTATTGTGTTTTGACCTTACAAGAATGGCTCAGTATAATTAAATATATATAATGTTATCCTACGAAATGATTTTGTTATGTTGTTTGTACTGCTGATGCTGACGACAACAGCATGCTTATATACAGAGAGTAGTCATATTATGTGGGAGACAATTCGGCGATTTGCCTCTGTTAAGCCTTCCTGCTAGATTCACGTTTGACCTTATATCAAGTGTGTTTGTTATACACGATGCCCCCCAATTAAATGTATTTGTATTATGTTACCTATATAATTGATGCTCATGGCAGTAGTGTGTACGTATATACAGAGTACAATCATGTAATTTGGGAGTTAATATGATGATTTTACTATAATTAAGCCTTCGGGCTAGATTAATGCATTTATATGTTGACCTTACATCAATGGTTCATTATAATTATTATTATGCACATTGTTCTACTATTAAATGTATTTGTGTTATGTTCCATATACGACTGATGTTCATGATAGTGACGTACTTATTTGCGGAGAATAATCATGCTATATGGAAGACAAACTGGAGATGTAAGTCCAACTAGACGTGCAATTTCTGTGATACGAAGAAATAATTTCATAGAAAAAGGTATTCAACATTAAACTATTTAAATGTTTATATATGTTGTTATGCTTTCTGGACATATGTGCATATTTACGAACACCCACTTTAATGGTTTGGGGTTTACAGAAACATTATCATGTTTATTCTTTTTCACCGATAGTAAATCGTGACGAAATCGTGCAGGAAAAAGCTACTGAGGAGCCCCCAACATATGGGTAATTTTGACAATGTTCCCCAATTTTTAGGAGCGAAGATTTGATATGTTATCTAGGATATATGCCTGCTATCAAAACTGCAAAAATTGCTTATGTTGCAATTTATTCCAGTATGACCCTATTTTGGCCATAAAAGTCCTGGACTATAGGGTCAGGAAGAACGAAGTAAACCTAAGTAATGTTGTGACCAAATATTGTGTGAACAAAATTAATGTTGTACTGTGCATCATGTGACCAACATACCAAATTCAACGGTTCAACACGGTAGGAGTTCACAAGAAACAGGATGCATACTAACGTTGATGACACTAAAAAGTTCCATAACTACACTATTCACAGAATAGTTATTGATGTAACTGTGTCATATAGCATATGTACGTTGTGTTAATTTTATTATATAACGTAACACATATATTTACATCAAATATGTAACTTTATTGTGCATCCTCTTTACATTTTGTAACATTTGTTGTAGACAATAATACACCCTAGCCCTTGTACATGCAATTCATAAACAATATAAATTTGGTATGTTACGCAGTAAAAAATGCACATTTCTCATGCTGTAGTTAAATTTCTTGACATAAAATATATAAGCTGACTGTATAAAGCACCATAGAGAAACAAGTAGAAGCACTCGCTGACATTTGTCAACATACTACGTTTCTTATACAACGATGACACCAGAAGACGTGTATACACAGTATTACATACATACACAAACGATACATTTCAACTCTCAAATTAATTGTTGAAACATTTTAGCAAACATGTGCTACTACATTAAAAAAATTCATTTTACTGGTAGCAAAAACGTAGTCAAATAGCTTTATTTTCACATGTGCATGTTTAGGTTTTAAGGCAGTAGCAAAACTTTGCTAGCAAACAAAGTTGTCAGGTAGCATTTTAACAAAACCAGTAGCATTTTAAAATGATGGTAAATATTGGCTAAATGCCTCAATTACGTTTAAGTAATATATAATTATTTAGCTGCAACACATGTTAATCCATTTTGTTCATTTCGGTATAAATCATGTTTTGTTTTACACAATGACTACTATTTTATTAGTAGTGTACCATTTATAATTTTTATTTACTGATAAAATAAAATGCTTTTGTATTTAATTCTTAGAAA
This sequence comes from Paraescarpia echinospica, assembly GCA_020002185.1. Classification (NCBI taxonomy): domain Eukaryota; kingdom Metazoa; phylum Annelida; class Polychaeta; order Sabellida; family Siboglinidae; genus Paraescarpia; species Paraescarpia echinospica. Next base: position 29,279,332 of record CM034535.1, on the reverse strand, counting down.
TAGTAATCACAGTGGTAACACAGAAACAACACTGTCACTGTGACTACCAACACATTTCTTAATTCTGAGATGGTTTTAATTCTTAACTGCTGCTTCATACCAACACAATATCTGTCTAAACCCCCAAATGACAGTATAGTGTCATAAGTTAAACATATACAAAACTAATAACTGTAGAGCACGCAGAAAGATTATGACTCCAATGTATGTCACAAAAATTTGAGAAATAATATTTGATTATGTTGTGTTGTAAACAGTACTCAATCATGTAACACGTATCAAGTAAGGTAAAAGTGAACAATTAAAAAAAATTGGCAGTTTAAATTGTACACAAAAGTGTCACTATAACATTCTAAAAGGCACACATTCCCACAGCTATACTTAAGCACTGTGAGCCATTGTCCGAGATATTTATAAAATAGAGTTCTGTTGTACATTTAAAATCTCACCAGGAATGATGGAATTCAGTTTTAAACATAATATATTATTACATCAACCGTAACTCTTGAACATTTCAACACATATAATTCTATGCATACATAGCAATAACAGGTTCGACGTGCTTGTCTTCCGAGTGGATCAGTTCAGTGTGTCTGTAATGATTAAGACATTTATTAAGCTAACACATGACACTGAGGCCTGGTACATAAGCAGACTAAAGTTGTGTCTCTCTGGACACCAGATCAAATCCTACAAGTTATGATCTTTGGATATACAGGCACACACAAGAATCTATATCATAAAACAATACGGATCTCTGTCCGTCTGTTCATGGATACATCTCCATTAGTTTTGCATATAATGGGCTCAACTTATATGTGCAATTTTAGTAGGCCCATTGTGGTGGTTTATTGACTTAGATTTTCTTAAATTTGTTCGGGGGTGGAGATCTTGGGGTCACAATTTAAAATGGCCCATATCTCTATCAGTTTTGCATGTGTGGGGCTGAAATTTGTTGTGGGATCTAGCAAGCCCATTGAGGTTGTTCGTAGATTTTAGATTTTTTTGAAATTCATCCGGAGTGGTTGGGATCTCAGGGGGTACATTCGCATGATGCCAGGGCAACGTCGGGCAGGTAACTAGGCTAATTATTTAATAAAATATTGCAGCTCATAGCAAATGTATAGTAAACCTAAGCAATACTTCTGCATTATGTGAACAAATCAATCACCACAAAATAACATTACAATCTATCACAGCTGTCTTAGACATCAAACCAAAAGGCAAGACAGACAATGCATTGTTATGCATTAGATGTCAAATCTTATTGCAACTGTTCCAACATATGACACTGACTTTCTATAAATGCTCTATGCTATACTGCAGCTCTGCTACTTCATAGATGTTCTTACAACCGGTCATACAATGTCAGTCAAACCAATAATATATCACGCTGGCTGGATATTACACACTGCTGCATCTCAGTGTTTACAGTTAGAATACCCTATTAGTGTGTGGGAAAAGACCCCACACCTGATCAATACTAGAATAACCAGTTTACATGTGAGCACGCATTCATGCACATACATACATACACACGCATGCATGCAGAAATACATGCACATACACACACACACACACACACACACACACACACACACACACACACACACACACACACACACACACACACACACACACACACACACAGAGACATAAATGCACTGGCATCACTCTTAGACATTTGCAGTTTCTGTAAAAGCAACCATGCGCATAGGTGCATTTGAATAAGTTGAGTGTATTTGCATCATGTGTAACATTCACAAGGTGTCAACATATAGCCTGCACGCCACAACCCAAGCATATGCTCTGACCCAGGATTTCATGCTCAGTTGAGTTTCATGCATATTGGGTCCCATCAAAAATAACTATGATTTTCTGATGATTTCATCAAAAGACATTTTCACAAATGAGTTAGTTGTCACAGTCTGTATAGATGGGTTTGATTTCCACAAAATGATTCTATAATGACTAGAAATAGCTTGAAATACAGATTTGGTTTTAAAGTTGAGCATGAGGGTAGGACATGGGCATGAATGTGCATGCAACAAAATGTCATAACCTCCAGTCCCAGTGTAATTATATTACACAACCAGTAACAAACTTGCAATGGAAGTCTAACAAGGTATAGAAACTATCACCACTTTGTGCAACAAGTTCACAACATGAAGGGTAACAGCAACATGTACAATTGGGAGTTGGATTGTGTTCAATTACACTTGTAATATGTACAATTGGGAACAAGACTGTTCAGTTACAGTTGTAATAAATGTTGACAATAATAAACTTTCTTGGTTTAAACAGTAAATATTTACGAGGTACTGAATCACACAGTACTATAATCAATCCATGTAACGTAACAAAATCATGGTAATAATTTACATCATGCCACCACAGGTATTGAGACATATAATTTATTAATAGATCTGTATACTGTTTAGAAGGCAGCGTAATATTTATCATCAAATTTCTGTAACTGATGATATTTTGTAAATATAACTACAGCTGTATACTCTCGTAATATAACTGGAAGGGGTAAGTTGTAATTGAACCCAGTTTTGGAGGTGGTAGGTCACAGAGGGAACAGCTGTACAGCAGGCAAAGTTCAGACATGTCACATTTTTGGAGTTGAAATCTGTATTTTAGACTTGGTTTTGTGTAACAGTTTGCCAGTAAAGTCTCCCTGTTCTGATAAAATGTCGCCATCTACCACACTGAAATATACATTAAAAAACTGCGAGGTTTTGTAGAGAGCATTCAATAAGTGCTGCCCTCGATCAGGCTCTACATAAACCAAATCCGCTAGTTTCTGTTGGGAATCTGCACAGCACAAAGGATGTTCTCTTCAATCGCTGTAAGTTTGCCAATCAATGTGAATGAATACAAGAAGATATGAACTTTATAATGATTGTTTCCATTTGAAGCAAATCCATATTAAAATTGGATATGGCCGTGTATATTCCTCCCAAAATACAAAACCGCATGTTGTAAATGTGGTTGATGTGAATGTGACTTGTCTGACACTGAAGGACAAGAACCCAACCAGCAGAGGATCATAGAGCCTTAGAGCAGATCAATTGCTGGCTACATGATCCTGCCTTGACATTCACATCAACATGACAGTTGAAGGGCGGCGGGGTTGTAACTACAGGCGAGTGTCAGTCTCATGAGGTCCCTCACCCGAACACTCGCCACTCAGTTGACGACCCAGTTCTCGGCTCAGGGCGTTGCTTTCGCCTGATGCATCATCATACTGACGCTTCGCGAACTCGATGAAGACCTGTCCAGGAAACAATGGACATGAATGAGGAAGTCACTGAAATAAAAACCTAGTGAATGAATATTATTCGTACATATAAATGAAGTAGTTGCAGGATCATTGCAACTTTACGGCTTTTGCGATATTGCAAAAAAATTGAATGTTCATCATTTCACGATGACCTTGTTTGACCTTAGTTCCACTCGTACCATATCAGGTAATACCTCCATATCGTATCTCATTTTGACGGGGAGACAATTAGCTTTCCAAAAATATATTACTTGGCCATCTGGTAATTAAGTAAAGTAGATATGCGCTCATTGTAATGTTAAGACGATTGCGGAAGCGCACAATTTCGAAAATTCATCAGTTGATGGTGACCTTGTTTGACTTTGGGTTCATGCTTAGTGCACCATTTGGCAGCTCTACGACAGGCCTCGTTGGGACAGGAAGATGTAGAGCTTTCAAATGATATAAAATCTAGGTGTGTGTATGGGGGGCATTTAAATCTGTCCGATGGGTGGTTCTACCGCTCGCCTAAAACACCCAAGAATGTGTGCTGTCATGTTGTTTATCTGCACAATATTGTTATTGGTTCAGTAAATCATTGTGTTCTATTACAACCCTTTCAAAAAACAAACATTGACTTAACACTTGACTGTGTCTCGGTGTGTAATGAAATATATATAGCGAGTCATAGTTCTATCGCAATAACTGATATCGGTCTCATTTTGTTACTATACGACTAGCACAATAGTTAAGTCATTATTCTGAAAGCAGGAAACATGATATTCATATATCAAATTTGTTCCTTGTACCGTATATACAGTAATTAACGTATACCCCCCCTTTAGCAGCTTCTCACAGTGCCCTCCACATTGTAGGCTGCACACTACATATTTGTCTTCTTCACCATTGTTAATTATCTCCAATGTTAGACACTCATACCTTGTTTCAAACTCACAATAACCTCAACTTCTTTTTATCAAAAGTGAATATCTGACTTATACCACGCTAGCACCATATACCAGAAGCTATGTTTTTGGTGCGTGGTGCCACATGGTGAATGACAACGAAAGTATTGCCATGTAGCGTGAGACAGTGAAGTTGTTTTGGTAACCAAAGAAAATGGCATACGATATTCGAAGGCAAAACTTTACATATTTTCGGGTCTCAAAAATGTACTGTATGGAAATAATATTAATATGGTACCTGTTCAAGTGTGGACTGGCTGAAACTGTACTCTTCAATTCCTAACTTCTCTTTGCCTGCAAACGACCAGAGAAACGTCTTATTCCTAGAGATACGCAGAGTGCATGAGCCACACAACTTTTGTCTTTATCCATGACTAGCTATTGAGGGAGTAAACAAGTTTGTTGTCTTAAGTTTGGTTTTCACAGATATAACAATGATCACATGACTGTTGTCTTATGTAACTTTGAATACAATATACATAGATAACAAAGATGTACAACTTATCACATGACTGTTGTCTTATTTAACTTTGGCTATTCACAGAGATAACAAGGATACATAACTCGTCACATAACTCTTGTATTAATTAACAGAGATAACAGATGTGACCCATCTTAACGAAATGAGTAGGATGTCGGCAAATCTGATTTTCCTTAAATGCCGTTTATGTGAACAAATCGCGAATCCATCGATTTTGAGATTTCCCCTGAAAATTATTCTTTGGTATTCGTTTTATCGATTGCTACTCTAGCTACCCTCTAATTAACTCTGTTTTGTGTATTTGAAAGCGATTTTTGTAGAGCTGTGCGAAGTGTTCCGCTTGATTTCTTTAAAATAACGCCGAAAATGCCAGTAATTGCGCGAGTTCGCAACTGCTAATTTTGGGATGCTCCTAAGATATGGGATATCACCACGAAGCTTGACGCGTCATCTTCCCATATATGGGCATAAATATGCTGATAACTACATTCTGTGACCTCCAGAGAGCTTGGAAGACGCCCCTGTTTAGGCCAGCTGTGTAAACAATTCGGATCACGTGGTAGCAACGGCAACTGCGTGACACACGCAGCTGTTCTCATTGGTTCAGTGATGGGTCATTTACATAATCTGTAAACACACGCATGCGCACCATGTATTTCCACCGCATCACAGCTGACCCAGATAACGATTAAGAAGACGCGAAGAATGGCGTTTAACGTGGCGAAGCTGTTAAATTCGGATGGAAGTGATCGCGCACAGATTGACAGTTTGATCGAGGAGTATTTTTTGGAAGACTTGACGCATGGAAGCGAGGCGGACGAGGACGAAATTTGAGCAAGATCTGTCCATGGTAACTAAGGTACATTTCATGAAACATAACAAATATTTTGCATCAACTTTGATGGCCGTTTTCTGGGTTTGAAGGTTTCTACCCCACATGTGTTTGTTAAGCCATAACTTCAGTTAGAATTAAGATACCTTCTTACATGATACACCATGTGAAAGCAGAGATTCTGCTCTTGTCAATGCTACTAATAACTCAATATTTTGTTAAGACGGGTCACAAATGTACAACATGTCATATGACTGTTATCCTATATATAATTAGCAGTTGGAAACAAAATATAAGATGTGCCATCTTGCATTATTGTCTACTCTCCAGTTGGATTAAAAGTGTCTGTTGTCTGTTCTGTTCAGTTACTGGGAATGAGCTGAGGTTGGTAATTATCAGCGGGAAGTTCATTGAATCAATTGTTTTGAGTAGGGGAACCAATGCGCACATCAAATGGTTTTGTGAATAATCGAGCCGACCTACACAATATTGACGATAGAGCATGTTTTGATCTTGAGTGTTTTATTTACAATTTGAACATTTCTTTGACACAACATTCAAATTGTTTTTAAAATAAGGACCAGACCGCCCTGGTTTAAGCTGTAATTGTTTATTGCAGTCTACTTAACTGAATGAACTACAAAATATTGTGGGATATGGGTATCTTTATGTGTAAATACTCCAAGTAATATAAGGTTTCATAATATTCTTTTACTACATAGCAATATATATATATATATACATATATATATATATACGTAACAGGGTTTCATAATATTTTTTACCATAATAGCAATATATACGTATATATATATGTGTATATATATATATATACACATGTATATATATATATATGTATGTACAGTGTGTTTTTCTCTGATGCAGCACACTGTTCATTGGATTCTGAGAAAAAAACGAGTTATGTCGACATCCCTGATTAACATTATACCAATTATACACTTTAGCATACAGACTGTCATTTTCCAATGCCTTTGATAAAAAATCAAAATAAAACAAACGTTTAAACTACTACTAAGTACAACTAAAATGAATAAACAAGAATTCCTACCATCTTCAAGTGCTGCAAATGTTTGAGACAGACTGTTGACATTCTCTTGTGGCACCCTGTAGGTGACCCGCTCACCAAACTTCTCAACCACAGTGGCACGCGTGAAGATGTTTAGGATGTAGGCGTCAAGAACCTCAAAGCGATCCCTTTGTCCACCATCTCCCAGTCGCTCCCCTCCGGTCAGCTTCACCTCAAGCTGGTAACCCTGGCCAAACTTACTCTTCAACTGCTGCAGAGTTCCCAAACACCTGATTGGAGGAGAATTATCACGTGACTAGCAATGACAAACAAATAACAAACTGATTGGAGGAGAATGATCAGGTAAGTATACTAGATAATACTTCTTGATTGGAGGAGAATGATCAGGTGAGTATACTAGATATTACTTCCTTATTGGAGGTGAATGATCAGGTGAGTATATTAGATATTACTTCCTGATTGGAGGTGAATGATCAGGTGAGTATACTAGATATTACTTCCTTATTGGAGGTGAATGATCAGGTGAGTATACTAGATATTACTTCCTGATTGGAGGTGAATGATCAGGTGAGTATACTAGATATTACTTCCTGATTGGAGGTGAATGATCAGGTGAGTATACTAGATATTACTTTCTGATTGGAGGTGAATGATCAGGTGAGTATACTAGATATTACTTCCTGATTGGAGGTGAATGATCAGGTGAGTATAATAGTAATAAGATAACTTCTATTGCGCATAAATCCTAGGAAACCAAGCTCAGAGATATTACTTCCTGATTGGAGGAGAATGATCAGGTGACTAGAATAGATAGTACTTCCTGATTGGAGGCACTCACTGCATGCTGCCGTTGACCATGATGGCGACCCGGTTACACAGCGACTCAGCTTCCTCCATGTAATGTGTTGTCAGGATGGCGCCTCGCTCCGTCGATGCGAAACTACGACTGATTGTGTCCCTGTTAATCACATGGCACAATCAGCATACATCAAGCACTCTTGATCAGTTCTTGATGGCAAGTTATTAGTTTACTTAGTTTCACACCCATCGTCATAGTCACAAAATCATTCAACCAACATAGTTTAAGGTTCAAAATTCCGGTACCACGTGGACTTTGAGAATGTCAGTTTTGCAGGCTTTGCAAAACAAATTAAAATGGGTGACGCTTAAAGCAGCACTTCAAGAACTGATGTAGTATGCATGTCTGAAAGGTAGGCAAGTTGCGCATCAATCGGTAGATTTGTGAACGGTGTCAACGAACCAAGATCGTTTGGCACACTGAAAACAGCATGATTGTTGGTCCCTTTATAGTTTGTTGAAAACAACCCATAAATTCAACCAGAAGATAAATAATGCTCAATGGTGAATATAAAACAATTCAATGTTGAGAATATACTTGACTACTTGCCAGAGGAATCTCTTAGAGCGAGGATCCATTCCTGTCGATGGCTCATCCAACAGGACAATGCGCGGGTGACCCAGCATACTGATGGCGTAGCTCAGCTGACAACAACAAACAAAGCGTTCGGTGATGACCACACCTGTTTGATTCCATACAAATCAACATGCAGACGTAGATAATGCATGTGGCAGGTATGCATTGAAAAAGCCAATGATGAATTTGGATGACAGAAGCAGACTTGTGTCCATTTCTTTTTTTAGTATGGCACACTATTAAGTCACATAAATTGTAGGCCCAGTAAACCTTTATAATGATCAGATACTGAATCTATGACAATTTGTTACTTAAAATTCAACCAACTCAAATGAACACATGCTCAGACACAAACCGTCTTTTACTGTATTTCTCCTGCATCTGTCCGTTACAGATCTTCGCCGCATTCGCCAACATATGTCGCTTTCTGTCGCTAAGACTATCGCAACAGCTCTTGTTAGCAGCAGAATAGATTATTGCAATTCCCTCCTTCATAATATTGCTATCAAGGATATTGCAAAACTACAACGTGTCCAAAATTGTTTAGCAAGGGTAGTCACACAATCTCCTCGATTCTCCCGTTCAGTGCCACTTCTAAAATCACTGCATTGGCTCCCCGTGTGATATCGCATTATGTTTAAGATCTGCACAATCACCTACCAAGCCCTTTTATCCAAACAACCTAGTTATTTACACTCAATGCACCAGCTAGACAAGCCAGACAACTTCGGTCGTCTAGTTCGAAGTTGCTATCTGTTCCTAGAGTTAAGACAAAGGCTGGAACTCGAGCTTTTTCAGTTGCCGCGCCAACTATATGGAATTCGCTTCCCGTTAATGTTAAATCAGCAGAAAATATTGTTACATTTCGTCGTCACCTCAAAACCTATCTTTTCAATATCACCTATCCTCCCTAGCACATCCCTCCATTTGTTGACGACTTTCGCCTATCACACGAGTACGAGAATGCTTAATCCTTTGGTTTTGGTGGGCCACTGAGCTCGGATTGTCTGAGGATATTGGCGCGTTAGAAGTTATTTATTATTATTATTATTACACATGACGTCTTTGTGGCAAATAATATGTGTACTAAAAGTGGCCTTCACTTTAAGTTTACAATAACATTATGCGCCTTCTAGAGTAGAAATATTGTGTCAGTTGTAGCAAGATTCTAGCACACATACTTTTTGGGCATGCAGATATCAACATTGACAAAAATGGGCCAAGAAGCCTTTGGACTATATGTGACCCCCCAGCTGACCAAATGAGTGATAAGTCGGAAAAATTGTAACATTGTTTTCTTACATTCTTGTAAAGGTTGGGTATGGTGCTTTACACGGTTTCAAAAATTATGACTGCTACAAAAATTGGCGAAGTTATGGAGCATTGAACATAGTAGGAGTCAAAAAGTGAAAATGAAGAAAACGGCTGTTGAAGTTTTACATTATGTATGCAAATGGATTGCATAGAAATATTGCATGCACAACATTCAAATTTGGCACACAGTATGTGTGTTATGTTGCAATGATACACAGTGCTGCTACAAAAACTTATAAAGTTATGCCAGATTATGTCTTTATGTGTACCAGGTAAACAAAATGATAACACAACTTGACTGTGAAGGTTTTGCATACGAACATGGAGAGCATGGAAATACTGAGTGCATGGCATTCAAAGTTGGCTTATAGCATGCATGTTATTAACATATAGTGCATGATACACTAGAAATTTGGTGCTTAGCTAATTATATCATTATACCTGTAATGGTACAAAAACCGAGCTATAATACAAAAACTAAACAAGCTATCTACATTCGGTTTTCCTGCAAAATTAGAGAAAAAGTTGTTGAACGGTTTCTGAAATATAGCAGCTAACGGCACACAGCGCATGTGAAGTGATGGAATAAGTCCATTGGACCTTCAGCCCAAAGGACTAAAAATGGACACTTAACTATCAATCTGACAGCAATACTGATTGAGGCGCTTGTTGCTGGGTGTTATGACAGACTTGATACCTTTCTCTTGGTTCCACCAGACAGGTTCTTTGCAATTTTACTTGCGTGGTCTTCAACATGGAGCAACTTGAGAATACTGCAGAGTAAACGATAGCACATTAATGATATATGACACTTGCGACCAGTGATGTAGACATTTGAACAAGACAACAGTGAAACGTTGACAACATGACAGATTGCCAATATCACAAGGGTTAAAGGTAGACAACGTAAAGGTAAGTGCTTATGTAGCAAGGTATCCAGTCCTGAAGTCTTACGCAACTAAAAATAATAATTCTCACATATATATTCAGCACTATCTGTAGCCAGTTATCATCGATAAAACTGAGTGGATCAAAGTGGAGTGAACACAACTGTCTAAAGCTCCAAATGGCAGCACGAGGATTTGAAACGGATCATCTTGATTTAGAGTAAGATGTTCTAATCACTGAGTTACTATGCCTCAGGATTTGAAATGGATCATCTTGATTTAGAGTAAGATGTTCTAACCACTGAGCTACCATGCCTCAGGATTTGAAATGGATCATCTTGATTTAGAGTAAGATGTTCTAACACTGAGCTACCATGCCTCAGGATTTGAAACGGATCATCTTGATTTATAGTAAGACTTTCTAACCACACCACCATGCCTCAGGATTTGAAATGGATCATCTTGATTTAGAGTAAGATGTTCTAACCATTACGCCACCATGCCTTAGGATTTGAAACGGATCATCTTAATTTAGAGTAAGACATTCTAACCACTACGCTACCATGCCTCAGGATTTGGAATGGATCACCTTGATTTATAGTAAGATGTTCTAACCACTACGCTACCATGCCTCAGGGTTTGAAACGGATCATCTTGATTTAGAGTAAGACATTCTAACCACAACACCACCATGCCTCAGGATTTGAAATGGATCATCTTGATTTAGAGTAAGATGTTCTAACCATTATGCCACCATGCCTTAGGATTTGAAACGGATCATCTTAATTTAGAGTAAGACATTGTAACCACTACACTACCATGTCTCAGGATTTGAAATGGATCATCCTGATTTAGAGTAAGATGTTCTATCCACTACGCTACCATGCCTCAGGATTTGAAATGGATCATCTTGATTTAGAGTAAGATGTTCTAACACTGAGCTACCATGCCTCAGGATTTGAAATGGATCATCTTGATTTAGAGTAAGATGTTCTAACCATTACGCCACCATGCCTTAGGATTTGAAACGGATCATCTTAATTTAGAGTAAGACATTCTAACCACTACGCTACCATGCCTCAGGATTTGGAATGGATCACCTTGATTTATAGTAAGATGTTCTAACCACTACGCTACCATGCCTCAGGGTTTGAAACGGATCATCTTGATTTAGAGTAAGACATTCTAACCACAACACCACCATGCCTCAGGATTTGAAATGGATCATCTTGATTTAGAGTAAGATGTTCTAACCATTATGCCACCATGCCTTAGGATTTGAAACGGATCATCTTAATTTAGAGTAAGACATTCTAACCACTACACTACCATGCCTCAGGATTTGAAATGGATCATCCTGATTTAGAGTAAGATGTTCTATCCACTACGCTACCATGCCTCAGGATTTGAAATGGATCATCTTGATTTAGAGTAAGATGTTCTAACTACTGAGCTACTATGCCTCAGGATACTATTTCTGTACCTATGAATCTTTTTAACTCACATGTTTTGTGAGTTGTGACAAGTTACATTTACCCAGTAAACACACTTGGCTGCAAATGCCAACAGCGTGGGACGACGAGATGTAAGAATCAAAGACAATACTCACTGGCCAACCATAGCAGACGTTTCATCTGATGAGTATCCTTGGAGCGCTGCATAACATCGCAGATGTTCCTCCAATGTTACCTCTTCCCACAATGCATCATGCTGGGGACAATATCCCATGTGCTCAAATGCACTCGACAGACTAGAGCGAACATTATAACCGGCCACATACACCTACAAATAATCATAATCATCATACACATAAAACATGAATGCTGGTAAGTGTACATGAAATAGTACAAGGACAGTGAATGAACAAGGAATTTATGGCATTGTGATGTGAACAACTCAAATACACTTTTTAACATTCCAATACTCTTATTTCGCAGACACAGAATATAGTTTCCCGGAGTATTCAACCCTCACATTTAACAAGCATGATGTAGCAGCGTTTCACGTACAACTTGTTTTCAACGATTGTTCAAGTACTAAAACCTCCAAAACTGATTTACCGTTTACATACCTTCGAACAACTGTAGAAAACACATGTAACAAGGTGAATAATCATTTAATATCTGTCTGACATCTGGTACAAACCCTAAACCAGTTTGAACCTATAACCCATGGCGAACTTCTAAAATCTAAACACGTCACTTTTATTTCCAGAGCTGGTTAGATGAATCCATGAAAATTTGGCACTTGATACATGTATCTACCTACATACACATATTCATCCATGGGAGCATTTGTAAATTGTAAATGCAATCTCAGCCATTTTAAAGCCTGTTATTTTACATCACCTCAATGTTTTCCTGCAGGAATTTTACTACATACAGCTCTGTATTAAGAATTATCTCTGATCGGATGGAATTTTTAGTAGTCACTAATATTGCCTTTGACTTATTTCTTTGCTTTTATCTGGAGCAGTATGAAATGATTAGGAGTGCAATGTAAATAGATAGTTGCGATACAGAATACCAATTATACAGGATACCATACACAAAATTAGCATTATGAGGCTGCATTAACTGCAGCCAGTCAGACTTATGACAGACTAACAAACAAAACATCAGCAACAAACCTCTCCCCTTGTTGGCCCTTCCTCTGCTATCATCATGTTTAAGGTTGTCGTCTTCCCTGCCCCATTTGGCCCCAGCAACCCAAACACTTCCCCGGCTTCCACGGCAAACGAGTTGTTGCACACTGCGACGTTGACCTCCTTCGTGTGACATTTACATGAGCCGGATGTCTTGGGAAACTCCTTGCGCAGATTACGCACAAGCACGACGGGGGCCTGTGTGCAAACAGGAACACATACATACACCATGAAAATATAAATTATATTTAAGTTTGACGGATTTTTTATATTTTAATGTTTGGCACATTTTATGAATGAATAATCGTTAAAATCCAACACAAACATTGCAATGCCATTAAAATATATCAACAGTGTTGTCTAAGCATGTGTTTGACATAAGGCAATCAGATTCATGGTGAGCTAAACCAATTGGGGAATCGGCATGAATCTTCTGACCTTGGTATTGTCAGACATGTCCCAGTTTTTGACCCTCTTCCTCTCTTTAAGGACATCTGAATCCTCATCTGCAATCACGCTTTCTTCAAGGTTATCTGGTAAAATGTCGCTCGATTTCCACCATGAGCCAACATTGAATACATCTGCAATGCTGCCCCCTGTTGTCAGTACGTCAAGTAGTCGTAGCAGGAGAAACAAGATCAGGCTGTGGATAACAGGCTGAAAATGAGAGAACTAAACTTTGGAGAAGATTATCACAATATTAAAACAATATAATAACAGTCTATTGGGTACCTTCTAATATAATCAATTGTAGAAAAGCACTGTGCAATCGTTGCGTAAGCAACAATAGCATCATCGAAATGAAACAGGAATTTCCCACAGAAATAAGACAACTCCAGTTACCAAACTGTCAGGAAACTGACTAAAATATTACATTCAGACTGAAAAACCGCAGGCACCACGTTCATACTAACAAACGACTGACACCATGTTCATATGAACAAACTACTGACACCATGTTCATATGAACAAACTACTGACACCATGTTTATATGAACAAACTACTGACACCATGTTTATATGAACTACTGACACCATGTTTATATGAACAAACTACTGACACCATGTTTATATGAACAAACTACTGACACCATGTTTATATGAACAAACTACTGACACCATGTTTATATGAACAAACTACTGACACCATGTTTATATGAACAAACTACTGACACCTTGTTTATATGAACAAACTACTGACACCAAGTTTATATGAACAAACTACTGACACCATGTTTATATGAACAAACTACTGACACCATGTTTATATGAACAAACTACTGACATCATCATTGTTCAGAATGAACACAGGTTTTAAGACAATGTTGAAGGAATAGGTGATTACTCAGTCTTGGAGAGTCGTAACATTCTGGGAAGATCTGTTACGCTAAAACAACATTTTCTCACATAAAATGTTTCTGCTGTACAAGCACGAGAATGACTTACAGCGATCAGACAGACAGGGACGTTGCTGCTCCACTCAAAGTAGCTGTAAAAGGGCACAGACGGGGGTCCTTGCTGGGCCTTCTCTGCTACGTCATACACCTGGAGGGCCAGAAACACAGGACAGGGCAAGGTAGTTCATTAACAAACACATTGGCAACAAAGTAGTTCCTCCTGTCAACAACCACCTCTCATTTATATTTTTATAAAAACATTGCATTTGTGATTTACTTATTAAAAGTTGTACCTGCAAGATATAAAACAGTGTTTTGTTTAACAACCATATTTAGTTTTATTTACACATTATTTAGAACCAGAACAACTAAGGCTAAATGTATTTTGCACAAGTCCAACATGAAGCTAAGATAATGACAGACCAAATTTTGAATCAAACAAAAGCCACTGGGTTTAATGTGTGGTGGTGGTGACATAAAAACAAGTATTGATTTTTCAAAGTTTAAATGTTTCTAGTTGAGTATAGTTATTTTATTTGTTTAGGTTTTTTCAACCAACAAATGTACATGTGTAATATTTTCAATGGATACACATGGAGCCAGACACAGTTTTCACAATTTATGTGAGTAACACTGAAGTGCACCTTCAAATTACGAAATTGAATGATAAAATTAATAAACCTTTATTTTACAATATTTTTGATGTTTTTTGACAACCTGTCCAATACGGCAGATCATAGACAGCTATATTTCTTTTAAAATGAGCATTTTCAATAACATACCAACTGTCATAATTTGGTGACACTCTGTATACAGTAGCCACACCTCCATTGCATTAACTGTTTTATAACCCCTCTAGTGTGGCCACCTGCCTAACATGACCAGTAACCAGCTTTTCAGACTGTTTTACCCATCTGCAATGGTCAGTCAGCAGTATAAAATCACTGTTTTAGCAATATGATTTTGCATAGTGCTTGTCATTCCTAAGAGGTTTGTGTTTGTTCCATGGTTTATATATATACATATACATTAATCTCACGTTGTGTATTATGTCGTGTGTGAAAGGTTGGAGGCTGACTCTGTAGAATGCCCACCACTCTTATACAGCCCAGGGGCCATTTCAGAAGGGGTGGCCATTCAAGAGAAGGACAACTGTATGTGTGTGTTTGTGTGCGTGTGTGTGTGCATTCATGCATCTATATCGTATTAGTAATTTCACACACCTTCTGTATGTAGTAGAGCCCACCAAATAAAACGTAGGGAGGATCTAAGGCCACACATATATAGTGCATGATTGTGGCCGTCGTTTCCTTGCCAAGCATGTCCACTATCGACACTGCCAGGTACGGCAGAAACGATGGCTGCAATTATACAAGAACAAATAATGTTACATTTAATAAAGTACTTTCATCCTTGAGTCTGTTGTCTCTTTCTACTTCAACCCCAAACCTTAGGGGATACCACAGACACTAATTATATACATCAACCCCCTGGTGGATACCACATACACTAATTATATACATCAACCTTTAGTGGATATCACACACATTAATTATATACATCAACCCCCTGGTGGATACCACATACACTAATTATATACATCAACCTTTAGTGGATATCACACACATTAATTATATACATCAACCCCCTGGTGGATACCACATACACTAATTATATACATCAATCCTTAGTGGATATCACAGACACTAATTATATACATCAACCCCCTGGTGGATACCACATACACTAATTATATACATCAATCCTTAGTGGATATCACAGACACTAATTATATACATCAACCCCCTGGTGGATACCACAGACACTAATTATATACATCAATCCTTAGTGGATATCACAGACACTAATTATATACATCAACCCCCTGGTGGATACCACAGACATTATTTATATACATCAATCCTTGGTGGATATCACATACACTAATTATATGCACCAACCCCCTGGTGGATACCACAGACACTAATTACATACATCAACCCCTGGTGGATACCACAAACACCACTAGCATTTAAAATTTCTAGCCAATTACCCCGCTTTTACAGCCAATAAACTATTGATCAGTGATATACGCAAGATGTAATAAAATGTACACATGTTCAAAATATGTGGATATAAAATATTGTTTTAGTTAATGACTCATATTCCATGCACACGTGATTTGGAAAAATCAAACTGAAGCACTTTTGTTGAATCAAGTCATTTTGTAGTGATGAATATGATTGGTTGATGATGAAAGGTTGATAAAGGACAAAATCCGTTTATGGGGTGTATCTATAGGGAATGAACAGAAGATGGTCAACAAGGGATATATAAAAACATGAATCCTTACATGACCTATAACTTATGCCCATAAAAATAACATTATATTAGGTCAACATGCAATGTAACAATAACATTCACCTTAAAACATTCTTATTACACTGAATACATGTTTATGAAAAATTGAATGTTCATTTCCATATAATCAATTTGTACATGTGTTTATAACAATCAATATGTCTATTTTTCTTGTGGAAATGGAGACAGTTAAGTGTTATATTTATTAAACTGATAACGGTTAAAAGGTATCTTTCGATGCAGTCATTACAACATATTTGAGTAGTCAAGATGTTAGAGGCAGTAGCCAGGCAGCCCTCTAAGTTAACTTTTTGGTATAGGAACCAACTAGCTCCTACTTACATTTTTTTAGGAACCAAATTTAAAAAGTAGGAGCCAAGTAATTGTGTGTGCGTATGAAAGCAATTGTGTTTTTAGTACCATATAATCCAAATTAACTCCAGATGTCCGTTTGAAATATAAATAAATTTAAGACATGTATGAATATGTGGCCAGATACTAACTTTATGCATTATAACATGGTACACTGGCAAATTAATAACAGTCATATGTGGAATCCCTGAAATTATTAACAGTAATAATTAACAGTAAATATATATGTTTGTATAGGGACACTGATTTTCCGTTTCAAAATTCTGTTTCCAAAAAAGACAAATTCCATTTCAAATTACGTATTTTCTGTTTCAGAAAAAGGCAAATTCTGTGTCAAATGACGCATTTTCCATGTCAAATGATGCATTTCTTGTTTAAAGTGAAAAAGCCCATTTCTGTTCACAAAAGTAATATTTTATTTCAAAGTTAACTTTGAGAAATAATACATTGTGTCAAATATTTAAAATATCACAACGTTATGATCTATGCATCTATATAATACTGTTTTACTGCGTGGTTAACTTTTCTAACATTTTTGTGTGCAATATTTGCAACACAGTAACAACCGTTCGTAATCAATTTAGATAATAAAATAATTATTTTCACACAATACCATAAATGACTGGTTGTTTGTAATGAAGCAGTGCTTAATATATATGTTAGCAAATGTAAATTACACAAGCAGTCATATTAACAGTTATGAATGTTTAAATCACTGATACTGTTTCACTGACAATTTTGTTCAACTATTATGACACCATCCAACGGAATTTGTGAGAACTACAAAACGCGGACTATATCACTTTGAGCCAGCGTAACCTAGGCTGTTGTTATTCCTTCGAGTTTTGTATTCGAAACTGAAATATGTACACTTAAGTGTGTTCTAATGATGTGACAACTACATTTAATTAGCAACATGTCTTCAGTGAGCTTATCGGACAGCCAGACAACGATTTATGTATGCACCTTCCATTTACAAATAACAACACATGGTTTATGAAACGGCAAATGACAACGCATGATCTGTTATTACAGACTCGTCGTACATAATGTATCAGTTGCCAAGCAGAAAAAAGTCGCATATGCGACCAATTCAGTCGCAACTTAGAGGACTGCCAGGCCGTAAACTGTTCAGCATAACATTATACCTATATCTACGTAAAACACTGGATTATAAAGTGGACACTCGCTATAAGGAACATGCTGCGACTTGGTCAAATTGTTCCACATCAATTACGTTCTTTATATCTATGGGTTAGTAAAACAGGGCAAGCCAGAATAGGAATTTGGAAGAAGTTGTTCCTATCATGCAGATGTCTGTTATGTCAGCAGTCCTTATAGCGAGGGTGTGCAGTACTAAAAACATGTTCGACTTACAAAGACGAAGAGGTTTGTAAGGGAAGCCTGGGCTGTCTCGTACTTGGTGAAGGCAAAGGACAGAACATAGGCAAATAGCATACTCGACATCATGAACACCAGGTAAAGTAGTATCACCGAGACGATGGCCCCAACAGTCATCAGTGGCTCCACCTGGAGACAACATATTTTAAGCTACCAAGAAACGTAACAACATTTGGATGAAAACACACGACAGTCAACAATTCCTTGCAGATATGAAACGCACTATTTGACTTCTGTGTGGAGTGTATACGTTGGTATACAACACTGCTACAAACTCAAATAAACTGTTAAGAAATAAATCAAATAAAATGTTCCTCTACGAATCGGGTGTCTGTACCATCACTGAACATTGTGTTTTGAGAATCCCTTCACCCACAAGGGTGTGCATGCTAAATGAGTGTCATCTAATGCAGTCACAAGAGACAAGCCGCTATAACATTCATGTTCATGGCACAAGTTTTGATGGGGGAAACATACAGTGGAATGTGTGTAGTCTATGGGGGAGAAATTTCAATGTAATAACTATTTTGATCTATTATGTTAACCTGTTAATGTTGCGCTAATAACAAAACACATTTGCTGCATACCAAAACACATCCACTCTGTCATGTTCTTGTTTCATATATGATCATGGACAGTATCATTAAACTGTGAATTCTGAAGGAGACCCACCTGTGCTATGAGAAATATAATGACAGCGAATGTTGTTGCGAAGAGATACTGGAGAAAGTCTGCGAAGAAGGTGGACATCCAGTAAACACTGTGAGATACGCTCGATATACGCAGCTGGCTGCGCACTTTCATCTGTAACAGTAAAAATTCTCAAAACATGTACTTTAGCTAAAACAATGTTATATGAAAGACTTCTATGGCATCTATATCCTCAGAGTCATGAGCTCACTGGTGCATAAAAGCCAATGCACGAGAGAGTTTTAAGATCAGTGTATAATGTGAAAGTCATCAACAAACCTTTCAAAAATCTATAATATATATACTTGTGTTTTCAAGTAAATGACGTTGATCTAAGTCAAATACATGATGATAATTATCGCAGTAGTTTCTTGCATTCAATAGTGCCCGTCTTACCTGTCTGTCTTTCACTGCAGTCACTCCAAAACTTGGTGCAATTATGCCGAGGCCAAAGCCCAGCAGCATAACAGAGGAGAAGAGGCCTCGCTTGAAGCCTGCCACATTGAGGGTGAGATCTGGCCACGGCTTACTGAGGATGGTGATGAAGCTGGCAGATGAGTTCAACATGCGCATGACGGCGTTACTGATGACGTTGACGGTTGCAGGAAGAGAGTGTGTCGCCGAGTCGTTGTACATCGCAGTCACATTCACAGAAACACTCTGGAACACCGCGTTTGTCATGTGTCAATAAATCAACAAACCTTTGTGTGGCATCTGACTACAATCGAGCTAGCATGTCTGTGTGTGTGTGTGTCTGTGTGTGTGCGTGCGTGCGTGCGTGCGTGTGTGTAATATGTTGTCATAGTGAAAACAGAACATAATATATGTATAATAGACAGAGAATGTAATCAATGCCTTGATTTAACTACAGTATACAAGGAAACTTCAACCAAGGTTTTATGGTTGGGAAGATATGACATTTGGTAGATATTCACAATGGTAACCTATCTTCGTGAATAGTTAATATAAAAACATAAATAAAGTGTTTTTTATATGTTTTCAGACATGCCGAATCAAATGGCGTCATCAGTTCATTGAAAAAATACTTTAAGATAGGTCACAGGTTAATGGTAACAATCAAGATGACCGCCATCTGAATTGTGAAGAACTTCTAAATAACTGACTGGTAGTGAACAGTTTTCACCAACATAGTGATGTTTATTTTAAAGCTATATCTTCTCCCCTTCATGCTTCATGTATAACTGCACATACAGGAATAATTTTCAATATCTATTAATTTGTTTACATGCAGTGTAAGGTAGATGACTTGCCTTTTGCATGCTTGTTTTGAATTGAGGAATTTCAATAGAAATAGTAGATAAACATTTCTTTAGAAATTGTAGATGAAATATTATAGAATGATCTGCAATAATAAGCAGATTGGCAACGTGTGGTTGGAGACCTAGAAGTTAATGAAGACCTTTGTAGGTGCACACAATGTTTTACAAGGAAACATACTGTGTGAGAACTATTAGTAAAAAACGCATCCATACCAATCACAAACACTCTTTTTAGGAAAAAAGCAAAATTTGAATAAAACAATTTGAATAACTGACCAGACTGTTAACGTCAACATGGTGAATGTTCACTCCCATGTGATGTGGAGCCACTGCCAACAAGTCTGCCGACTTGGAATACCAAGACATGCCAATTGCCTGAGAGTACATGTTGTAAATGAAGTCAGATGAATTCGGACCACCTGAAATAGACAATATTACAACTTGTAACCTGGCGATTATGGTTGAACTATTTGTTATTTATAATATAGTCCAGCGGATATGTGAAAAGATTGTGCACTTTTTGATTAAAGCAAGACACTTGGCTCATCTATTCTACCTACCAAGGGGACCATTTTAAAGATTGGAAGCATTCCAGATTTTGCAGCATTCAAAAATTCACACTGTATCATAATAACTGCATCATTGTTGTTCTCCTCGTCGTTCCCTGTCTTCAGGGGTGAGGCTGGCTTGGATACGTCAACATTTTCTTTCTCTTCCTCCTCATTGCACTTTCACTACTTTCTCTACCATCCATCTCCAGTCTCCTCGGTCTTTTGCTCTTTTCCTCCATTCCCCTTTCCATCCCTCCAGGTCTCTTTTCACGCAATCCTCCCACCTCAGTCTCGGTCGCCCTTGTCTTCTTTTTTCCTCCACTCTCCGGGTATCAGCTTTCTTTGCCATCTGTTCTTCTCCCATTCGCTCCACATGTCCTGCCCAGTTCAACCAACTTCTCACCAACTTCTTCTTGAAACTTTCTTTCTCACCAACATCCTCCCTCAGCTCTTACACTCTTCGCTTATCTATTCTCTTTACACCCGTAATTCTCCTGACCCAGTTGTTTTCGCACTCTTGTACCCTCTCCTGCTGTTTCTCTGTCAATGCTATAGCCTCTAGACTCTAGGCCATACAGGTAGGCTGGTGTTACACATGTGCATAGTACCTTTCACTTGAGTTTTTGCAATATGTGCCTGTCTCCCATCACACCTTCTACGTTCCTCCATGGTTTCACCCCTGCTTGTATTCTCCTGCGAATGCCTGTCTCTGAGGAGCCATCTCTACATACCGCTCTGCCCAGGTATACAAAACTGTCTCTTTGTTTTAGTTTCTTCCCCTCCAGGTGTATTTCCTGTTCTTTGCTTTGTTAACCAACGCACAGCACCTCTGTCTTCTCTAGATTCACTTTCAATCCGTGTTTGCTGAAGATATCCTTCCACTCTATCAGTTGTTCCTGTAAATCCGTTTACCCGTTTGCTACCACCGATAGATCGTCTGCATACAGTAGTTTCTGGAGAATATCTTTCGTACTGGTCTTTCTACTTATCAGTTCCATCACTGTGATAAACAGTAGTGGGCTCAGGGCACTCTCCTGTCTCAAACCAACATTCAATTTGAATTCTTCCGAGATTCCAGGTCCACACACCACTCTGCCCCTCGTTTCTTCATATGTCCCTTCCACCATCCTCACCTCTGCCTCTGGGACCCCCATCCATCTCAGTGTCGCCGTTGCCATCTTTCTCGGTACCGTGTCATATGCTTTCTCCAGGTCTATAAAACCCACAGCCACACTCTCCAGTCCCTCCAACTTTTTTTCGACCAGCTGTCTCAGTGCAAACATTCCATCGACTGTACCTCTTCCTCTTCTGAAGCTCTGTTGTTCTTCTCTGATTTCTCCTTCCATTATTGTTCTTATCCTTCCATCCAAGATTCTCTCCAACATCTTCAGCATGTGGCTCAGCAACGTGATGCCTCTGTATTTCCCTGGGTCATACACATCTCCCTTTATTTTCCATATCGGAAGTATTATCCCTGTTCTCCACTTCTCTTGGATCTTTCCCTCTCTCATGCATGTATTCAACAATCTTTTTGTCCACCAGATTCCCATGCGTTCGGCCACCACCAGCATTTCCACTCGTACTTCATCCATACCAGTCGCCCGTCCTTTCTTCATCTTCTTCATTGCTCTCTCTACCTCTTCATCCACAATCTCCTTCACCTTTACTTCTCCCTCTGCTGCACTTGGCAGATCTAGTTCTTTGCTTCTTGTTGGTTCAGCACAGTCTTGAAATACTCTTCCCAGACCTGTAGCACATTTTTCTTGTCCGTAACTAGCTTTCCATCTTCTTTTCCTTAATCACTGCTTAAGTTTTTACATCTTTGCTGTCCTCATCCCTCTCTCGAGCCATCTTATAGATCATCTTCTTTCCACTGTCCTTATCTAGCTTTCTGTATAGCTCCTCTTCCATTTCTCTCTTTGCTTTCTCCACAGCTCTCCTAGCTGCCTTCGTTTTTGTCCATACAGCTGCTGTATGGCAATGCCCGGTTGTCCTCCATTCCCCTTGATCCCTTCTATTTCTTTCCATACCTCTCTCTTTTCTCCAATTGCTTTCGCTACTTCTTCGGTCCACCATGTTTGATTTTTTTCTCTTCAAGGAACCTCCTCCCTTGCCAGATGTTCTGCCACATAGCTCCTCTGCTGATCCAATGAAAGCATCCTTAAAATGTTTCCACTCTTCCTCCACAGTTCCTATTGTTGGCCGCAGTTTCTCATACTCTGATGTCACTCTGTCTCTATATGCTCCGGCTGTGTCCCTGTGACATTTCCACCATTTAATGGTCTTTTGCCCCACACTTTTAGTCTCCCTCATCTTCTGCATATGCACAATGAAAACGAGGGGCTTGTGTGCGTAGTCACGTGTTCACCAGGGAAGACCTCACAGTCCTTCACTCGCCACATTTGCTGTTTCCTCACTATAAGCAGGTCCAGCTCTATCTTATGGTGGCCACTCCTATAGGATACTTTGTGGCTTTCCCTCTTTTGGAAAAATGACTCCACCACCGCCAGCCCATTTCACATCACCAACTCTACTACCTCCCGGCCCTCTCGGTTCCTTGTACCCCATCCAAATCCCCCAACTGAATCCTCTTCTCCTGTCTCCACTGTGCCCATGTGTGCATTAAAATCACCAGCTATGCACATCACCACACGCGCTTCCACATTCCCATCATTCTCTCTAGCTCTTCCCTGAAGGCCCTTTTCTCTGACTCTGCCCTTCCTGTTTGAGGTCCATACGCTGACATAATGCACACCAGTCATCTAGAGCAATAAATGTGGTGTACTGATATATGTTTTAGGAGACAGGAATTTCAAATATTTAATTTTTGGACTTCTCCGGCTTTCATGTCCGCCATTTTTAAAGATGGCGGTCGTCAATACAAATGTCACAATATCTCACCAACTACGTCACACAGAACAGTTATGTTGATGGTTTTGGATAGCTTAGTGGATAGCAATTTCAAGAAGGTTATTGTTGACCTTCATTGGCTCTCATACATCCGCCATTTTTAAAGATGGGGCCCGTCATAGCCTATTATTTCCATATCTTAAGAACTACATAATCTAGAGCCACCACGTTGATGTCAAAATGTAGGGTTTTTAGACGTGATTTTTTAAATTGCATTACATTTGACCTTTGTTGACTTTCAAATATCTGCCATTTTTAATATCCACCATTTTTACAGATGGCACTTGACAAAGCCTATTATTTCTATAGCTTAAGAATTATGTAGCCTAGAGACACAAAGTTGATGTCAAAATGTAGGATTTTTTAGAAGCTATGAAGGAACGATACAGCAGGTGAAACACAGTCTGGTACCATAACCGTCACTGCACTACTCCCGCTTTTTCCCGATGATTCAAAGTCAGTCTCCATCATTCAGCACTCCATGGATGTGGTAAACAAGGCAGTGACAGTTCTCAATCCTGGACAAATTCCTGTCATTGCATGTGACCAGCCATTGTTGAAGCTTGCAAAAGAAATTCAGTGGGCATGGCCGCATATTTATGGTGAAGACTCTTTCGTGGTCAAAATGGCACTGCTGAAATCCTTGGGCGACCTTCTAGACGGCAGCAGCTGGACGTCGGCGCTTTCTCAAGCTGAAGTTGCCACTTCGGGAACTGCCGACTCATTCCTGAAAGCAACGCATGTTAAGAGAATGGCTCGTGCAAACCAAGTGACTGCTTGTGCACTGTACCAACTTCAGCATCTCGCATACACCGAATGTACATCCTCTCAACCAGAAGGTGTGGCTTTGTCTTTCGAAGAATTGTGTACTCTGAGAGCAGAGCGAAGTCCGCAATTCCATTTCTGGCAGTTTGTGCTGTAGACAGAATTGGATGTGATGATATGGGAGAGAGCTATCCATGAAGGCAATTTGTTGCTGTTGCCATCCGTCTACGGGATATGGGGACACTGAAAGTCAAACACCCAAATGTGTTCAAAGCATTCTGCGAAGGCAAGTTCACTGTCAACAAGACACATCGACCTTTCTCCAGGATGCCACTGGATGAAAGCCATGAGCAAAATAATGCAGATGGAGCAGTAGGCCTTACTGAGAAGCCAGAAGCATTACTAAGGTGGATGGTGGCTGGACCCAAAGTGGCCTGGGTAGTCAATGAGTTTCTCCATGGATTGGAAAAAAACAAAATATGCATCTCAATCTAGTCACCACGAGGACAAGCCAGGTAAAATCGTACTGTATTGCACCGGTTTCTGTGTAAAGAAAGTGCTCATTATTCCATCTTATCACAGAAAGGTGCATTATGTACATTATGTAATTTCATGTGGACACCATACAAATGCTACCTAATTAAGACATATACCTATTCTAATAATAAGATAACTTCTATTCATCAAGACATCCATCAAGACAAAAAGACTGGTCAATCTAAAAATCCATAAGCAGTATTCCAGTTATCAACAGATGGGTCTAGGTGCTAGGGAGCTGTGGTAAATAAGCAAGGTTGTAAAGATAAGTTTTTAAATGACGACGGAATTTTTTCATATTTTTTGTTGCATCTAGTCGTTCATGTATATTTATAACAGTGGCTCTTACCAGAATGTTGTTTACGTTTCTTCAGGCAAGCAGGCGGCTTTCATCAAAAATGTGAAGTCACTGATCACAATAATAAAGGAGATGGGCAACCCCTTCTCAGACACCAGTGGAGATCTGCTAGTTCTTGACACACGTGTGGTGGCAGAGGTAGCAGTTGTTGACTCCCTCAGCAAGGTGAAGAAACTTGAACAAGACCAGCGCAATGAGTTCTTCAAGAAACATCTGGTGGACCGCACAAACACAGTCAATGAAACAAACTTCGTCTCTTCAGTCGACATCTTGTGAAAGAGATATCACATGTCCAACATGTTTTGTCCTTGAAAAGTGACCGCAACTTCTTTTCAACGTTGTATATTGCCTGCCAAGTACGTGACGCTGACTTCGATGACTTATCCAACATGAGAATAATTCATTTCCCCCATCATTGGCAGATTATGGCAACATGAGACTCAGTACAAAAGCTGACCTGTTGCAGTGCCTAGAAGACCTGGTGCCACACAGTGACAGTGCCAGCTTGCAGAGGGAAGCTCACATGATCATTATTGACGGTGCAGCTCTTGTGAATATCCTGAAGCCTGCCGTCTCTGAAACGTCCAACGACTATGCAGCCATGTTCATGGAACACGTCAGGAAACAGTTTGTCGGCTCTGTTGGTCGTGTTGACGTCGTTCTTGATGTATACCGACCCGACAGCCTCAAGGCCACCACATGGAGAAGAAGAGGAAATGGAACAAGGAGACGGGTCGAAGGTCAAAAGAAGTTGCCTGCAAACTCGCCAGAATTCCTGCGAGAGAGTGATAACAAAAGAGAACTATTTCACCTGCTAAGTGAACGAGTGAGTGTCGAAACATTTCCAGGCAAGGTGGTTACGACATATGGGGAGGAGGTGCTTTGCTCAGAAGCAACTAACGTGGACTGTCTGTCACCATGTTCACATGAAGAGGCATACACCAGGATACTGCTGCATGCTTGGGATCATGCCACGCAGGGAAGACAGATGATTGTCATACGAACTTTGACACTGACGTTGTCATGCTAACTGTCAGCTTTGCTCACAGACTTGGCTGTGAACTCTAGTGGCAGCGAACGGCACAGGGAATTCATTCCGATACGTTGACAAAACTGCTATTGCACACGTGCTTAGTCTTGGCAAGTGCAAGGCACTGCCTGTCTTCCATGCACTGACCAGGTGTGACACCACATCATGTTTTGCTGGGAGAGGCAAACGCACGGCTTGGGCATCATGGAATGTTTTCGGTAGCTTAACGCCTGCGTTGTGTGCTCTTGCAAACACTCCTTCGGAAGCTATCCTGAGAGATGTCCTACCAACCATTCAGAGGTACGTAGTTGTACTGTACAACCGGGGGAGTTCGGAGAACTATGTAAACCGTGCCAGACAGGTCCTCTTCACGCAGAAAGGAAGAGATATCGAGAAGATTCCACCAACACAGGATGCCCTCATGCAACACTTGCTGCGAGTATTCTACCAGGCTGACCACGTCTTGGGCCAGGCACTGCTGAAAGCACCACACTTGCCCAGTCCTACAGAGTTCGGTTGGACTTGAAAAGGGAACGGGCTTGAATGGGAGGTGCAGTGGATGACACTGCCACCTGCAGGCACAGTTTGCTGTGCGATCATCAAGTGTGGCTGCACGAAAGGTGGTAGAGGACAGAGTCGGTGCTTAAAAGTAATCTTGCGGTGCACCATGCTGTGCAAATGCGGTGGATGTCAGGTGGATGGGTGAACAGCTTGGGAGTTCTCAGTATGGATTCAAGGGGTAGGCATCATTATGACATCAATAAACTAATGTTTGGACTGTTCATTTTACAGAATATCTAAGTAACACCTTTAAAATTATCGCTTTCAAAAACCTATATTTTGACATCAGCTTCAAGGTTCGATGATATGTAGATCTTAAGATAAGGGGATAACAGGCTCTAGATTAGACCAGATTCAATTGAGCAGGTCTGCCAGGGAGTAAAGTGTAAAGCGCTTTGAGCAGTCCTGAGGACTGGATACTGTGCTATATAAGAACTTACCTTTACTTTTTTTTTTTAGATTACGTATTTAATAAAATATGGAAATGACAGGGTTTTGACGGGCACCATCTTTCAAAATGGCGGGTATATGAATAGCGGTGAACGTCAAACATACAGTGTAATACAACATACATCATAGCATCTAAAAATCCTACATTTTAACATCAACTTTGTGTCTCTAGGCTACGTGGTTCTTAACCAATGGTGGATATTAAAAAATGGCAGATATTGAACAGTCCATAAAGGTCAAAAGTAACACAATTTAAATCATCACATCAAAAACCCTATATTTTAGCATCAACTTGGTGGCTCTAGATTATGTAGTTCTTAAGATATGGAAATAATAGGCTTTGATGGGCGCCATCTTTAAAAATGGCGGATGTATGAGAGTCAGTGAAGGTTAACGGTAACTTTTTAAAATTGCTATTGACAATGCTATCCAAAACCATCAACATAACTGTTCTATGTGACGTAGTTGGTGAGATATTGTGACATTTGTATTGACGATCGCCACCTTTAAAAATGGGCCAAGTGGCCCTGAAGTCCTTTGAACTAATACGTCTATATGTGACCCCGGCAGACCAAATGAGTAATTCACTGGAAGTACAAATGTGCTGCTACAAAGACTTATCAAGTTATGCCAGATTATGTCTTTATGTGTAAAACTAAGAGGACAGATTATCTGAGAGCAAAAGGAAGACTCAATGTTTGACACAGTTGAAAACCTACAGGCAACTGTCCAGTTTAACAGGGGTCTAGTGGCTTAATGCTGTCTGTTGACACAAGCTACTGCCAGTGACCAATTACAGATTAGTCACAGTTTCCATCAAACAATAGCAGGCAGAGAATCTTAGCTCCACAGCTGGGTGTAATACACAACAAGTGATAAATATATGATACACTGGAAGTACAAATGTGCTGCTACAAAAATAGATAAAGTTATGCCAGATTATGTCTTTATGTATAAAATTAAGAGGACAGATTATTTGCGAGCAAAAGGTAGTCTAAAGAAAATTAAAAATGGGTCAGCTGGACGGTGATAGACTGTTTGAACTTGAAGCCTTTGTCAAACTTTTGTCTCAACTTCACCGAAGGCGGTGTCCTGCTGTCAGAACTTCGAAGGTGTTACTCACCTAACTTACAGGTGTTTGTCAGAAAGAATAATGGAATGATAATTTACACCAACGTTGTTTCCTGTAGAAGTCATTTTGTGGGATATATTAACATTAGTCGTGCCAATTCAAAAATTAGTGTTATATAATAGTAGTTTGTCAAAATGTAAACAGTTGCAGCTTAGCGTTAGCCTGTTCTGAAATATTTTAATGATATAATGATATATTTCACTTAAATATATAGGGAGCTAATGGAGAGGCCCATCATAATCCATAGCACTACAAAATGAAGTACCTGAAAGTCACACTTCATATATTGAGTGACACATCTCATTCTGTGTTTCTGGACTGTCGCAATGTCCAATAGTTTCCTATTACAACCCTCGTGTACAATATACCAAAGCTATATATTTCCAACACCACAACATATGTATTATCATTGGATAGGTAATTGAATAATCTTTCAGATGAACACAACTTGTAGCAGCAGAAAATGAAGCATACAAAAGTTACACCGCAAACAATGACATGCATTCTCAAAATGTGATTCATTCAAAAATTAGTGCTATATAATAGTAGTTTGTCAAAATGTAAACAAACTCAAAGACAGCTTACTGTCCACCAAGCAGTAGCAGAGCAGTTTTATAATAATAATAATAATCCACAAGTTAAGTGGCAGTGATCTTCCTTTTATCATTCATGTGATGTTTATTGTGAGCATGGCGGACAAATGGTTATCATACGTAGACAGGTACAGAAAGAAACTGACATTTTCTATAAAAAGAACACGTTTGCCTATCAATGGCATGTATTTCCTATTGTTGCTGTTTCTGCCGGGCAGAAACAGTTTCTGCCCGGCATAAATCAGCGATAGAAATAAGCCAGAATATTTACTTGTCCGCTGGACAAGTAAGTTTTGAAATCTACTTGTCCGCCAAAATTTTAACTTGTCCGAGTGGTTGTGAAGGGGAATCGAAGCTTCGGAAAAACGTAAAATGTCTGTCTTATTTTTATGACAACACAATGTTCTTGCTGTTTCGTTGCATGTACATCTGAGTGACTTGTGATCAAAGACACAATTTGATTTCATCTGCAAATTTAGAAATGGCAAAATTATATTTGCAACTATTTTCTGGTCCATTATTATTCATCACGAATATTAAAAGTAGACACGTTACATGATGTATACCAATATTTTAGTGATGTTGATATGAACACTTTTATTAATAACAAATAATTATTACAATGATAGGAATGAGACAATTGTTTTCCTTGCTATTTGTTTTATAATGTTGCAAAAACTGTTTATGTTTAATATGGTATATATATACATATATATATATATAAATAACCTATAACACTGCTGTAAAATGTTATTAGTTTGTCATTGAAGATGCCACTCAACTATGAACACGACCAATGTAAAACCAGGAAATGTTGTCACAAAAATCATAATAAACTATATAATCTGATAATATTTTGTTAAACCTCATTGAACTTCAACATTAACTGAGTTCTGTATTTTACAAACGAAGATAATATTCAATTGATCATCAGCAAACAAACCCATATTTTTTCATAAATGTTACATTACCATTTCAATGATGATAAAACAATTTTAATGGTGCCCGAATTACATTTACCAGGCGTAATATAATTTATAGATTTAGTTTCGTCGTAACGTTGCTGCCGCGTGCAGACGGCCATAGTTGGTGGAAGCCGACATGTCAACGACGGTTGGTGCCCCGTCCCCGGCCGCGCGTCTTGCATAATTCGGTTTCGAAAACTCACAATTTATGGTTAAAATAAATGTTACATAGATACAACAACACTTCTGAAATTTCGTTAATATTCCATTTATCAACCACCACCATAGATTTACCGGAGAGCCAGTTACAAGTTTTGAAAATTGTCACCGATCTGGATCGACTAACATTCGAAGACTTGGAAGACTGCCGCATGGGTTAGGCGTAATAATGGTTAAAACTATATAATTATTCAAATAACAGGTAGCAATACAAAGTCTACTATTTCCAAAGTTCATGATCCATGAGTGGAAGCAAGTTGTACGTCAGCCAAACTGAACGATTTACAATTGTGTGAAATACAGACTCGATCAACGTATGACACCGACAGAGCTAGGTCGGTGCGCTCAGCAGATGACCCTGTTAACGCAGGCACTAAACTCGGTCGAACGCTGACATACAATACACTAGCGGAAGAACGACAAGACGCCGGCACACTACCACAATTGGAACGCGCGCGATTGCTAGCGAACTTCATTTACATTCGAATTTCCTCAAATAAAATGTTTGCAATGTTGCACGCGTCACTATTTACTGTAAATGTTCACTTGTCCACCGGATAACCATGTAGAGTCATTTTACTTGTCCAGGCCAAAAATAACTTGTCCCGGACAAACGGACAAGTGCTATTTCAAACGCTATAAATCAAACAACCCTGTAGGTAATTATTAATCAAATGTTTTTTGCAGAAACAGTTTCTGCCCGGCATAAATCAAACAACTCTGTAGGTAATTATTAATAAAATGTTTTTTTGGTGAATCATAGTTACAGATCATTAAGGGTTATGATGGAAGTAAAATGTTTATAGGTTTACTGTTCACTTATTGCACCACGTCTTGCATTTAGAGGAATAATTATAACAGAAAATAAAACGTTGTGGCACATATTTTTAAATACATGCATCGATGAGAAACCGGGAATTACTTTTTTGTGGCCTAAGAATAACTAATTTCAATTAACTTTCTGCTTATACAAAACAACTGCATAAAAATATATATCCATACAAGACACAGACTCCGCATGTGACAGATGTTTTGGGAAGGGGAATAGTGTTCTGTTTCTGTACAAGGTGCTGTGTTTGTTGACCTAAGCCTCTGCCAGTGACCAATTACAGATTAGTCACACTTTAACCAGCCAGCCAGTGAGGTGTGACAGATGTTCTGGGAAAAGGGATTAGTTGTACAAAAGGACTGGAAGCCTGCTAGAGCTGCTGCTACAGTAGACCATTTAATAAAAAAAATTAGCATTTTAGGGGACATTTGGAGCCCTTAGAATGATTGAATCAAATACAGATTTCTTGTGTATAGTGGCACTACCATATGAAATGTCTATGCAAAATTAGAGAAAAAGTTACTTAAGAGTTTTTGAAAAAAATAGACAAAATGTGAAAATTTTCGTTTTGGGGTCATTTTTTGGGGGGTCATTAGGTGCCTTTAGAATGATTCAATCAAATACAGATTTCTTGTGTACAGTGACACTACCACATGAAATGTATATGCAAAATTAGAGAAAAAGTTGTTGAACAGTTTTTTGAAAAAATAGGCAAAATGTTACATTTTTTACCAGTTTTGGGGTCCTTGGAGGCTCTAGGTAGCCCTTAGAATGATTCAATCAAATACAGATTTCTCGTGTATGTCTATGCAAAATGAGAGAAAAAGTTGCTGAACGTTTTCTGAGATACGGCAGCTAACGGCAGACACAGAGTGATGGCAATAGTCCCTTGGACCTTCGGCCAAAGGATTAAAAATGGTGGACATGAAAGCCAGAGAAGTCCAAAAATTAAACACTTTAAATCCTTGTCCCTTAAAACATGTATCTGCACACCACAATTATTGCCCTAGATGACGCAGTTATTAAGATACGGGGAAAGTTAATTTGGTGGCCATTTTTTTAAATGGCCCCCATTTTTAATGCTGCAAAATCTGGAATGCCCCCAATGTTTAAAATGGTTCCCTTGGTATATAGAATATATGAGCCAAATGTCTTGCTTTAATCAAAAAGTGCACAATTCCATCTTTTTCCTGCACATATCTGCTGGACTAATAGCTTTGTTGTGGTATTCACAGTAAAGTCACTCACACATACAGACACACACAGACACACAACATGCAAATGCACACTCATACACACAAACACGCATGCACACACAAATGCATGCATACGCACATACTAACACACGCACACATGCATGCACACACACACACCACACACACACCACACACACTCGCATGCACACACATACACACAAGACACACACACGCATACACACACATGCACACACGCACACACACACAGATACACATACACACACACACACACAGTTACATACACACGCTGATGAAGTGGCTACTTACTGCGCGCTGACAAAGTGAAGGTCATATTGGGGTTGTGATTGGACCTTGGCACATACAAGACGTTGGCGTAGAGAGCAGCATGTAGAGGCAGTGCCTCTGGATCTTTAGGATTTGTCGTTGTGCCTTTTGTGAGTACACTGGACAACACCATAGCGATAACAATGAACACAAGTGGTAGGACGATCCTCGCAAATATCAAACTCTTGCTACGCTTCAAAATGATCCAACGCACAATGCACAGTGCCCAGAATCGCTGCCATGTGGGACTGCTGGAATGACCTTGAGAATGCATCGTGACCTTCATCAGGTCGTCAGCATCAGCCTGTGATTGGCCAGCGACTGTTGCAACATTTGTGTGTTCCTTCCCAAGATTTTCGGTTTCTGCCATTTCCTCAACTCCTGAAAGTAGAAGTTTTTTGTGTGAACAAAAACGCTGAGAGCTCCATCGCAAGAAAACATGTCCACGATAGGGAGATACAGTGCAAAACATGTCCACGATAGGGAGATACAGTGCAAAACATGTCCACGATAGGGAGATACAGTGCAAAACATGTCCACAATAGGGAGATACAGTTCAAAACAAGTGTAAAATGCACAGGATATCAGTCAGTTATGGAATGCTGACTGATAAAATATAGAACATTGATCTATAAATAGGGCATCTACTGTTCGTTAAATGCTAAGTGTAATTAAGCTAGATACACCAATTAACAAATGAGATGCCTACTTTACCTAAGGGTAGCCAATGGTTGAAAACCAATAAGCGATAATAATATTAATAATGAGTATAGCATAAAACAGTTTTGGGGTACTAATTAGCCTAGTGAATAGCATACTATATGTGGAATCTGGGCTCTTTCTGATGGCGACAGCCAATGGCAGTCGAAGCATTAAAGTGAGTTTAATTTTTATAGTTGTGTTACACCGAAAAGCCTACCTATTTTCAGGAACACTTCTTCGAGCGTTGTCATGCAAACTCCGTAGCTCTTGATTCCCAAAGCGTCTGCATTACCATCTCCCGAACCATCAAGTTGGCCAAATAAACCTGCAAAATGGTGTACATATTGATGTATGCTGGCATGACCATACACCTTATACTTACACAAACATTTCAGATCATTATTGTGCTAGTGGACTGGTAGCAGCCGTGTGCTGCTGTAATAGTCACAAGGCATTCACCGGATGTATGCTGGCATGACCATACACCTTATATTTACACAAACATTTCAGATCATTATTGTACTAGTGGACTGGTAGCAGCCGTGTGCTGCTGTAATAGTCACAAGGCATTCACCGGATGCAGCTTTGTGATGGATGATAGGCATTTCAAATTCAACTGCTGCATTTGTACGGTACAGTAAGCAATGTTCATTTATGCAAGCAACAACACGGAGACAAATTTAGATATGAAAAAGGCCAAATGGATGACGTTTGTTTATTATGGGGAACCAGTGCATAAGCCTTTTTGACACACTGTAACATTTAAATGAATGAAATGTGGCCTCTACAACCCAATGCCAGGCCTGTGACTGAGCCCATACTAGTCTCCTGAGCATCAGGCTATTATAAAGCAGCAGCGGTATTCCTAGAACAATTGAAAGGAATGACATGTAATCACAGCAGAGCTTGTTATGTGTAGAGTTAATTTTAAAGCCAACATGATTAACTAAGCCAACATGATTAACTAAACAGTGCCTTTCTGAATACCACGCTATCTGCTGCCAAAAACACTAAATCTAAAATTATAATAATCCCAAATGTGGGGGTATTGCGCCCCGATATATACAATTCCATACCATTCCTAAATCGAAAGTGGAAAAAGGCATGCAACATCTCTTGCATTAAAACCCCGTGAACACATCTGGTGCAAACCCTATGCTCACAATCAACTATAAATGTGGGGAAAGCACTGAGACCTGCAACCCCTTCCAATAACGATGCACAAATCATGCCTATACATCAAACATTCCTGGACGAAAAGTAGGGAGGCGGGTGGGTCAAATTAGACAAATGTCTGCCCCTTTATGCTTTCGCAAATGGAGTGCGGGATCAGCTTGGGATTCTCCGGAGGGATGCGTTCCAGTGCGCGCCAATTGGTTAATTTGGTTCTCCCCACGGGAGTAATTAAAGGGAATAAAAACATATATTGCTCGAATTCATGTTATATTACATCCTGCTATCTATTTCCACGTCCACCAAGCCAAAAAAATTCAATGAATTAGAAATTCCACATTTTATGGTGTGCATCCGGACATTTTATGGTGTGCATCCGGACATTTTCGAATATGCATATTTTTGGCGCACTTTTCGGGATGCCGAGATGTGACGTCACTTATGACTCAAACTCGCATCAGGCCGACCCTTTCCATGCATTCAGAGCATGTTTACAAGTGTAGCTTTTGGGTCGAAACGAGCGTCAGAACGAGTTATTGTGCAATATTCCGACGTAATACAAACACTAGTCATCATAGAGGAACAAGCAGTTATCTTACGGTTCCACATGAATCAAATTTTATTCAAAACAACGAATGCGAATGGGCCTAGAAGTCGACTAGTTTTCGCCGAGCTTGGGCTCATTTTCAGAATAATTATATCGAATGCAACCAACGGGAGATAATCTACACCAATAAACATACATAGCAAACATATATTGTATCCAGCTACATAAAGTAACGTGTATAATCTCATAATAGCACTAGAATATCGATATATGAAGGAGTTGCACAATTTATCATAACAACTTAATTCAGTCAGAGAGTTTCCGTTGGTCCCGCTAGCTCAGTGGGTAGGCGCGTTGGTTACTTGTTTATTTTACAATCGGGCGACGCCGGTTCAATCCTGACTGCATGCAAACCTTTGATTTTCTATACAGTTTTTTTTTTATGTTTTCACGAAGTAATATAAACAAAATCATTTTATACTATAATTCACTGTTTGTAAATAATTTTTATTTTTGTAGTAACTATTTATTCGCCACAAAAATGAAAATATGGTCATTATATAACGATGTTTCGAAATTTTATTATCCAAACAAATATAATGTAATGGATATATAATTTATTAATTGTAAATATATTGTACGGTAATATATTGTAATTATATATGTGAAAACAGATTTAGATCTGTCTGGATAAATACAATTTAGAAACATCGTTATATATAATGATCATATTTTCATTTTTGTGGCGAATAAATAATTACTACAAAAATAAAAAAACATTTACAAACAGTGCATTATAGTATAAAATGATTTTGTTTATATTACTTCGAGAAAACATAAACAAAAAAAGTGTAAAGAAAATCAAAGGTTTGCATGCTGTCAGGATTGAACCGGCGTCGCCCGATTGTAAAATAAACGACAAGTAACCAACGCACTTACCCACTGAGCTAGTGGGACCAACGGAAACTCTCTGACTGATTTAAGTATCTTTACAACCTTGCTTACCCACCGTAGCTCCCTAGCGCCTTGACCCATCTGTTGACAACTGGAAAACTACTTATGGATTTTGAGATTGACCAACCCTTTTGTTTTGATGCGCCTCTGAGCTTGGTTTCCAAGGATTTAGGCGCAATAGAAGTTATCTTATTATTATTATTATTAAGTTGTTATGATAAATTGTACAACTCCTTCATATATCAATATTCTAGTGCTATTATGAGATTATACACGTTACTTTAGCCCAAGCTCGGCGAAACCTAGTCCTAGTCGACTTGTAGGCCCATTCACATTCGTTGTTTTGAATAAAATTCGATTCATGTGGAACCGTAAGATAACGGCTTGTTCCTCTATGATGACTAGTGTTTGTATTACGTCGGAATATTGCACAATAACTCGTTCTGACGCTCGTTTCGACCCAAAAGCTATCCTTGTAAACATGCTCTGAATGCATGGAAAGGGTCGGCCTGATGCGAGTGTGTGTCATAAGTGACGTCATGATACCACGTGATCGCCTAGCTCATTAAAATTTCATTTTCCGCGGGAATCGCTTCACAGACGGGCTTAAATCGAATTTATGCTACAAATGTATTTTTCTGTATTTGTTTAATGTTGTCAAATGTTACATACAATGTTAAACTTTGTGTACACATGGAAAAAGGATTTTAGCTAATGCCTTATTTTTATTTCCTTTAACATGTCCTTGCATAAATTAGCCTCCAGCTAATTGGAGGCCTCCATGTGCTGTTGTCTTGCACAAAGTCCAGTATGCAAATCAGCTGTGCCAGATATGCACACCATCATTTATACACCAAGGACCTTAGGTGAACCGTATCGAGGACCTTCCCTACCTGCAAAGTTGCCGACAGCCGCAATGGGCAGAGTGTAGGTAAGCTCCTTCCCATGTGCCCGATCCAACTTTCCTTCAGACACGTGACTCTGCACGACCTGCGTTATGTTGTCTACATGGGCCGTGGGCTCAACCACCATACTACAACCAAACAGTCACTAATACTAACACTTCCTAGCAGATAAGTAATGTGTCATACATTTCAAGTAATGTGTATAATTAATACTCCAATGACAAAGCCACACAAACAACTTTTTAGAAGACATTTCAATAACTCAATAATAGTTTTGTATTTTCAGATGCGTCACACAAAACAATAACAACCTTTCTTCCAAGGTCAATAACAAAAATGATAACCAGATAACATTGCATTTAACAAACTTAGATAATATTTTGTTTCCGACAAGGGGTGCATGTCTATTAACATTTTCTAACTCAGTATCTTCTTCTCGTTAACGCGACATGGGCAGGAGGTGACATGATGAAATCTATTGCATCATCTCAACAACTCTCTCCCTTCTCCTAGTTCCTCCACATCTGCTTTCTCTAGATTTCTCTTACCCCTATCCTTCTACTTTAACTATTGTCTTCATCTTCCTTCTCAGTCACTCATCCCTTTAGCGAGATGGTCGTAAGGATGCCATGTCCACTGTCAGTCTGCGCCAGCCTGATCTGTCTTCTGCAGGGTACAGCAGGGTCAGTAGGGGTAATTTCTAACTAGACACGCTCTCACAACTAACACAAAATGAACCCATGAGTAGACGTCTAACAGACTGTACATCTATACAAAAAGGAAACAAAAGAAATAAGACATTTGTAAAGAAACGTGACTGACCCGAGATGATAGCCGACTCCGAAGCGGTTCTTGAGAAAGAGAGACGAACCAACACATTGGATCTTGCCCTTACTAATGAAGGCCTTGCGATCTGTTTCACCCAACAGTCATGCAACCAATGTTAAAAGATATACTAGAGTGTCATAAATTCTTGCACTGCAAAATTCCAAGGCAATGCACTATTGTGTTGGTTTTCCCAAACCTAAAATGCTTACACGGAATTATAACATGCCAACTGTATTTATTACTAATTGTAGCTGTTAGTTCCAAACAAATTTTAATCAAAACAGTCAAATAGAAAAGAAAACATGACACAATACCAAGGGAACATCAAATTGGATGATGCACAAATTTATATCAAATTTGTTCCAATGGAAACATAGAATTCTTTTAATACCAACAGCAATTAGGTTCACAAGTTGAATGACATGTTTTTTTAAACTGTGTCTCATACAGTTTAAAAATAAAATAAACAAGCCATATTTGTTATTGCTGACAATGTTTTGAAAACTTTAGCGAACCTGGCATAGGGATTTCCACATTTGGCTATATCGTAATGCATTCTGAAAGTCAATGGAGTAACAGGGGATTGGTGAAGTAACCAACATTTGCAGGAATGACACACAATAACAAGAGTGATGGATCATTAGTAAACCAGAAGCTGGGAAAATTTCAATGGTGCAGTTTGCAAGAAAGTATTATGTTGGAGTAACTTTCAAGGTGTAATGATTATTTAATTAAAAAGCAGGATTTTGGTTAATGTTTTAAAAATATGTTATGACCACATGTTCTTAGTTCACCAATGACCTCATTTGGAAATAGTTCACTCCAAGTTTGACCAAACAAAGATTTTAGAACAAATGCTGTTCGCACAGACCGAGACTCGGCACTACAAGCAGTGCTACCTACCGGCCAGTATGTCCGCCTCGTCCATGAAGTGTGTGGTGAGAAGGATGACGCGTCCTGCTCGACGACTCTTCAGTAGTGACCATAGGTGGCGCCGTGAGTATGGGTCCATTCCTGCGGTCGGCTCGTCCATGAATATAATCTGTGATCACAAACAAAGACTCGTTATAGAAGTTCAATAAGAACAGAACGACCACTCACAACACACACAGCACAGTTAGTTTGAAAAGGAGCCAGCCTGGTCATAGTTTTTCATTAATTAATTAATATAATGTCCTTAAGACTATACTAACTATGTTGAAGGTATACTGCCTGCGAAATAGTAAACCCATAATAATGGTCGCAATTTGAAGGTATGACCATGGGAACATGTTCAACTAGTAAACCCATAACAACGGTCGCAATTTGAAGGTATGACCACGGGAACATGTTCAACTAGTAAACCCATAACAACGGTCGCAATTTGAAGGTATGACCACGGGAACATGTTC
Source organism: Paraescarpia echinospica (assembly GCA_020002185.1). Classification (NCBI taxonomy): domain Eukaryota; kingdom Metazoa; phylum Annelida; class Polychaeta; order Sabellida; family Siboglinidae; genus Paraescarpia; species Paraescarpia echinospica. The sequence continues at coordinate 29,240,016 of CM034535.1, read as the reverse complement.
AAATAGTAAACCCATAACAACGGTCGCAGTTTGAAGGTACGACCACGGGAACATGTTCAAATAGTAAACCCATAACAACGGTCGCAGTTTGAAGGTACGACCACGGGAACATGTTCAAATAGTAAACCCGTAATAACGGTCGCAATTTGAAGGTACAACCACGGGAACATGTTCAAATAGTAAACCCATAACAACGGTCGCAATTTGAAGGTATAACCACGGGAACATGTTCAAATAGTAAACCCATAACAACGGTCGCAATTTGAAGGTATGACCACGGGAACATGTTCAAATAGTAAACCCATAACAACGGTCGCAATTTGAAGGTACGACCACGGGAACATGTTCAAATAGTAAACCCATAACAACGGTCGCAATTTGAAGGTACGACCATAGGAACATGTTCAAATAGTAAACAAAACATCTCGTTTCAAAACAAGCTTTATTGGCAATATGGCTGGGTCGGGCTGAGCTAACTGCTCTACCCTTTGATTGTCCAACTTTCCCCTGTTCAACACAGCAGATTCCCTGTTACAAATTACTATGCCCCCTAATTCCGAGAAGATGATTAGACTATGTCCCAATGAGGCAGTTATGAGTAATGCCACTTATCTGTTAGGTGAGGTGTAGAAAGGAAATATAAAAAGGGTGGCCCAATTTACAACTGATGAGTCAATCAAGCTCAAACAAATATTCATTACATTTGACTAAAAACCTTAAGGTTTGCAATGAGAGCCTCACCTTGGATTCTGCAATAACAGGCTCACCTTAGGATCTGCAATGACAGTCTCACTTTGGGGTTTGCAATGAATGCCTCACCTTAGGGTCTGCAATGAAAGCCTCACCTTGGGTCTGCAATGGCAGGCTCACCTTAGGGTCTGCAATGACAGCCTCACTTTAGGGTCTACAAAGACAACCTCACCTTGGAGTTTGCAATGAGTGCCTCATCTTGGGGTCTGCAATGACAACCTCACCTTGGGGTTTGCAATGACAGCCTCACCTTGGGATCTGCAATGAGAGCCTCACCTTGAGGTCTGCAATGACAGCCTCACCTTGGGGTCTGCAATGACAGCCTCACCTTGGGGTCTGTAATGACAACCTCACCTTGGGGTCTGCAATGACAACCTCACCTTGGGGTTTGCAATGAGTGCCTCACTTTGGGGTCTGCAAAAAAAGCCTCACCTTGGGGTCTGCAATGACTGCCTCACCTTGGGATCTGCAATGACAGCCTCACTTCGGGATCTGCAATGAGAGCCTCACCTTGAGGTGTGCAATGACAGCCTCACCTTGGGGTCTGCAATGACAGCCTCACCTTGGGATCTGCAATGACAGCCTCACCTCGGGATCTGCAATGAGAGCCTCACCTTGGGGTCTGCAATGAGAGCCAGGGCGACTGATAACTTCCTCTTCTGCCCCCCACTCAGGTGCTTTGCCCGCGTGTCTGTTACCTCCTTCAGGTCCGCGTCACGCAACGTCTCTGCAACCTGTGAGATCATAACGTTAGTGGGGTATTTCAGATCATCAACTTACAAAGTGGTCTCACTGCACACTGTGTCCGTGAGATCCACTAGGTGGACCAACTGTTTCAACCTATTGAGGCTCTGCGACAAAGTACTGGCTGAAAGTCCTCTAACCAAACTGTTCACAAATATCTTTGTATAAAACGTGATGTTTATTGTGACCGAGATGTCCTTACAAGCTGACATACGTACGTGTGAGTCTATGACATCCTGGGCTACGCCTTTGAGGTTGGCGTAGAACATGAGGTGTTCATGACACGTGAGGTCATCGAAGAGGACATTCTGTTGAGGACACACACCTGTCATTGCTCGAATCTCCTCCTGTGCATTCGGATCAGATACGTCCTACAAACAGGGACAGAGCAGTATGTGACAGCGTGTAACAGATGCATGAGGGCCAGGGGCCGGTTTCATGAAGTGGCTAAGAACGTTCTTAACGCTAAGATGATTGTCTTAGTAAATGACGTGACTTTTTTAATATAAACGAACATAGGAATTTACGCAAACACGTGACGCTAAGTAGTTGCGTAACTTTAAGTACGCTTCATGAAACCGGCCCCAGGTCTGTTGTTCAGTCTCTTGTTCTGACAGTCCTTGCACTACATCTAGTATTTCTTATTTAAATTTGTTTAATTTGTACTTTTCATGTATTAGTTTTACTAGCAAAAATGTCCATCCTCCAGATGTGTATAATACATAGTACTGCATACACACGGAATCACAGATGCAGAAGATGGTTTCCAAAAGCATTCATACTATACATATGTTAAGAAGTAAATCTGAGGGATGATTTTTTGCAGTGCAAGTTACGTTGGTTATTTATTGGTAGACAGTTATCACAGCTTGGAACAATAACAGAATATACAGGTGTCATTTTGAATAATCGACTAATGTCCAGTATGTATGTATGTAAAAATGGGCCAAGAGGCCCTATATTGCGAGTTTGTAATTATTAATGAAATGGGTTTTGGTGAATCATAGTTACAGATCATTAAGGGTTATGATGGAAGTAAAATGTTTACAGGTTTAGTGAAGACTACTTGCATGCCAGTGAAGATACACCTGGAAATAAAATATTTGAGTAGACTGTTTCGTGAAGATTGTATACATTAATTAATGTGTTATTAAAAATACTGTAGAATTTTATACCGATACTTTGCTATTTAGGCTGATTTCCAGTGGTTGTAGATACCTTACAGGAGAGTTGGTGAGCTGCAATCTCGCATGTAGCACAGTTAAAGGTTGTTTAAGAAAATGTGCATTTTGACTTAAAAACAGCAGCAATTAATAACATAATACTGATTGAATTTGAGTGAAGTAATAGCTGCAACATGTATAGTAAAACATCTTAATAATATTCCTTAAAATCTTAGCTAAATATGCTTTAACCTCTTTTCGAGCATACCTAAGTTATATTATTTTATACCTAAGTTAGTTTATTTTAATCCTAGATCATATCGTTACATTGCATTGATAATTATGTCTATTGCTGTTTTTAAGTTTTTCAGGTTCTGCCAGAGCAGTAAGGATTCCCAGTACACATTATAGTTACAGCCCACATGGAGGCATTCTGTTTGACACTGGGACAATGACAGGCAGTGGGCTTAGTCTAGTCCAATACACAGGCTTACAGCATAATATCTGGCACCATGCCACTCCACTTAACTTTCCCAGTGATCAGAGATAGGGCAAAGTCCACTATCCAGTTATAAATAGAGATCAGTGGCTGCCGGAGGCTTACAGCAGTAGGGAAATAGTATGAAAATTTAGCATTTTGGGGGCTCTGAGGTGCCCTTAGAATTATTCAATCAAATACAGATTTCTTGTGTATAGTGGCACAACGACATGAAAGCGGAGTGATGGCATAAGTCCATTGGACCTTCAGCCCAAAGGACATATGTCCTTAAAAACTAGTAAAAGCCATTAACCAATGGGGAATTTTGAAAAAAAATATAATGGCAATACTTTGTTGTGGATGAATCCCTGAAAGTTTGGTACCTGAGTCGCAAACCGTGTAGGAGAAACATATTGACATACCCACACACACATACGTACGCACGCACGCACACACACGCACACACACACACACACACAAAGTATGCAGGTCACAGAAACACATACACAGACACACACACTTTTTAGTTCGGTTATAGTTACTGTGAACAGATATGGACATGGTACTTTATAAAATAAATATTATTATTAAATAGTACAGACCAGTCCATAGATGGTCCCGCTGCCACTGGTGACGGGAACAAGTCCTGTTAACATGTTGATGAGGGTCATAATCATAGTTACAGATCATTAAGGGTTATGATGGAAGTAAAATGTTTACAGGTTTAGTGAAGACTACTTGCATGCCAGTGAAGATACACCTGGAAATAAAATATTTGAGTAGACTGTTTCGTGAAGATTGTATACATTAATTAATGTGTTATTAAAAATACTGTAGAATTTTATACCGATATTTTGCTATTTAGGCTGATTTCCAGTGGTTGTAGATACCTTACAGGAGAGTTGGTGAGCTGCAATCTCGCATGTAGCACAGTTAAAGGTTGTTTAAGAAAATGTGCATTTTGACTTAAAAACAGCAGCAATTAATAACATAATACTGATTGAATTTGAGTGAAGTAATAGCTGCAACATGTATAGTAAAACATCTTAATAATATTCCTTAAAATCTTAGCTAAATATGCTTTAACCTCTTTTCGAGCATACCTAAGTTATATTATTTTATACCTAAGTTAGTTTATTTTAATCCTAGATCATATCGTTACATTGCATTGATAATTATGTCTATTGCTGTTTTTAAGTTTTTCAGGTTCTGCCAGAGCAGTAAGGATTTCCAGTACACATTATAGTTACAGCCCACATGGAGGCATTCTGTTTGACACTGGGACAATGACAGGCAGTGGGCTTAGTCTAGTCCAATACACAGGCTTACAGCATAATATCTGGCACCATGCCACTCCACTTAACTTTCCCAGTGATCAGAGATAGGGCAAAGTCCACTATCCAGTTATAAATAGAGATCAGTGGCTGCCGGAGGCTTACAGCAGTAGGGAAATAGTATGAAAATTTAGCATTTTGGGGGCTCTGAGGTGCCCTTAGAATTATTCAATCAAATACAGATTTCTTGTGTATAGTGGCACAACCACATGAAAGCGGAGTGATGGCATAAGTCCATTGGACCTTCAGCCCAAAGGACATATGTCCTTAAAAACTAGTAAAAGCCATTAACTAATGGGGAATTTTGAAGAAAAAAAATAATGGCAATACTTTGTTGTGGATGAATCCCTGAAAGTTTGGTACCTGAGTCGCAAACCGTGTAGGAGAAACATATTGACATACCCACACACACATACGTACGCACGCACGCACACACACGCACACACACACACACACACACACACAAAGTATGCAGGTCACAGAAACACATACACAGACACACACACTTTTTAGTTCGGTTATAGTTACTGTGAACAGATATGGACATGGTACTTTATAAAATAAATATTATTATTAAATAGTACAGACCAGTCCATAGATGGTCCCGCTGCCACTGGTGACGGGAACAAGTCCTGTTAACATGTTGATGAGGGTCATAATCATAGTTACAGATCATTAAGGGTTATGATGGAAGTAAAATGTTTACAGGTTTAGTGAAGACTACTTGCATGCCAGTGAAGATACACCTGGAAATAAAATATTTGAGTAGACTGTTTCGTGAAGATTGTATACATTAATTAATGTGTTATTAAAAATACTGTAGAATTTTATACCGATACTTTGCTATTTAGGCTGATTTCCAGTGGTTGTAGATACCTTACAGGAGAGTTGGTGAGCTGCAATCTCGCATGTAGCACAGTTAAAGGTTGTTTAAGAAAATGTGCATTTTGACTTAAAAACAGCAGCAATTAATAACATAATACTGATTGAATTTGAGTGAAGTAATAGCTGCAACATGTATAGTAAAACATCTTAATAATATTCCTTAAAATCTTAGCTAAATATGCTTTAACCTCTTTTCGAGCATACCTAAGTTATATTATTTTATACCTAAGTTAGTTTATTTTAATCCTAGATCATATCGTTACATTGCATTGATAATTATGTCTATTGCTGTTTTTAAGTTTTTCAGGTTCTGCCAGAGCAGTAAGGATTCCCAGTACACATTATAGTTACAGCCCACATGGAGGCATTCTGTTTGACACTGGGACAATGACAGGCAGTGGGCTTAGTCTAGTCCAATACACAGGCTTACAGCATAATATCTGGCACCATGCCACTCCACTTAACTTTCCCAGTGATCAGAGATAGGGCAAAGTCCACTATCCAGTTATAAATAGAGATCAGTGGCTGCCGGAGGCTTACAGCAGTAGGGAAATAGTATGAAAATTTAGCATTTTGGGGGCTCTGAGGTGCCCTTAGAATTATTCAATCAAATACAGATTTCTTGTGTATAGTGGCACAACCACATGAAAGCGGAGTGATGGCATAAGTCCATTGGACCTTCAGCCCAAAGGACATATGTCCTTAAAAACTAGTAAAAGCCATTAACCAATGGGGAATTTTGAAAAAAAATATAATGGCAATACTTTGTTGTGGATGAATCCCTGAAAGTTTGGTACCTGAGTCGCAAACCGTGTAGGAGAAACATATTGACATACCCACACACACATACGTACGCACGCACACACACACACACACAAAGTACGCAGGTCACAGAAACACATACACAGACACACACACTTTTTAGTTCGGTTATAGTTACTGTGAACAGATATGGACATGGTACTTTATAAAATAAATATTATTATTAAATAGTACCGACCAGTCCATAGATGGTCCCGCTGCCACTGGTGACGGGAACAAGTCCTGTTAACATGTTGATGAGGGTCATAATCATAGTTACAGATCATTAAGGGTTATGATGGAAGTAAAATGTTTACAGGTTTAGTGAAGACTACTTGCATGCCAGTGAAGATACACCTGGAAATAAAATATTTGAGTAGACTGTTTCGTGAAGATTGTATACATTAATTAATGTGTTATTAAAAATACTGTAGAATTTTATACCGATACTTTGCTATTTAGGCTGATTTCCAGTGGTTGTAGATACCTTACAGGAGAGTTGGTGAGCTGCAATCTCGCATGTAGCACAGTTAAAGGTTGTTTAAGAAAATGTGCATTTTGACTTAAAAACAGCAGCAATTAATAACATAATACTGATTGAATTTGAGTGAAGTAATAGCTGCAACATGTATAGTAAAACATCTTAATAATATTCCTTAAAATCTTAGCTAAATATGCTTTAACCTCTTTTCGAGCATACCTAAGTTATATTATTTTATACCTAAGTTAGTTTATTTTAATCCTAGATCATATCGTTACATTGCATTGATAATTATGTCTATTGCTGTTTTTAAGTTTTTCAGGTTCTGCCAGAGCAGTAAGGATTCCCAGTACACATTATAGTTACAGCCCACATGGAGGCATTCTGTTTGACACTGGGACAATGACAGGCAGTGGGCTTAGTCTAGTCCAATACACAGGCTTACAGCATAATATCTGGCACCATGCCACTCCACTTAACTTTCCCAGTGATCAGAGATAGGGCAAAGTCCACTATCCAGTTATAAATAGAGATCAGTGGCTGCCGGAGGCTTACAGCAGTAGGGAAATAGTATGAAAATTTAGCATTTTGGGGGCTCTGAGGTGCCCTTAGAATTATTCAATCAAATACAGATTTCTTGTGTATAGTGGCACAACCACATGAAAGCGGAGTGATGGCATAAGTCCATTGGACCTTCAGCCCAAAGGACATATGTCCTTAAAAACTAGTAAAAGCCATTAACCAATGGGGAATTTTGAAAAAAAATATAATGGCAATACTTTGTTGTGGATGAATCCCTGAAAGTTTGGTACCTGAGTCGCAAACCGTGTAGGAGAAACATATTGACATACCCACACACACATACGTACGCACGCACACACACACACACACACACACAAAGTACGCAGGTCACAGAAACACATAAACAGACACACACACTTTTTAGTTCGGTTATAGTTACTGTGAACAGATATGGACATGGTACTTTATAAAATAAATATTATTATTAAATAGTACCGACCAGTCCATAGATGGTCCCGCTGCCACTGGTGACGGGAACAAGTCCTGTTAACATGTTGATGAGGGTCGTCTTGCCCGCCCCATTGTGACCCAGCAGTGCCATGATCTGACCTTCGTAGATGTCCAAACATATCCCTGGAAGCAACAATGCTTACCGCTGTATTTCTCTTAGTAATATAATATGATGGTTAACACCACACAAATGTACTCTGTTATCCCTGCACACATCACATTCCAAATACATCACATGCACGCACGCACGCACGCACGCACGCACGCACGCACGCACGCACGCACGCACGCACGCTGTTGTTGTTTTTTGGTAGCATCAAAATACTGTTCAGATATGTTCTAGGTAGATTATATATATATACTATAAGACTTTATATATATATATATATATATAAAACAAAGGAATGCCTAACCATAATCGAGGTAACATTTGTATGAACGTATGTGTGTGTGTGATTGTGTGTGCACGCGCATGTGTGTGTGTGGCGTGTGTGGCGTGTGTGGCGTGTGTGGGGCGGGTGGTGTGTGTGTGGCGTGTCTGGTGTGTGCGTGTGTGTGTGTGTGTGTGTGCGCGTGTGCATACATGCTTTGGATGTTGTGTTCACAACATGTTTTCTGCGATTGATTCAAGCTATATCAATAATCCACCAGTCAGCTGTGGACATCTTACATAACAAGCAACAACCAGTCACGTGTGGACATCTCACATAGCTAACAACAACCAGTCAGTTGGGGACATCTTACATAACTAGCAGCAACCAGTCATTTGGGGGAAATCTGACTTAACTAGCAACAACCAGTCAGTTGGGGACATCTGACATAACTAGCAACTACCACTCAGTTGGGGACATCTTACATAACTCGCAACAACCAGTCAGTTGGACATCTGACATAACTAGCAACAACTAATCAGTTGGGCACACCTTATGCAACTAGCATCAACTAGTCAGTTGGGTGATCTTACTTAACTAGCAACAACCAATCAGTTGGGGACATCTTACATAACTAGCAACAACCAATCAATTGGGGAAATCTGACATAACTAGCAACAACCAATCAGTTGGGGACATCTGACATAACTAGCACCATCCAATCAGTTGGGGACATCTTACATAACTAGCAACAACCAGTCAGATGGGGACATCTTACATAACTAGCAACAACCAGTCAGGTGGTGACATCTTACATAACTAGCAACAACCAGTCACTTGGGGACATCTTACATAACTAGCAACAACCAGTCAGGTGGGGACATCTTACATAACTAGCAACAACCAGTCAGGTGGGGACATCTTACATAACTAGCAACAACCAGTCAGGTGGGGGCATCTTACATAACTAGCAACAACCAGTCACTTGGGGACATCTTATGCAACTAGCAACAACCAGTCAGTTTGGCACATCTTACATAATTAGCAACAACCAGTCAGTTGGGGACATCTTACATAACTAGCAACAACCAGTCAGCTGGGCACATCTTACATAACTGGCTACAACCAGTCAATTGGGCACATCTTACATAACTAGCAACAACCAGTCAGTTGGGGACATCTTACATAATTAGCAACAACCAGTCAGTTGGGAACATCTTACATAACTAACAACAACCAGTCAGTTGGGCAGATCCTACATAATTACCTACAACCAGTCAGTTGGGCAAATCTTACATAACTAGCAACAACCAGTCAGTTGGGGACATCTTATATGACTAGCAACAACCAGTCAGTTGGGCAAATCTTACATAACTAGCAACAATCAGTCAGTTGGACACATCTAACATAACTGGCTACAACCAGTCAATTGGGCACATCTTACATAACTAGCAACAACCAGTCAGTTGGGGACATCTTACATAATTAGCAACAACCAGTCAGTTGGGAACATCTTACATAACTAACAACAACCAATCAGTTGGGCAGATCCTACATAATTACCTACAACCAGTCAGTTGGGCAAATCTTACATAACTAGCAACAACCAGTCAGTTGGGCAAATCTTACATAACTAGCAACAATCAGTCAGTTGGGCACATCTAACATAACTAGCAACAACCAGTCAGTTTGGCACATCTTACATAACTAGCAACAACCAGTCAGTTGGGCACATCTTACATGACTAGCAACAACCAGACAGTTGGGCACATCTTACATGACTAGCAACAACCAGACAGTTGGGCACATCTTACATGACTAGCAACAACCAGTCAGTTGGGCACATCTTACATAACTAGCAGCAACCAGTCAGTTGGGGACATCTGACATAACTAGCAACAACCAGTCAGTTGGGCACATCTTACATAACTAGCAGCAACCAGTCAGTTGGACACATCTTACATAACTAGCAGCAACCACTCAGTTGGACACATCTTACATAACTAGCAACAACCAGTCAGTTGGACACATCTTACATAACTAGCAGCAACCAGTCAGTTGGACACATCTTACATAACTAGCAGCAACCACTCAGTTGGACACATCTTACATAACTAGCAACAACCAGTCAGTTGGACACATCTTACATAACTAGCAGCAACCAGTCAGTTGGACACATCTTACATAACTAGCAGCAACCACTCAGTTGGACACATCTTACATAACTAGCAACAACCAGTCAGTTGGACACATCTTACATAACTAGCAGCAACCAGTCAGTTGGACACATCTTACATAACTAGCAGCAACCAGTCAGTTGGACACATCTTACATAACTAGCAGCAACCATGGAAAACACATGCTGCATTGTAACAAACAGTTCAAATGTATATCATTCTTGTTAAACATCAGCTACAAATACTTGAGGAAACTGTCTTCTGTGTCTGTGTGTATGTAGCGATATCCCGAGGATGGGCATTTTTGCTAGTATATGACAAATGAAACAATGTCGTACCATTAACTGCGACCACTTTCTTGTTGTCTGCTGTGAACACCTTGGTGATGCTAAACATCCTACGACAAGAATTACACATTTCAGATAACGACTGATGGCTCCACCTGCAAATATATAGTTTATTGCTTGATTTCATGCTTCCATAAAGTCATTCACCCGGAAACAAGAAAACGTTTACCATGTCAGAGGTTCATCAAAATAAAACTATAACCAAACTGATTATTTGTTAGAAGCCGAATTGTTTTGTGTATTTAAAATATAAATAAAATAATAACAAATCACAATAATATAAAATAAATCATACCAGTTAACTGGATATGTCAATTTATAAGTTCTCTTGCTAAGATTACATTGCAAACACCAACAGAATCTAAGATTTTAAAACTGACTTTTGATAAGTAATTTTTTCATGACCAGTGCAAAACATTTCTTATTTTGAACATCTGTCTACATGATAGTGTAATCAAACCTATAAACATATTATCTATTGTTATCAACATTAAAGTTCAACGATAAACTTCCTACCTAACTGCTTCCTTCCCGTGAAATTCTCGTGCGACCGTCTCAACCATATCTCTATCGGTATCGTGGCCTGGTGTTGACTGGTTATCCATTTCCCTGCTGGAGATCAGATTTGCCGTCTCATCGTGGTGATTCTTCGCACGCCAGTAGTCACGACTGAGAAAATACAGTAGTGACCTCTTCTGGCCATACTCACCTAAACAATTGTCAGAACAAGTCTTTCAGTATGTATTAATTTCTACATTCAGTTTACTTCTAAAAATTGATGGGGTGGTTTCATTTACTGAAAATTAGTATATGTTTGGTGACAGTGTAACTTAGTAACGTGACTGGCTCTCAATTTCATTCTGAACTGACATGATAGTGTATTTGAAAAAATTGTAAGACAATTCTTATATTCGTTACATTTTAACACCAGTTGGAAAATATTTTACTTCATCTACTCAATGCTGTACAATGGCTGTTTTCCATTCAGCTTGAAGCCAAAATTTATTAATATTTCAGTTTTATTACATTTTACAAAAACAAATATACATCTTTGGATCCCTGTGAGTTCCACCTTGTACTATTCAACTACTTCATGTAGAGAACACTACAGCCAGGTACTCACTTATCAGCTGAGTGACCTGAGGCAATGTGGAGTGAAAAAAATTACCCAAACTTTGCCATGTTAGCAAGAAGATTCATAGAAATCTGATGTTCTGACCACTGTGCCACTGCACCCCATGACTATATAGATATAGTGTATGTTGAACAATGTTCACGCAATGCCTCACCAGGAATAACATTGTCAAAGTAGACAGCCAACAGTCCGTAGAGAATGAAGTCAAACACTAGCATAATGAGCAGAACATAAAGTGGCATCTGACCAATGTTCATTCTGTCAAAGGTCATCCCACCATATCTGATGTCCAAGTAAATTCCCTGAAACAAAGAAGACAAAGATTCCACATAACATTTCACTTAAAACTGCGAGTCATTTCAAGACATCACACTTTATATATAATTATTAATTGAAACAAAAATATTAAAGGCCATATCCTGGGATAAAATGTGCTGTGTTCTATAACAACAAATGATGTATGCACTTTCAGATGATGCTATTGAAAATATGTCTATGAATCGCATAAGAGCGTATAAGATAAAAAGAAACTCTATATTTGTCGTCTTACGGAAACTGCCGAGTGACAGCAGCGTGAGACTATGTGACGTCAGTTGTGGAAAACAGCCGCCAGCCTGGATCGCCCTGACTGATTGACAGCTGCCCTGCGCACGACCCGCCTCATGTAAACAACTCATAAAATGGCAGCCGGTGGGTTGAGAGCGGTGTCTCTTCTGTTACCGAGACTATGCATACGATGATCAAATATATTTTCGTTGTTTCTGCTGATGTTAAATTGCCTGGTGTCGGTGCGGTGCGAAGTATACAGGCCGAGGCTTGAACCTGTCAAGAGAGTCCGGCAACTGACGGCTGGCTGTTGAGTTTGTTGTGGTGAAATGGCCAGTGCTGTTGTTGTGGTACCCGTTCGCATCTTGATGCTTCTTTTGAGTCATTTTAAGGACTGTTGATTTATTGACATGTAAGTGTATTTTGAAGCCCAACTTCCACCTCATAAGATATATCCATCGACAGATCTGAACCACAAGTGATGTTATTCGCCATAGGCGTAGCATGGATCCAGTCCTTTACACACAAAATGTTCCATTTTCTGCAGACATATTGGGTCTTTGGGGAAGATGTGCACCGAATTTCCAGTCAAACCCCGAATTGCCACTGTTTCCCACAATACATACCTTCATCAATTATACATGTTAATCATAAAAACAGCTGAAATATAATTATAATTAAATAGCATTTAGCCGCATAGCCATAGACCGTGTGACCGTGTAACCGGTTCCACGAGTGACGTCACGTGTCCGTGCCTTCGGACATTTCCGAAAAACAGACATTTCCAGTTTTGCACTGTGACCGGTCACTGTTTAAGACCAATTTTATCAATGTTTTGGCAAACTTGTTGCTTCAGATTTGTGATAACATTGAATAACACACATGTACAAACAAGTATATTTACATTGTTCTCTGGAAAGCACAATTGGACAAGATATGGCCTTTAACTACATTAATTACTGTGTCTGCAAAGTTTCCTTGTGCAGTATAATTGTCACTGCTATACAGCACTATCCTGTATTTTTGTGTGATAAACATTTCATCATACACAAATCTTCTAATTTTCCTGTAGAATTTCTTAACTGGCGAATGATAACCACAATAAAGTTGGGTCTCACAAGATTTAAGCTTTCCATCAAAAAAACTGTTCAGCTTAAATTGGACGTAATTATTACAAATATCCTCTTGACATGATATGTTACACAGTTATTCCATGACCACAATTATTAAGATAGACGTACTTTCAGTTAGAATTTACAAAGACTACAATCACAGTGAAATACAACTTTGATGTTGCTTATAATTATACAAAAAACCTTATCAGACAATTTATTACCGGACAAACAATCAATGTAATGCTTCATCTAGCAAGTTGGATGCTGCAAGATTCTGTAAGAAGTTGGCTGCATGTTTGGTCAAGTGTAATCCACAGTAGTTTCTTATACACCTGGAGGTTGTCACCATTAACAGAAGTTGTGTGTTGCAGCCATTAACACAAGTTGTGGGTTGTTACCATTAACACAAGTTGTGGGTTGTAGCCATTAACAGAATATGTGGGTTGTAACCATTAACAGAAGTTGTGTGTTGCAGCCATTAACAGAAGATGTGGGTTGTAACCATTAACAGAAGTTGTGTGTTGCAGCCATTAACAGAAGTTGTGGGTTGTTACCATTAACAGAAGTTGTGGGTTGTAACCATTAACAGAAGTTGTGGGTTGTAACCATTAACAGGAGTTGTGGGTTGTTACCATTAACAGAAGTTGTGGGTTGTAACCATTAACAGAAGTTGTGGGTTGTAACCATTAACATAAGTTGTGGATTGTAACCATTAACAGAAGTTGTGGATTGTAACCATTAACAGAAGTTGTGGATTGTAACCATTAACAGAATTTGTGGGTTGTAACCATTAACAGAAGTTGTGGGTTGTAACCATTAACATAAGTTGTGGGTTGTAACCATTAACATAAGTTGTGGGTTGTAACCATTAACAGAAGTTGTGGGTTGTAACCATTAACAGGAGTTGTGTGTTGCAGCCATTAACAGAAGTTGTGGGTTGTAGCCATTAACAGAAGTTGTGGGTTGTTACCATTAACATAAGTTGTGGGTTGTAACCATTAACAGAAGTTGTGGGTTGTAACCATTAACATAAGTTGTGGGTTGTAACTATTAACATAAGTTGTGGATTGTAACCATTAACAGAAGTTGTGGATTGTAACAGTTAACAGAAGTTGTGGATTGTAACCATTAACAGAAGTTGTGGGTTGTAGCCATTAACAGAAGTTGTGGGTTGTTACCATTAACATAAGTTGTGGGTTGTAACCATTAACAGAAGTTGTGTGTTGCAGCCATTAACACAAGTTGTGGGTTGTAACCATTAACATAAGTTGTGGATTGTAACCATTAACAGAAGTTGTGGATTGTAACAGTTAACAGAAGTTGTGGATTGTAACCATTAACAGAAGTTGTGGGTTGTAAACATTAACAGAAGTTGTGGGTTGTAACCATTAACATAAGTTGTGGGTCATTAACAGAAGTTGTGGGTTGTAACCATTAACAGGAGTTGTGTGTTGCAGCCATTAACAGAAGTTGTGGGTTGTAGCCATTAACAGAAGTTGTGGGTTGTAACCATTAACATAAGTTGTGTGTTGCAGCCATTAACAGAAGTTGTGGGTTGTAGCCATTAACAGAAGTTGTGGGTTGTAACCATTAACAGAAGTTGTGTGTTGCAGCCATTAACACAAGTTGTGGGTTGTAACCATTAACATAAGTTGTGGATTGTAACCATTAACAGAAGTTGTGGATTGTAACCATTAACAGAAGTTGTGGATTGTAACCATTAACAGAAGTTGTGGGTTGTAACCATTAACAGAAGTTGTGGGTTGTAACCATTAACATAAGTTGTGGGTTGTAACCATTAACATAAGTTGTGGGTTGTAACCATTAACAGAAGTTGTGTGTTGCAGCCATTAACAGAAGTTGTGGGTTGTAGCCATTAACAGAAGTTGTGGGTTGTTACCATTAACAGAAGTTGTGTGCTGCAGCCATTAACAGAAGTTGTGGGTTGTTACCATTAACAGAAGTTGTGGGTTGTAACCATTAACATAAGTTGTATGTTGCAGCCATTAACAGAAGTTGTGTGTTGCAGCCATTAACAGAAGTTGTGGGTTGTAACCATTAACAAAAGTTGTGTGTTGTAACCATTAACATAAGTTGTGGGTTGCAACCATTAACAGAAGTTGTGGGTTGTAACCATTAACATAAGTTGTGGGTTGTAACCATTAACAGAAGTTGTGTGTTGCAGCCATTAACAGAAGTTGTGGGTTGTAGCCATTAACAGAAGTTGTGGGTTGTAACCATTAACAGAAGTTGTGTGCTGCAGCCATTAACAGAAGTTGTGGGTTGTTACCATTAACAGCAGTTGTGGGTTGTAACCATTAACATAAGTTGTGTGTTGCAGTCATTAACACAAGTTGTGGGTTGTAACCATTAACAGAAGTTGTGTGTTGCAGCCATTAACAAAAGTTGTGGGTTGTTACCATTAACAGAAGTTGTGGTTTGTAACCATTAATAGAAGTTGTGTGTTGCAGCCATTAACACAAGTTGTGGATTGTAACCATTAACAGAAGTTGTGGGTTGTAACCATTAACAAAAGTTGTGGGTTGTAACCATTAACATAAGTTATGGATTGTTACCATTAACACAAGTTGTGGGTTGTTACCATTAACATAAGTTGTGGGTTGTAACCACTAACACAAGTTGTGGGTTGCAACCATTAACATAAAGTTGTGGATTGTTACCATTAACATGAGTTGTGGGTTGTTACCATTAAGTTGTGGGTTATTACCAGTAACACAAATTGAGGATTGTTACCATTAACACACGTTTTGGTTTGTTACCATTAACACAAGTTGTGGATTGTTACCATTAACACAAGTTGAGGATTGTCACCATTAACACAAGTTGAGGATTGTCACCATTAACACAAGTTTTGGTTTGTTACCATTAACACAAGTTGTGAGTTGTTACCATCAACACAAGTTGTAGATTGTTACCATTAAGTAAAAAAGTAAAGGTAAGTTCTTATACAGCGCAGTATCCAGTCCTCAGGACTGCTCAAAGTGCTTTACACTTTACTCCCTGGTAGATCTGTTCAATCGAACACCATCTCAACTTCTCTGGGAAGCATTCAGCCACCCTGCAATTAATGCCTAGATTCTTACCGTCCGAAACAATGAATTGACTCGTCAATATCACTCCCAGCCCCGATCACACGATACCACTCAGCCGACCAGGTGCACCAAAACGCAAAAACCCCTCTCCCATCATGCATCCGATTAACACAATGTTGGTTTTGTTACCATTAACACAAGTTGTGGATTATTACCATTAACACAAGTTGTGGATTGTTACCATTAACACAAGTTGTGGGTTGTTACCATTAACACAAGTAGTGGGTTGTTACCATTAACACAAGTTGTGGATTGTTACCATTAACACAAGTTGTGGGTTGTTACCATTAACACAAGTTGTGGATTGTTACCATTAACACAAGTTGTGGGTTGTTACCATTAACACAAGTTGTGGGTTGTTACCATTAACACAAGTTGTGGATTGTTACCATTAACACAAGTTGTGGATTGTTACCATTAACACAAGTTGTGGATGGTTACCATTAACACAAGTTGTGGATTGTTACCATTAACACAAGTTGTGGGTTGTTACCATTAACACAAGTTGTGGATTGTTACCATTAACACAAGTTGTGGGTTGTTACCATTAACACAAGTTGTGGATTGTTACCATTAACACAAGTTGTGGGTCGTTACCATCAACTACAAATGTCTACTGACCTGGTCAACAGCCATTGCGAGAGCCACTGGTGAGAGCAGACAGAGAAGTACCTGTCCAGCGACTGGTATACTGGACGTTGGTGGACCAAACAGGTTGTTGGTGCGGGTGAAGCTAACTGCGAGGTAAAGCAGACTGATGACAAACGTTGCCATAGCAGCGACCACGCCCGCAACCTGCGCCTTGTTGAAGAAGGGTGTCATCATGAATGACATGGTGATGATGGAGAGACCATAGAAGAGGAGCATGAGGAAGAATAGGAAGAGACTCGCACTGCTGAACAGCTTTGTGATGAACGCGATGACCACAGTCACGACAACGACCACGAGGAGTAGTACAAAGTAGGTAGCGCCCCAAGACAACCTGCAAGACAGACAAAGACATACAGACTAAGAAATATATCGATAAAAACCTGCAAGATAACAAACACACGCGTGACAATTTGCCTGTTAACAAGCATACCTGTGACAACCTTCGAGATAAAAAACATATCCATGACAACCTTTGAGATAACAAACATACCCGTGACAACCTTTGAGAAAACAAGCATACCCGTGACAACCTTCGAGATAAAAAACATATCCGTGACAACCTTTGAGATAACAAACATACCCGTGACAACCATCAAAATAACAAACATACATGTAACAACCTGCAAGATAACAAACATACATGTAACAACCTTCAGGATAACAAACATACATGTAACAACCTGCAAGATAACAAACATACATGTAACAACCTGCAAGATAACAAACATACATGTAACAACCTGCAAGATAACAAACATACACGTGACAACCTTCAAGGTAACAAACATACATGTAACAACCTTCAAGATAACAAACATACCCTTGACAACCTTCAAGATAACAAACATACACGTGACAACCTTCAAGATAACAAACATACCCTTGACAACCTTCAAGATAACAAACATACATGTAACAACCTTCAAGATAACAAACATACATGTAACAACCTGCAAGATAACAAACATACACGTGACAACCTTCAAGATAACAAACATACCCTTGACAACCTTCAAGATAACAAACATACATGTAACAACCTTCAAGATAACAAACATACATGTAACAACCTGCAAGATAACAAACATACCCGTGACAACCTACAAGATAACAAACATACATGTAACAACCTGCAAGATAAAAACATACCTGTGACAACCTTCAAGATAACAAACGTACCTGTGACAACCCTCACGATAATAAACATACCCATGACAACCTGCCAGATAACAAACAAACATATCCAAGACAACCTGCAAGATAACCAACATGCCCGTGACAACCTGCAAGATAACAAACATGCCCATGACAACCTGCCAGATAACAAACAGATCCGTGACAACCTGCAAGATAACAAACATACCCATGACAACCTTCAAGATAACACACATACCCTTGACAATCTGCAAGACAACAAACATGCCCAAGACAACCTGCCAGATAACAAACAGATCCGTGACAACCTGCAAGATAACAAACATATCCGTGACAACTTTTAAGATAATAAACATACCCTTGACAACTTGCAAAATAACAAACAAACATATCCAAGACAACCTGCAAGATAACCAACATGCCCATGACAACCTGCCACATAATAAACATATCCGTGACAACCTGAAAGATAACCAACATGCCCGTGACAACCGGCAAGATAACAAACATGCCCATGACAACCTGCCAGATAACAAACAGATCCGTGACAACCTGCAAGATAACAAACATACCCATGACAACCTTCAAGATAACAAACATGCCCAAGACAACCTGCAAGATAACAAACATGCCCAAGACAACCATCCAGATAACAAACAAACATATCCGTGACAACCTGCAAGATAACCACCATACCTGTGACAACCTGCAAGATAACCAACATGCCCGTGACAACCTGCCAGATAACAAACAGATCCGTGACAACCTGCAAGATAACAAACATACCCGTGACAACCTTCAAGATAACAAACATACCCTTGACAACTTGCAAAATAACAAACAAACATATCCAAGACAACCTGCAAGATAACCAACATGCACATGACAACCTGCCAGATAACAAACATATCCGTGACAACCTGCAAGATAACCAACATGCCCGTGACAATCTGCCAGATAACAAACAGATCCGTGACAACCTGCAAGATAACAAACATACCCGTGACAACTTGCAAAATAACAAACAAAAATATCCAAGACAACCTGCAAGATAACCAACATGCCCATGACAACCTGCCAGATAACAAACATATCCGTGACAACCTGCCAGATAACCAACATGCCCGTGACAACCTGCAAGATAACAAACATGCCCATGACAACCTGCCAGATAACAAACAGATCCGTGACAACCTGCAAGACAACAAACATACCCGTGACAACCTTCAAGATAACAAACATACCCTTGACAACCTGCAAGATAACAAAAATGCCCAAGACAACCTGCAAGATAACCAACATGCCCATGACAACCTGCTAGATAACAAACATATATGTGACAACCTGCAAAATAACCAACATGCCCGTGACAACCTGCCAGATAACAAACAGATCCGTGACAACCTGCAAGATAACAAACATACCCATGACAACTTGCAAAATAACAAACAAACATATCCAAGACAACCTGCAAGATAACCAACATGCCCATGACAACCTGCCAGATAACAAACATATCCATGACAGCCTGCAAGATAACCAACATGCCCGTGACAACCTGCAAGATAACAAACATGCCCATGACAACCTGCCAGATAACAAACATATCTGTGACAACCTGCAAGATAACAAACATACCCGTGACAACCTTCAAGATAACACACATACCCTTGACAACCTGCAAGATAACAAACATGCCCCAAACAACCAGCCAGATAACAAACAAACATATCCGTGACAACCTGCCAGATAACAAACAGATCCGTGACAACCTGCAAGATAACAAACATACCCGTGACAACCTTCAAGATAACAAACATACCCTTGACAACTTGCAAAATAACAAACAAACATATCCAAGACAACCTGCAAGATAACCAACATGCCCATGACAACCTGCCAGATAACAAACATATCCGTGACAATCTGCAAAATAACCAACATGCCCGTGACAACCTGCCAGATAACAAACATACCCGTGACAACTTACAAAATAACAAACATATCCAAGACAACCTGCAACATAATCAACATGCCCATGACAACCTGCCAGATAACAAACATATCCGTGACAACCTGCAAGATAACCAACAGATCCATGACAACCTGCAAGATAACAAACATACCCGTGACAACCTTCAAGATAACAAACATACCCTTGACAACTTGCAAAGTAACAAACAAACATTTCCAAAACAATCTGCAAGATAACCAATATGCCAATGACAACCTGCCAGATAACAAACATATCCGTGACAACCTGCAAAATAACAAACATGCCCGAGACAACCTGCCAGATAACAAACAAACATATCCAAGACAACCTGCCAGATAACCAACATACCCTTGACAACGTGCAAGATAACCAACATGCCCGTGACAACCTGCCAGATAACAAACAAACATATCCAAGACAACCTGCAAGATAACCAACATGCCAGTGACAACCTGCAAGATAACAAACATATCTGTGACAACCTTCAAGATAACAAACATATCCAAGACAACCTGAAACAGACTAACAAACATATCTGTCCTCCGGAAGGGAAAGGTAGTTCATAAGGGACTCTTGGTGATCATCTTCCCAATTATGTCAGAAATCAAGCTGTCAAGTCCTTAGAGTTTAATGTTGTATGCCAGAGGATGCTACATGGACACAGACGCTGGTTTCACAAAGTATCCGTACTGAACGCTTGATGAAGATTACATAACACTGAACAGTTGTTTGCAATGTATCACATGTTTTCTATGACTGTTCGAAGCTAGGCAAGAATTCAAGTGATCATTTGCATGAAATTTTGTAACAAATTAAATTGACAATTACAGCTTTGATGTAGATTGGAACCTCACTTCTAAGGTAACCTTCAGGACTGTGCCAAATTGATCTGGAGGGTGAGGCGATCATATTAATTAGTAAATAACAACATGGGACTGTCGTAGGATGACCTTAATTGAGAGGTGGCTATATATGTAATGTGAAGTTCCACTGAAGTAAATAGGCTACATTTTAATGAAACATCAAATGTGAATATGTGATGCATTCACGTAAACTCTTGCAGAGATTTTTTGACATGATGCGGTTCCTTGACTCACCAGTAGGCGGAGTCTCTCATGCCGACCATGCGGAGACTCTCTTTGATCTTCTTCTCCTTCTCAGCCACCATGCTCACCGTCAGGTAGCTGATGAACGGTGTAAATGCAAGCACGAGGTAAATCGCAGCAAACATCTGAATGAAGCTGAAGTCTGATGTCCATGCTCCCTTCGGGAACTTCTGTGTGGATGCCACCAGCGGACCAATCACGTTCTTCACACCCGTCTTAAGCTGCACGACAACAAAGTGTAGTGAATTCACTCGTAATTTTTTTTATTTAATTTGTCTTGTTAGTTATAGAATTAAATAAATAATAAAGTACGCTATTTTTATAGCATTATAATGCTATAATGCTAGAGCCATAATCAACTGGTGCTCTATGGCACTGCACAATTACAATAGTGTAAAAATTATTATATATCAAAAAAAATTTGTACTCACATTTCAAGTCATCTCATCATCACTTTGCTGTCTCGGGTACACTAATGCACTTTTCATACTACACAATTGTCTACATGATCATCACACCCGAGGTTGCGCAAATATTCATATACATACAGTGTAGAGAGCTTTAAAACACTGTTTCAAACACTTATTAGGAAGGATGTTTAGAACTGTGAATGTCATCCATTACGTTTTAATAGCAGATTGTTTTAATTAATTCCTTTTATTTAGTATTTTTATTGTTTTCTTTCTTTGTTTAGAACTGGTAAATTGTTTAATGATTTTGTTTGTAATAGTAATGATATTTTAGTTATTATTTATTTGTTATTATTTATTTATATTTGATTGCTGTAAACTGTATATTTTATCAAAAGCTGTATAAATGTAGAGGCAGGAGTGTGTGTATGTCCGAGAGATGCCCATTCCATGAAACAGTGATTAGAACACTGGACTCAATCGAGAATGAATGCTCTTGCTGCTGTTTTGAAGCTTGGACAACAGCATTCACTCCACATTGCCTCCGACACTGTTGTATCAGACAGTGGTGGATATAGATATATATGTGTAAGAATAGCCTTCACACATTAACTAGAGTTGGTGTTAGAATGAACCGCTCTGTCAGGTGGTAAAGTGTAAAGCACACTGAGCAGCAATGAAGGCTTGATGTCATGCCATATAAGAACACACAATTACCTAGTCACTGACATGTACAACAATAGAGATCTGTGGACAGAGAATGCAGGTAAGATGTACCTCAATAAGTGCAGCATCTATGGCTGTTTGCAGGGCAATGAAGCCCTGTTTGAGGTAGCTGTCAGCCATACACTTCTGTCTTGCACCACGGCACTTATCTACAACAGTTTCCTCTTGTCACATGTTTTTTTCTACAAGGTTTCCTCACAAGCATTTAAGAAATATAATCTTCGTCTGGTCACACAGTCATGGTGTATAACGTTGAACTGAATAGTCTGAATTCAACGTTTCTCACTACTTTAAGATGTTCTTTGAGAATAGACATTTCTAAACTGACGATCTTTCTTATTTTTTCACTTGATCATTCCCAGTTACAAGTGTTTGGAGAACTAATGACACAGATGATATTCAAAATTGCAAAACAACATCAGCTAGTGGTGCTTACCGAAACACTTTCCCCCAATTTCCTAATTATACTAACAAAACTTTACTGGTACCTTGCCACGAATATATTGCAGCCATCTCTGTTGACGCTATCTTTGTATAGTTCATTCGAATTGTGTATGTCAAATTCTGTAAAGTTCCATCGGCAAAGTCGATTCCAGCTATCACATCACGAGCATCTTTTCTGTACGTATTGACAGCTTCATCCGACGATCCAAAGAGGATGTATGTGGTTGACCCATCTGACTGAAGATGAACCATGACTTCGTCCATAAGCTGACCAACAGCTGTAGTGTTTGGGCTGACATAGAGTTGACCACTTCCCACTTCTGTGGAAACCGACTGGGTTGGAAAGTTGGGAATCGCTGCCTCAGTTGATGGAGATGTGAGATATTTGATCATAGCCAGGATGAGAACCATATAAATTGGATATAGTACTTCCTGAAACAACAAAACAGTCAACTGTCATACATGGATGTGAAGTTGTCAAGCAAGTAGACAACGTTTGGGTTTTGTTCACAGGTGGCAGCAAATGCAGAACAAATAAATATATAATATTTATGAACATTTCTTTTTACATAATAACTTCATACTGAATACGTTGTATTATTTCAACAATTCAGTTGAAGATCAAAAATAGTATGTATAATTTGTAAAATGTAATAAGTCTGTGTTTGTACATGTGCACACAATCCCCACACATACATCTGTGTGAGCATTTAAACATGAATGGAAATGTTAAGAAAGTCTACACAATAAAATGTTAAAGCAAAAAACAAAATCGGCTTCAAAATAAAAAACACAACATATTCATCCAAACATTTTTGTTTCAAGCACAATTAGCAACTGACAAGTAACATGCCTCAAAGCATCTACATATAATGATACACATTTGGAATTATTGATACTTACCCCCAGAACTTGCCCCTTGTTCCTGGATTTTATGAGAACATTCCTCTTTATCAATGCCAGTAGCTGTCGAGACAAACCCGACCTTGCCATGGCTGTGCCTAGAAGCACACCAAAGAAAAGGTTCAAATAATGATACTATGCACTACTGTATAGTTAAATACATACATATGTATACTACAATACACTGCACGTATACAAATGTGACACATTTACAAAACATAATGGAAAATTGCACTTTACTGATAGTGATAACAAAGTTAAAAGCAATTAAAATGCCATGAAATGGTCTAAATAGCCTAGAAAATGCATATTTTGGGGGCCTGGTTACTTGCCTTTCTCTAAACGTGAAACACAAGGAATTTGTCTACATGGTTGATCGGCATAGACCATAAGACTGGGTTTTTATGATGTTGTATGTGTGTGTATATACTGGTGTTACATAAATTGGTCATAGTTAACGGAATATACCGTTTTGTCAAAGAAATGGATGAAACTGTTACGAAAATTATTGTTATCATTATTAAGTGCCCTTTCACATGGCAGATGTGATGCGAGTCATGTCTGTTTCATTTGTGCCATTCCATGAAATATACTATGACAGTTCTTCTATGAAAAGAACTGAGTTTTTTCTACAAAGAAATTAATCAATATACAAATAAATAAACAAGTAATTACAAAAAGTTTAAATATTATAAATCACTCGCCATTATTTAATTCAAACAATACAAACTGTTACTAAAAATGGTTTTATGGAAATACACTTTGTTCAATGAAAAAACTATGCTATGACAACCAGCGCTATCCCACAAATTGGTCATAGCAGCTGTGAATAACCTCGTTAATGGTAAGATGCAGTGCATTGCTAAAAGCAAACAGGGCCATTCGATAACTATCCTGTGATTAATATTATTAGTAACTGCGTGTATTTTTTGCTAAAAAGAGTGCCTCCATTTGGCACTTGAAATGATAGTTGTCTTATGAAAATTGTAAGTATTTCGGTTCCTACAACGTGTACATATCCAGTCCTACCACAAAATGATTGTGATCTGCAGAAACCTGGTGCAATGTATACAAAGTGCGAGTAAAGTATGAACGAAATGCAAGTAAAAATATAGACCATGGCTTAGAAGTGTGAAACAACCGCTCCCCTGAAGGTCAGATGAGTAGATCATGGATGGTTATGGCTGCCAACACATTCCCGCCAAATCCTGGGGAGGGCGTTCCACTAAAGTACTCACGACTGGAAAATTTATGCCAGGTCAAAAATTGTGTCATTGAAATCTTGTGTTGTAATGTTCTTGGCCAATTTTAATACATGGCTCGATCTCAAACAGATTCACATAACATGCTTTGGCCATACAGCGATTTATACAGTGCAGGTAGGATGCATGGTTTTTGATGCAGGTGTTTTTATACGAGATTTGGATTAAGTAATTCACTCAAAACGACTTTTCTAACTGTTTATTTACAGAAATTTAACGGAATAAGTGTTACAGATTTACCACATAGATATCTTACAGAAGAATTTGATCACGTTTTTGTTGAAATGGCAAAAAAAATTTGGATGCACGATTAGTGTCCTCACTTGTATAGAAGATGAAAGCTCGGTTTGTGGTCAACCAGTACCAGAAAAACATCTAGTGTCACCACAACAATCAACAGGCTCAAATTGCCTTCCCTCCAGCACCGCAGAAAGGTGGCAAGGTTGACCAAGCTACATAAAATCCTTAAAAACCAAGCAATAGGACACGCAAGTCTCGTCTGCCTCCATACTGGTTTTACGCTATTTTGCCCTTTTCATTCATGATCCGGTCCCCAACGACGCGAACGAGCTATGTATTGTTTCGCATATGGGTGTAACTGCCACAGCAGAAACCTCCGTTATAAGTTTTATAGGTTTCCACCCAAAAAAATGAACTAGAAGGTGGGAACTATTATGCATGCAAGTTATGATTTTCAAACTGTTTGCACATCGCAGTGATTTTGACTTTGAATAATGGTTATACCGGAACGACGAAACTGTGTCATTGTCAGTTGTGGCATGTGAAATGTTTGCCATTATAAAGTCTACAATGACCAAAGGCACAGTTGTATGTGAACAATCGTAAACATCATTTAACTATGTATTTGTCCAATGTACATGATTTATGGATGTAATGCATCTTTACAAATGGGGTTTAAGGGAACATATTCTAGAGCAGTAATAAAATTATTATTCGTCTCACTCAGACAAAAAAATGTATAATAAATACACAAACATTGCGTTAACATTAAGTGCAGCTGTGCAAGTCAAAAATGTTTAAATAACCAAAATATAAATAATTAATAATTGGACTTCTGTAATAAAGAAGTTTAACATAATTACCAATGATGATTACAATTTACAACATGCGATCTTCCCTGTTTACTGACGAGTGCTGCATGACAACCGATCGAGGGAGCGGAGGCCGGCCGTGAGTGGATACAATTTCACAGGCGACACACCATTAACTTGTAACTTTTGTCTTTCATCGACGCTTGCACTCATTGTTGTACAGTCTACTGAACCTGTTGATTTTCCTTGAAATTTAACATTCCGTGTGGTGTAGTTTACCCAAAATTGTAATGAAAACACAATGCCTGTAACCGAATGAGCGATAATTCCGGACAACGAAGTGGGCCCCGGAAGTGTATGATCTCGTTAACTATCGCATAAAAAATGGACCGGAAACGAGAATCACTTGCGTCCCCTATAGTCGATCGTTTCAAACTAGTTCCTGTCCCAATCACACAAAGAAGAGGGCACTCACAGCAGCTCTATCATATCCAGTGTAGAACCAAGTACAGACAACATTCTTTCCTCCCCAATACCATCAAAGACTGGAACGAGCTGCCTGAAAAAGCTGTGGCTGCCTTGTAGTACCCTTGACACCTGGCTTTAAAGCAAGGATGCCACAAATCTAAGTCTAGATCCTCCATAGTTAGATTATGTAGGGGTATGGATCTTATTTTAATTATTCATTTACTTATTTATTTGTTTTAAATGTTATTCAATTGTATATGTTTGGTTTTTGGGGGTTTTGTTTTATCTATTTTAATTTTTTAAAGTGAATGTTCTCCATAGGTCTGACTCTCTAGTCTATATATACTTCTCTTGGTAAAACAATTCCTACCTCCTCGCAACCCCCAAAGTGCGGCAGAATAATCAGCAAGATGATTGTGGCCGCCAAAAGGATGATGATGATGATGACAATGAATTCGTGGGAAGAGAGTAAGAGTTGATGACTTAATCAGTTAATGTTGCGATCAGTGGATGCGAGCTACGAATATTTGGCTACGGCCTACGGCTACAGTCTACAGCAACTACGCCTACGGCTACGCCTTCTTCGATTAATGGTTCATTCCATACATTTCGAATTGATTCAACAACAATCACAATCATGTGACAATCATATGATATTAGTAGGGTATTAATTTGTACTTGTAGGAGGTAGGTTTTTCTTTTCTTCTCTGGCTCGATGACAGCACCTGTCATAAATCGTGTATCATCAGACTACACACGCTATGGAATAAGTAACAAGATGCACTTACAAATATGTCTTGATTCTGCTTCTCGATATTGCGATGTTAATTACAAACTAACGCCACTCATGCCGTTATAAATTTTGTGGTCGGTAACATCCGGCTTTTGCCTGTCAACAAATCGCATCCGGCAAACAAGACGCTAGTTTAATGTGGTTCCCGAATCATTCCCTAGAGGCGCTCCGCAAATTGCGGAAGAGCAACCGAAAATCACCGATTTACAATATACATATATAATCGGAACGTGTGAAGGGGCTCTTAAATCAGACTAAATATCTAAACCAATTTCCTTGCATAAATTATTAGTAGCAAAACATACGTTTTGTGCTTGGCCATGTAAGAGTGAGCCAGACGGGGGCTTGTTTAATGAGTAGCGTAGTCCGCCGTAGATCTAGATGATCCAGGCGTCGTGATGTGGCACCACTTTTTGGTCATTGGGTTCCTGACTCCTTCACCCGAGACGCTCCGCAGATTACTCTATAGATATGTTGTGTGTGTGTGTGTGTGTGTGTGTGTGTGCGTGCGCGCGTTCCTCTAAAACCATGCTGCTACTTCTCTGTGCAACCTTCTGGTAGACACCATATTCGGAGCGAAATGGAGAGGGGAGTGTGTGTGTTTGTGAGAGGGAGGGAGGGAGGGAGAGAGACTCAGAGAGAGAGAGAGAGAGAGAGAGAGAGAGAGAGAGAGAGAGGGAGAGAGAGAGGGAGAGAGAGACTGTGCGTGTGCGTTTGTGTGTGTCACTGCATGTCAATGTGTGCGTGCGATGGACGTGCGTGGACGCGAATGAGAGTGAAAATTGGGAAAGGAGGAGAGTCCTCCAGACGAGGGATGACAATTGTTCTGCTGATTACGTTCATGTGGTTTATGAAAAAAAGTTCAGGAATATGTGTAGTTTCTCACTTGTATGGTGTGATGGAATGCTTGGTACTACCTCAGTACTGGTACCTTCTGCTGTAGGCCTCTTTTAAAATGTACGATATACATTTGTATTGTATAATTTCATTACAAATTAATCATGGGAACATCGAAAACATACATACCATAAAAATAATATTGATTTTAAAAATTCAAATAAAATTCACATATTTTCGATCAATTCACTTCAAATTCAATTAAGAATTGAACCCGGGTCTGCTTGTGATTACTAATACCTTTAATATGTCTGTTAAACACTCTTATAATGAGTGCAAAATCCATTCACGTTTAATTAATTTCCCCATGGCCCCCAGCTAATGGCATTTAATAGATAATTACCAGATAATTAGAGCCAGCTAGTTCTCCACATAACTAAATCATTATATGACTTTAAAACATATTATTCACAACTAAATAATGTAGTTGTAATGAGACACTTGGACAAAATACCAACAAACAAACACCCTTTGTAATACAACTTTGTTTACTTATTTGGGTATACCAGCATTACTTTTCATAGAACATTAAACACTGATCATAACATAGCATGATCATGAGTACGTTCCTCAGTTTTAAAAAGACTGTTCTTAATACTAGAACAGATTTGTTGAAGGTACACTGTCTGCTAATTTGTGTTTAACAAGCCTGGAACATTGTTTGGAATTTTAATATCATTCCCACTAAACGTACACATATACAATCGAGATAAAAAAGTGGGATGAATGTAGAACTGATTCAACAATCGTCTTGATCATATTACTACCACCCCAGGCTCGAGAGGGTAATTCTAGGTAATGGCGCGGATATGTTGCTTTAAATGGTGTGGTAATCATTTGAATGGCATTAGGCAGTCAGATGTGACAGTTCTTCATGCAACGTCAGATGTGTGTAGCTTCTAATAGGGCCGAAACTTTCTCGCGGCTCTCATATCTGCTACCCGCCGCTTGTCTTCTTCAAACTTCTGCCGCAGCTCAGCAATGTCTAGTAACAGACCAAGTGTTAACTGTATTGACAGTACCATTTCTCATACAACACTCTACATCAATAACTGGCATAAGTCTTTTGTCAGGATAATGATTCCGACCCCGGCTCTGTGAGTTACACATTTACGCCCTGAGCGTGTGGGATCTTTAACTTTACTTGGCATAGACACCAGTTAGAAGGGAACAACATCTTTTAGTATCTTCCAAAAGACAGAATGTGGGGTGATTAAAACTGCCAACTTTTCAAAACGGTGGTCATATATGGACTTGAATCCCAATGCCCTTGATTGAGTGCAGTGCAGTGGTGTAGTGGCTAGAGCTTCGGACTCTCGACTGAAAGAACCCGGGTTCAAATCCTGGGCTGCGGTGTTGAATCTTGAACAAGTTTGTTCACTCTACATTGCTCCAGTTCACTCAGCTGTATGAATGAGTACCTGGCTATAGACGGCGGTGGATATTTGTGTACGAATAGTCTTTGTGTATTAATTGCAGCGTGGCTGGATGCTTCCCAGAGAAGTCAAGATGGTGTTTGATTGTACAGGGAGTAAAGTGTAAAGCGCATTGAGTAGTCCTGAGGACTGGATACTGTGCTATATAAGAACGTACCTTTACTTTTTTATTGATGGTCCAGCGCTCTACTGCTCATGTGTCTTGCTTAATGTAATTTTTGCCCAATTTCCATTTGTCCAATGATTTAATTAAAACTAAACAAACAATTTGCAACAAGCCAGCTTGTCATGGATAGGTTTGATTGGTGTGTGAAATGGTTCTAATACAAAACTAATAGCATTTGGTAGCAACTAATTTCATTGATGCGAATAACGAGGAATGTTAGCAATATGTGTCGTATGGAAACTAAGAAGCTTGCAGATGTATATAACTCACGTTCACGTTTTGTCTCACGCATCTGGAAGCTGTAGAAATTGAGGAGTTCCTGCAAAGAGAGAGAGAATCTTGACGTGTACATATAACATCTGTGTCAGCCCATTTCTACAGTTCTTTTACACAGGCACTGTGTGCACTGTCTCATCTTAGAGATACAGGTATGTTCTTATATAGCACGGCATACAGTCGACATGATTGCATAAAGTGCCTTCTCACAACCACCCTCTCTGGGCAGCATCCAGCCATATTGCAATTACTGCATGAAGACTATTTGCATACATAATTATGTATAACATGAAAGGGACGTTGAGTCCCCACCTTGCATGGGATGAAGGGAATGTTGTGCCCCCACCCTGCATGGGATGAAGGGAGTGTTGTGCCCCCATCCTGCATGAGATGAAGGGAGTGTTGTGCCCCCACCCTGCATGAGATGAAGGAGTGTTGTGCCCCCACCCTGCATGAGATGAAGGGGGTGTTGTGCCCCCACCCTGCATGAGATGAAGGGGGTGTTGTGCCCCCACCCTGCATGAGATGAAGGAGTGTTGTGCCCCACTCAGACTCTGTGTGGGATGAAGGGAGTGTTGTGTCCCCACCCTGCATAAGATGAAGGGGGTGCTTGTAAGATGAACAAACACTTGTGAAGTCGCCCCCACTCCTACCTTCCTTCCATTAAACATACTTTATTTTATCTGCTGTTTTGTTGCAAGTTTTTTGTATAATGCCGTCATGTCTGTTCTACCCATGATTAATTTCTTGATTGAGACAATAAAGAATATATCTTATCTTACTTTCTCCTTCCTCTTCTTCTTTTCCTTCTTACTCAGTCGTTTCTCATGTGCCTCGGTACGTGGCGCCCCCTTGCTCTTGCCGTATCGGGTCACCGTGACCCAGCCGTCCTCGTCCGGCACACCCTCTGCCTCCCTTGCCACTTGCCGCTCCTGACAGCCAATCACAGCACGCCACATACACAGCTTTGTAAAACACCACGGAGGACAAATACAAATATGTTCTATTTTAAATGTCATACAAATAAATTTAATCAAATACTGAGTATGCTCTATTTTAGTCAAATATAAATACATTTTCAAGGTTAAATACAAATATCATAAATATGGCTTATTTTTAAACTGGCAGTTACCCCATTATCGCATGGCATGAACAGACATCTATTAATAGTTTCTGTTTAAAAGAAGCCTCTAGATTAAAGAGATTATATTACACTTGATTGAAATGTGACCCCATTTTGAAAACAAACATTTCGTTAGCAAATCTTGAACACTGAAAATTGACCCAAATATTACAGTGCATTTAAAACAGAGCCTCAAGACAACCTTGATGTAGATCAAGTCCACGGTTAAAGTGATATGTTGCTATTTAACTGGTAGAACACAGTGTAATCGTAATGAGATCATACCAATGTTTCATGCAATTCAGAAACCTTTCTATAACATGATTTACAGATAATATTTATTATTAACACCATATCTGCCTTGCGAGGCATTTCACCATCGTTCCTTACCTGTTCAACTTTACTATCGAATACTGCCATGTAGTCATCAATCTCTTTCTGTAACAATTTGACTTGGGGACACTGTTGTTTATATGCCTCACACCACTCTGTCAACACACAAAATACAATCTTGTGTTACTGTTAGTATGATGCATTTGCTACTGAACTGATAATTTGAACTGATTAATTACTGTCGCTGTTATAGAAGTCATTGTTATAATCCTGTAATGTACAAAGTACAAATTATGTAACATTTTCGTCAGCAAAAGCAAAAAAAAGTTAAGAAATTTGGTTATCTATTGTGTTATATTATGTAACAGATGCTGGAGATATTATTTTAGGTAGCCTCTATCATCTATACATACACTGTAGATGATTATAATGTCATTTACCAGGTAATATCATACAAATTAATAACATGGATTTATTAATTCCATAAAATGAACGACTGAATTTAACTGACTTGCATTGGTTGAGATGACAAGAAACCTGTGGCGACACCTACTTGTGATCCCTGTACTGAGGTTGTGCTCTCGTGTTGATAAAATCTTTGTCTCTGTTGCTGTCACCGACTTTTTAATTGATGTTGCATTTTTAAACACAATGTAGGCAACAATATGTCCCTGAAAATAAAACAATAGTTTAGGAGCGGGCACAGGTGTTATTATAAAATGTCATTTTTTACACAACCCAACTTTTTTATTATTAGCTTCAATCTAATAATATTACACATGTCCAATGGCACTAACATATACACCTGTACTATAATTCTACAAAATATTAGATGGATGTGAACGATATTTTTCGAGATATTTTATTTTGAAAATAAATGACGAAATATATTGTTTTGCCAGTTTGGCATCTGGCAAGAGAAAAGCACAAAATTTTAAAATATAACTTAGGCAAATAAAAATATGAAAAAATGGTAGCTAAATTTGATATATGGACAATAAAAACAAGTTTCATTAAACTATATCACATTGTTTGGTTTTTATCTGACTTTTTGTGACTGGTTTTCCTTTCCCTGATTGCCTGGAGTCAGGGAAAAATTCAAAACTAAAACTTGCACTGGAGTGGATCTAAAACCAGAACAACTATTGCAACATAATAATGTTGTAGTTTAAAATGTACCTTTATTAGAGAGATAACAAATATAGCTTACTTTGTATAAGTACAATTGTTTTTATTTCTAAAATAATATTAAATTGAACTATCTGTAATCACATATTTAACACAATCACTGTTTCTTTGTAATCTTTATAAATTTGGACATTTCTTTTAAAATATGACGAGCATTGCACGCCCCTTGAACCAAAGATCGACTTGTACAAGCGTCCATTGCGAAGGCTGTGTGGATCAGCCTATTTTATCGTGACGGAGATCTACCTTTAACAATAAACAAATACTAAAATTATTTGCTACAAGATATCAATACAATATTATTTGTTGTGTAGATCATATTTGTTTGCAATTAGGAACCTCAATATACAAAAATATCTTGCATGCGCATCGAATAAAACATTAACTGACGGCACCCGTAACGAAACTACCACCGAAGCCTCGCTAAGTGTCAATACTTGGGAAAAATTTGCAAATCTTTCACTTTTTAAGTGCATGTGCTGTCACAAATTAAATGTAATCTTCATAAAAGAACATGTGTTTGATTCCAAATTTAATGCCGAATCGATTGATAATAAGCACTAGCCGATCTGATATGAAATAGTAAAGTTGTTAGCAAAAGATGACAGCTACACATTGGCTTTTGTTACATACGTATGTGGCCGGCTTATTTTCTTCGTTCGGATTAGTGCTTATCACTGTTCGGTCAAACTACTATTCCTCTTCAATATAAACTTTATTCTGACTGAATATGACTAATATTGACGCGGCGCAAGGTCTGTGAAGAAGCTTGATTTACGCTTCGTTTTTCGACCTGACCGGAACGCGAGCATAACAACATAGCATCTTAGCCCAGGCAGCATGTCACCACGGCCTGTAGATCGTGGACTCGTGGGTTGTTTTGGAAATCCACTAAACTCATAGTTTTTTAGTTATCACAACAAAATTTCACACATGAACAGACAACACATTGGCATTTTTATAGGTACAAATTTTATATCAATGCATGTATTAGCAAGGCTTGGAGTACAAATTAAAATACGGTCAATTTGACTGAAAATGCATGCCCAAGCCTAAATAGTTTACTTGATATATGTGGCATCCTATCTCACCAAGATAACTTGGAATGGAACACAAAACAAAAAGATGTAGAAAACAGCTGAGTTTGTAAAACCTGCAATACCAATTTTGCCAAAAGTGAAACAAATTCAGATTAAAAAATGAAAATATAAGATAAAATTAAGCTTGTGAGAATTTATTCAGAGAAACATCATCCTGACTGGCAGTAGTACAGGAGTGCAGTAGCGCAGTGGTAAGAGCTTCGGACTTTTGATTGAGAGAACTCTGGATGATGGTGTCAAACCTTGGGAAAGTTTGTTTACTCTACATTGCTTCAGTTCATTCAGCTGTATGAATGTGTACCTGACTATAGACAGTGGTGGATATTTGTGTACGAATAATCTTCATGCATTAATTACAGTGTGGCTGAATGCTTCCCAGAGAAGTCGAGATGGTGTTCGATTGAACAGGTCTGCCTGGGAGTAAAGTGTAAAGCGCTTTGAGCAGTCCTGAGGACTGGATACTGCGCTATATAAGAACTTACCTTTACTTTTTTAGTACATATGTGTATAAACTGTTGGAAAATGTTCTGGTAAAGTAGTGTAAAAAACCAAGGCATAACATTTGCGGTGACACAGTAAATGTGCCTTGTTGGAACAATGGTGATACACAAGATGGAGGCAATGCTGGACACAGGATACTATAGGATGTACAACAGTGACGGAGCAAGAAGAAATCTACCAACAACTGTAGAATTCCTTCCTGGTGCTCTATGGTTGAGTTTGGCAGAAAGTGAAGAAAGTGCTAGGAAGGACCCACAAGTTGAGCTGTGATAGATATTCGCATGGCTAAAGCCTGAACCGACCATATTTTATACACTAGCACTCAATGGTGTGTAGCTAACAGCATGGAACTTACAGTGAGGCCTTTGCATGGAGAGAAGAACTCTGATGACTTCTGTTTGGTGCCTGAGGGTGTATCACCTGGGTTCTTGTGAAGATGCACGGCTTCCACTTTGCCACAGCCTGAGAATAACCTCCCTAGACATTCCTGTGAGCATATCCACAGTTACCATTGAATATTACAAGTAAAGCAACAGAAAGCATATATTAAAATGAGGTTGTCTGTTCAAAGATTTTCATTTATTAATTAATATAATGTTCTTAAGACTATACTAAGATGAAGGTATATATTGTATGTCAAATTGTGTTTAGTAAACCCATAACAACGGTCGCAATTTGAAGGTACGACCACGGGAACATGTTCAAATAGTAAACCCATAACAACGGTCGCAATTTGAAGTACGACCACGGGAACATGTTCAAATAGTAAACAAAACATCCAGTTTCAAAACAAGCTTTATTGGCAATATAGCCAAGTTTGGCAGAGTTAACTGCTATACCCTTTGATATTCAACTTTCCCACATTCAACACAGCAGACATCCTGTTACAAGTAAATGTGCCCACTAATTCAGTGTAGATGAACAGGCTACGACCCTTTAATATTCTTGTCCTATATTTAATATATTGTGTCTTAATAACTCTACTACATTCTACCTAATACATATGTAACACATCTAACATTGCGTCTATCTATACGATTCTATAGTTACAATGACCGGGTCTGATTCAGCGAGATCAGTCAAAAAACAAACTTACAAAGTTATTACATGTTGATGACAAAGTTGTCACTGGAAGAAAGACAGTCCAACAGAGTGACAATGATTGTAAATGAAAAAGATATACAGAGGAAGTAGCCACTTGTCAAAATGTTTTAACAAATGCACGTCGACGCATTGGAATAATACAAATGTTTGAATTTAGTCAAATTAACATACATTTCCAGGATTGCATGTAAATTTGTCACATTAAATTTTTATATCAAATGTGCATGTCTTTAAACTTAAGTGCATCTGAGAGAGCATTAATTTAGAAAAATCAATTGTTTGCATTGAAATGCGAATGTCTAGGGTACCCATTCAAATGCACTGAACATGTGATAGCTACATTTTAACATTAATACATCCGAGTTTGTTAACAAGTCAGTCGTTGATTGCCTTTTCAAACCTCTGGAGAACAGTTCTGTACCAGGTGAGGCTGTGAGTACATTGTTTCACATTGAGCTAACAACCACAACCATTGTGCGCTCACCTTGTTCACGTATGACGGCACATTGAGGATGAAGAGGGTGCGACTTCTGGGCAGTGAGGGGTGGGGGTTCCGCACGTCATGTTGCTTCACATATAGATACTGCGTCACACAGCTCTCTTCACTGTATTTCACAGGAATCACTGCAAATATAGAGTAACAATATAAACAGACAGGTGACAACATGTAAACTATAAAATACAGTTTCAATTCGTTGTCATCTAAAAACCAATCTTTTTAATATATTGCCTATTCTTGTTAGCTTCTTAGCACATCTGATGATGACTTTCAGATTGTATGTTCACAATTACGAGAATGCATCATCTTTTGATTTTTCCATTTGCTTTTTATTCTTAAACTATGAATGTCGTATATGTGAGAAGTTTGGCAGCTCTGTACATGTAGTTGTTTCATGGTTCTTCTTCCAGTTAATGCCCACAATTATTAGGTTGATTACTCTGGAATTGGGAGTTTCTAAAAGAATGAGATCCTAGCTCAGTGAGTCCACGCCAGTTTTTTTAATTTCCCTGCATGGAATCTTTTACGTCCCTGGCATAGGCACCAGACAGAACTAGATGGAACCAATGCCAATGGGTTATACTGTGTCTTCTGAAAGACACAGCCTCACAGTCACACACACTGGTAAAGGCTAAAACCCAGCCCCACGTTTTGACACAGCAGCCGAAACACCACCCACCCGGCCGACACCAGGATTCGAACCCCAGGGCCCAGTTAGCCTAGGTAAGAGAGTAAAAGATCGCCAACGTAAAGTAAGTTGTGCGACCGTGGTATGGGTCTAAAATATTACTGATTAGTGCATCAGCTGATCAAGCGCAACTACTACAACAACAACAACAACAACATACACTGCAGCCTGGACGAAGCAGACCAATTATAATAATCCCTTATATTATCGCCCAAACACGTGAACTAAACAGCATTGTTAAAGCAATAAAGGACAATTGCGAACTATTAATCCAGCAACATCCTCACTGTACCATTTGTTACTACATACACACTTTAACAAGGGGAATATCTCCACCCTAATTTACCAGTGAATCCTTGTGTCGATACTTGTCTGCCCGCCATGTCAACAACCATGTTTCGATTGTGGGGTGGCGCCACCGTTTGTTGGTCGGTCAAGATTTGACTGGTGCGGAGTCCACCGTGTGGCACCACTGCTATATCCAAATCTGATAAAAACCTGCCTTTTGTCAGAAAGTTATCAGGTCTGAATCCCGAGTCTTCTTTCAGCGTGCTATCCTCTTGCAATAAAAAACTCGTCTTGGCGACGCCCTCGTCTTTTATCCTTGACAACTCCTCCGTCCTCTAAACAAGTATCAGTATCCATGTATTCTTCATAGTAGAACGTAGGGGAACGGCGTGCAAAACGTGCCCTCTGCCCAAAACGGGCCCCCAGCCGTTTGGCGTTATTATATCCCTATCATCAGTTGGAAGTGCGAAACGCACATTCAAAGAGGTGAGTTCAAATATATTGTTTTTTTACACTTCACACTTAAATGTCAGCACTATTTTCAAAATATCATATTTATGTTTTGTGCACGTTGAAAACAACGAAAACTGTGTTATGCATAAGACAAACGTCTATACTCTGAAATATATGTATGAGATTTAAAAAAATGGAGAGTTTGTATTCAACTTGATAAACAACCCGATGCCGCGAAGTGCGCCAAAAACGGGTCCCTAAGCGATCCGCTATGTTAACAGAGGTATGCTATCGTCGAAATATTTAATTAATTGATACTTCCACAAATGCTCTAGATATAATTATAAGTATTAAGTAATATAATACACGATGTAGTATTTTTATTGGAAAGAATCGAAGGGACGTACTATCGTCATTTATGTACGCATGTTTATTTTATTATACATGTTATTTTAACATTTGTGATATATTTTTCTTCGATATTTCACGCCATAGTCCAAAATCAATCAATTTTATGTTCATTTTTTATACAATTTGTCGATACTGTGTATAAACAGTATACAGACTTACAAATAAGCAAGTGTGTGTATTCTACGTTATCCAAATGCATCATTAGTTGAAAGCCATACCATCAGACACATGTTCACTTGAGGCTAACCCCATTGTTATACAGCTGACGACAAGGGCCCAGTGAAAGATATTACCCAAAACATTTTGTTTGACAATTTCTCATATTTCCACATCAGCAAAACAAAGTCGTATTTTGCTATGACACCACTATGGTGACAAATAATGCGTATATTAAGTATTGTTGTGCATGCCGTGGCTAGTGTCTCACATTTAGTAACACAAGGTGGCAGATAACGTAGGACACATTGCAAAAATTTGTTTAAAAAATCATCATAGTTTTAATGGTTATTGCAGTAAACCACAGGTAGGTTGGACGAGAAAATGTTTTGTTCCAAGAACCTCAACATGTCTACATTCGTATCAAAATACAATTTCTTTTATTATTTTACAATTATTTTATTGAGTTCATATTTTTTTGATTTCTAAATTAGACTGGAGACATGCTCGGTAGTTTTAACCAGTTAGTATTATATTTGATCACAGGTGTGTATATATCTCCATAGACTAGATCCAACACAGTATGGTAGTATAGCAACATATTTTGTTTTAACTCACTTGGGTCAAATAAACACTTCCTATTCCGATTGATGTTTTGTCGGTTCGCTATGCCAACAATTCAACATTCTACGTCGCAATCAATACTATCAAAAACAGAAAAGCCGACGAAAATGGTCAAAACTCAAAACACGTCAAAAACACTTAATTCAATGGTGGTTATAGCACCCTTGTGGTTCGTCTAATCTCGACGCCCTTGGTATCATCTGACAGCTTAAACTTTCTGTTATCATATAGCACAGTTAACTGCTTTGTCGATAATCATTCCTAAACCAATATAAAAAGGAACTACAATCGTGTTGTTTTTCGATGTTTTAGACACTGCCGAACGACGTTAGTCCATCAACAAAGTTCATCCATCCAGCGAATGAGGCGTCACTTTCTAATTTGTACAGATTTAGACACACGAACCGTTGGTACTTACCTAATACCTACGGTGCCTCTGAACAAGGCATTGGGTTAGTTATTGCTCATGTCGTTGAGAACGGTGCCGAGAGACTCGTAGCGCACCACCCAGAAGGCTCTCACAAACCGAAACAAAACTTGTGAAGCCTTACACCAAAGAAAAGACGAACTCAGCATCCATGATGACTTTTTCATTTGGGACATGCGAGTAATAATGTTCCATTTGCCTACAAACACTGTTGAAAGAACTGCACAGTGCACACTCTGGGATCGTTTCCATGGAAGCCGTACGTACGCTGCCGTGTGATGGTATCGATCAGGACATTGAGAAAACTGTTATAACTTGCAACATCTGCATGCGTAGTCGGCCCAGACTAAGTGTCCCGTTTAAACAATAGGCCTACATGACGTTCAGCACCAAACATATTTCTATAGTAGCACGAAGTACACATATTATTTCTATAAATATTGAACCATTTGCCCCGTGTTGCCATGCCTGCGGTTTTCCCGCGGAGATGGGCTTGTTTTAGGGTGCAACCTCGGGACAATTTGACAGTTGCGGGTTGTGTTTTGCGGTTTGGGGAGCTTGTTTTGTTTTGGGGTTAGTCGACTGTTTTTGATACATTTCCTCTTTCCATTTTGAATTAACCTACACAGTTACTGTACAAATAGCCTTGTACAGTAACTTTGACGGTTACTGTTTTTTTAATGTTGGAATGAAAGTTTAAGCTGTCAGACAAAACTTGTGAAGCCTTACACCAAAGAAAAAACGAACTCAGCATCCATGATGACTTTTTCATTTGGGACATACGAGTAATAATGTTCCAATTGCCTACCGCCAAAGACCAGATGGAAAGACCGAAGTCCAGATGGAAAGACAAATGCAGAAGAGACATGGAAATCGTGGGTCTGAGTGCAGATGTGGTGATGGACAGGGCGACACGGAGAAAGAAAATTACCAGCCATACCGACGACCCCAGATGACGGGAAAAGTCAGAGAAAAAGAAGAGAGTTACTGTACAAGTAGCCTATGTTAATTCTAAAGTCGCGTCATCTCTAGACTTCGCCTAGTGCAAATTGCGTCGTATAGTAATTAATATATTTAAAATAATAATGGTCCCGCATAAAATGCGCACATATAAGTAAAGCAAGGGTGACACATCACGTGGACGGTAATGTATTCGCGTGAACGCATAAGGCCTATGC
Source organism: Paraescarpia echinospica (assembly GCA_020002185.1). Classification (NCBI taxonomy): domain Eukaryota; kingdom Metazoa; phylum Annelida; class Polychaeta; order Sabellida; family Siboglinidae; genus Paraescarpia; species Paraescarpia echinospica. Next base: position 29,199,730 of record CM034535.1, on the reverse strand, counting down.
GGGCGAACGTGCGAGCTTGCGCGTGTCAGTGTGTGTGTTGTGGCGATATGTCATTTAAATTTAGTATAATTGCTAGGTAGCGCTACTGTATTTCTATGTTCCCACTAACTTGGCATAGTTTAGACAGGTGACACCATCACGTGATTTCAGGAGTCCTTGACCGAGCCTCGTGTAGCGGGTCTGCATGGAGATGTTCAAATAAACCAGTCGTCTTTATAAAACGCGCGTCCGAAATTACTTTACATATATAACAACAAAACGATACATGTGTGTATAAAGGAGGGTGCGTTTTTGGCCGGCGACTGCACATTTCCCTATAACATCAAACATATTTCAGCCGGAGCACCAGAAGTCCAATATAAATTGACGATGATCCGGGTATTGTGGCTAATTCTGTTGTACAGATGACCGGATGGTTGCCCCGAGTAACCACAGATTTTCAACCAAATTCATCCCTGGTGAATCTTGTTTGTTATCCAATTCCTTGATTTTTTGTGTTTTAGTCCAATTTCGAGGTTCCGGTTTGCGTTTGTTTGTCGTATTTGTAACTTTTTCATTTATTGATCAACATGTTTGTGATTATATGTATATTGGTGCACTATGCAACGATCGTTTTAATTATGCGGTTTAATTAATTAATTATTGATACATTTTTTAAATTGCGCCTCATCCAGAAACATTTCTGGACGCTTTACATTACTACATAAAATGTTATGTTTATCCACACACAAAAATACAAGTACAGTTAGAAAACGTGTGTGTGTGTGTGTGTGTGTGCGTGCGTGCATGTATGTATGCATGCATGCATACATGTGTGTATGTATATATGTATTTATATATGTATACGTACGATTATGAGATAAATAAGACTTAAAATTAATTAAAGCTGTATGTTGAATATACGCAGATGGTCATTTCGAAGGTTACGTCGATGTGGGAACTGGGTTAGTGGACGATTCCACTCCAGTTACGAAATATGCTCTGCTGATAATGGCTGTGTAATGTAACGTGTATGGGTAAACGTAGGCTTTATTAAACACGAAAGTATACAGGCCAACGGGCTGAATAACCGGGAGCTACGAGGTGTCTCGTCGAATGATTGTCCCTGTAATTAGTGCGTCGGAATTATAATGGGACGGCATTGTGACATATCCCTTCGTAAACATAAAAAGAACACATTATCTAAATCGCCTTGGCGGGATGACCATCCGTCCACATCTGGTGTGCGTCTGCGACGTAGCTGGGGCGTTCACCGCGAGCGGTGCGTCGGGCGCAGCGGGGATGTCGTCGGTCGACTCTGGCGCCTCGTCATCAGGTAGGGCGACGTATGACACACCCTGAAGAAGTCGTCGATTTCGCCGATAGTCTATGCCATCCTCCGCCCTGACGATGTATGACCGGTTCATCGGGTCACTTCGAATGACGGTGCTTGGCTGAGACCACGACTTCTCGTTGTCGAGTTTTAGCAAAACTCGGTCACCAATTTGCAAAGGAGACAGACTGCGCACGCCGTGGCGTTTGTCGTAATTACGTTTGTAGATCGCCTTTGCCTTGCGATCAGACTCGCGAATGTCTGCGTCGCGGCCATGACATGGTTGCAGTTGTTGATTGATGACTGGCAATCTCGTGGCGAGTTGGCGACCCATCAAGGCCTCTGCAGGCGACACGCCAATCGCGCTATGAGGCGACGCCCGATAGTTCAGTAGGCCGATCTCCGGGTCGTCAAGGAGGAGCAGACGTTTCGCTGTCTGCACAGCTCGCTCTGCCATGCCGTTCTCCTGTGCGAAATATGGGTTCGTTGTCTGTTGTATGAACCCCCACGATTTGGCAAACCGACAGAATTCATTCGAAATGAATTGTCGGCCGTTGTCTGACACGACGATGTCCGGAATGCCGTGTGTGGTGAAGATAGCCTTGAGACGAGTAATCACACTGTCAGACGTTAGGCTGGTCAGCTTCTTAATTTCTATCCAGCGTGAATAGTAGTCAATGACCACCAAGTAGTCCTTGCGCCCGAACGTGAATATGTCCATTGCGATCTTCTCCCACGGTCGTTTTGGGATTTCGACAGGGCGCAGAGGTTGCTCGCGCTGTGACGGCCTGTTCCGTCGGCATGTTTGGCAATGCTCGACGAACGTTGTGAAGTCTCGGCTGATTCCCGGCCACCAGACGGCGCCTGCTGCTCGTTCTCGGCACTTCGAAACACCCTGGTGGGACTCGTGTAGCCTGTGAAGTATGTCGTTGCGCATTGTTGCAGGTATCACGATCTGCAGTTTATACACGACTACTCCGTCGACGGCTGATAGTGCTGCTCTCTCACGATGGTACTCTCTTACCGTTTGTGGGACCGATCGTTCGTGACGCGGCCACCCATTCTTGATGAAGTCGAAAAGTGATTTCATTGTCGGATCGCGTGACGTCTCGATTCGTATCTCAGTTAGACGATCCTTGGTCGCGGGCCAACTCTGTTCGATGGCGCCGACGTAGGCTGCTATCTCGTCTGAGAGTTCGATGTCGTCGCATTGAGGCTTGTATGCCTCCAGTGGTTTTCTCGACAGTGCGTCTGCGATGACCAGTTGCTTGCCCGGGACGTATTCGACTATTGGATTATACCGCATCGCTCTCATTAGCAGTCGTTGACATCTGATTGGTGTTTCGTCGATGCGCTTTGTGTTCATGAGTGGTACCAGTGGCCGATGGTCTGTGAGTAATTTGAATTCTGTTAGACCGACCAGGTACCGTGAGAATTTTTCACATGCCCACACTCCTGCGAGACACTCCTTTTCGATTTGCGCGTAGCGTTGTTCTGCGGTCGTTAGCGTACGCGATGCGAAAGCCACTGGCTTCAAGTCGCCATCGGTCAACTGCAACAGAACTGCTCCGATACCGAAGCTGCTTGCGTCCGCGCTTACTACAGTTGGTTTGGTAACGTCATAGTATGCCAGCGTCGGAGTGTTGACGAGCAGTTGCTTTGTCTTGTCGAATGCAGTTTGTTGTGCGTGATCCCATGACCAGACGACGTCAGACTTCAAGAGGTCTGTCATCGGCTTCAACACCGACGACAAGTCGTAGGCAAACTTGGACAGATATTGGAACATCCCCAGTACTGTTCTCAATTCTCTGACGTTGTTGGGTCGTGAAAGTTCCAGCAATGCTGTGACCCTCGCTGGGTCGGGCCTCACGCCATCTTGACCGATGATGTGGCCAAAGTATTTCAGTTGTCTTTCTGAATACGCACTTTTGACAGTTGAGTTTCAAGTCAGACGCATCGATTCGCCTCATGGCGACGTCCAGACAAGTGTCGTGTTCCACGACGTTGCGGCCGTAAACGAGGATTGATGACATTTTCCGCTGGAAAATCTCAGACGCTGACGAGATTCCAAACGGAAGTCGGCGGAATGCGTACCGCCCGAATAGCGTTATGAACGTGGCCAATAGCTGACTGGCCTCGTCGAGCGGAATTTGCCAAAACCCGCTAGCTGCGTCTAGCGATGAGAAGACCTTCGAGTCTGCGAGTCGCGGTGATATGTCATCTAGCGAGGGAAGCATCAGGTGTTCACGACGAACTGCGACGTTCAATTGCTTCAGGTCCACGCAGATGCGCACCGCTCCAGTCTTTTTCACGACGGGAACCATCGCGGAGCACCAGTCTGTAGGTTCCGTGACCACTTTGGTAACGCCTGACGCGACCATGCGGTCAAGTTCTGCCTTCACCGCTTTCATCAACGGGAAAGGGACACGCCTCGCTGTTGGCAGACAATGTGGCTCGACCCCAGGTTTCAGCTGTATTGTCACAGGTTCTGTCTTCAGAAGCCCAATCGATTCGGAGTTTGATGAGCCGACTTCATAGAGCCGACTGACTAGACCCATGTCGACAGCCACGTCGCGAGCCAACAGGTTTGAGGCGCTGTCACCTTCAACCACGATTACATCGAACTGATAGACGGCGTGTTTGTGCCTAGCGGTGGCGCTAAATTGTCCGCAGGCCTTTAACTGCCCTCCCACACTGCTGTGGCAGGTGGTGGTTGGTTCCAGTGTTGGTTTCTCTTTCATTGCCAGCCACGTTTTTTTCGATATCACTGAGACGTCGGCACCTGTGTCGATCTTGAACCGCATTCTGGTTCGCTTGACTGTCAGGTTGACGAACCAGGCCTCGTTGCGTGTCGTACAGTCGACGACGTCGAGAAACGATTCTGCAGGGTCGCTTTTCACTTCATGCGATGAACGTGGTTCAAAGGTCGTACTTCGCTTCGAACGACAGACAGAGGCAAAGTGACCCCTGACATTGCAGATCTTGCATTTTTGCCCCAAAGCCGGACACTTTCCCTCGCGACCGTGTCGCGCGTAACCACAGCGGTCGCACGTTTGACGCATGTTTTTTTTGTGCGCGACGAGTATGGACGTTGTTTAGTGTGCCGAGCACTCATCTTTGCTTCGGCTACATGTTCATTCACTTGAATGGTGTGTACTTGTTCACGCATTTGCGATTTGACTTGCTCATTTTGGCGAGCAATAGTCACAGCCTTGTCGAGACTGAGCTCTGTACACAACTGCAGTTTTTGTTTCACTGACGAGTCATTGATGCTCATCACAAAACGGTCTCTGACCATCTCATTCGTGTCCGCATAGCCACAGTGCAACGCCAATGTTTGCAGGTCTCGTACGAATTCTTCGATAGACTCTGATGAATGCTGCACTCTGTCTTGGAATATGCAGCGTTCGTGGATATTTCTCTTCGGGATGAAATACTCCGTTAACTTTGACACCAACGTGGCGTAATCTGTATGAGTATCTGTTTCAGGCGACACGAACGTCAAGGTACGAAAGATGCGATTCGCCTCACGACCACCCATAGCATACAGTAACGAGTCGCGTTGGACTTCGCCGTCTTCTATATGTAGCTTAGTCGCCGTTCTAAATCGCATGAAATCCTCGACCCACTCCAACCAATCACTCGGCTTGAACGAAAACTTCGCTGGCGGGTCGAATTTTGCCATGTTGGCTCAACGTAGCTGTAGGCGTAGCGCTGTCTTGGTAGCGACGGACTTGTCGTGTGTTCGATTTCGCGACGACAATGTCGCTTTTCGTCGATGTTGCCGTACGTTATAACTTTTTTCGCTGAGTAAGTTAATGCATATTGCGCTTAACTCACCCGCAAACCGCTTCAGACACCATGTAATGTAACGTGTATGGGTAAACGTAGGCTTTATTAAACACGAAAGTATACTGGCCAACGGGCTGAATAACCGGGAGCTACGAGGTGTCTCGTCGAATGATTGTCCCTGTAATTAGTGCGTCGGAATTATAATGGGACGGCATTATGACACAGACGTTCCTAACATTGAGACAATGTCTCAGTACAAAGAAGCTGCAATCAGCTATATGGCGAGATTTGTGGTTAGGATGATGAAGCGACCAATAACATGTATGGCATGCACACAAGCACTGACAGCCACGGAAGATTACATCCATCCATTTCTTGCTCTGAAAGACAGAGGTGGCTTAGAGAAGCCGACGCCTAGCATCGCCATGTTGCGCTCTGAAACTGAAAAATGTTTTCAGAGGCTGCTAAAAACAACAGATGGAAACCTTCCACAAAGGGTACTGGGATTTGTACTGCAGTTTCGTCGGCCGCCCTGTGCAACTCTGCTGATCAGACACTCTTTCCAAGATGGTATCGTCTTATTATGCTAAGATAAAGCTCTTTCATCTTGGGAAACGAGTCATCGAATCTCTTATTGGTACTCGCGTGAGAAAGCAGATGTCAAAATTGCTCTTGTTCAAGCATCAACAGTTATCAGTACATCTCTGTGTTAGCATCATGTGTGTTCGCACCATCGGATCGCCTGTCTCTACTCTTACGACGAGCCTAAAGGAGTTGACCAAGTGCCCACAGTGACGCTAGTCACACACAGCGCATGTTACTGTGGACAATGAGTGCGGTTGCCACTTACATGCAACCTAGCCAATCTTAGATGCACGAAAATCGTCGGATATTGTCTTGATACGACGGTAGCCAGCGCAAGATCGCAAGTACGCATGACAGTCTCTGAGGATGAAGTGCACTATACGTGTGTGGTACTGTTTGTGTCGTTGACGGATTGACGATTGCTAATAGTTTTCGTTTGGTCACCAGAGGGGTGATTTGTCGTTAATTTTAATTTATACAAAACTTGTGGTAGGCCTACATAATTTAATAATCACAACACTGTCGGTCAAAATGTAGTAATACTGACCATTTGTTATTTTGCCACTTTATTTTTCAACATATATTGATGTTTTTCATAAGCATTCTTTGATATGTATCTAAGGTATCGTTAATACATTAGTGTAGTGTCCATTCAGTTGACATTTGTTTAAGTTGTCTGTACGAATATTTTTTATATCTATGGATAACTAAATGTATGACATCAATAATGGCAAAATGCAGTTTATTTCCACAACATTTGAAGAAATGGGAATATCAAACTTGAATAATATACATAATCAAATTAGTTATGTTTGTTTGAATAAACTATGTCAAATATGAATACCATTATCAGCCTTGTTGTTTATTTTGTTTACATAATAATAACATATTCCCTGGCCATGTTTTCCATCGTATATCTGATTTCCATGTGTGCTCAACTTTTGAACTATACCAAATACTGACCTTTATACAGATACCTATAGACAGTGGTGGATATTTGTGTACGAATAGTCTTCGCGCATTAATTACAGCGTGGCTGAATGCTTCCCAGATAAGTCGAGATGGTGTTCGATTGAACAGGTCTGCCAGGGAGTAAAGCGATCTGAGCAGTCCTGGGGACTGGATACTGTGCTATATAAGAACTTACCTTTACTTTACTTTACCAAAACATCGCTGCCGATACTCCCGCTAAGCGTGACTGCATATTCACGCACCACGTGTGACGCGTAAATATGGCGCGTAATCGTCATAACTTACATTTATCATCGCCCGTTTAGGAATAGTAAGATGGCGGACAATGGCTTCACGTTTCTTTCCATCCATTATAATGAGATATGTGGTTCTTATCAATCGGCGCTCATGTTTTTATGTCCGGTATCCAAGGCGACTGCGATCATCATCTCGTTCCTGTCTTATTTCAAAGATGGCGGCATATTTGTTGGAATTGGATTTTGGAAGGCTTTATGTACAGTGTTTCCCAATTACTCGTGCTTCGGACAGTGGACTATTTCGTCACAACTCGAGCTTCATTGAGTAACTATATATAATGGTAGTATGTTGAAGAGGTAACTATATATAAATGGTATTATGGTAGTACCAAATATGAACAAGTTGGCCGTATTTTTCTCCAATTACTCAAATAGCCGCGTCTCGTACTTTATCGAAAAAATAAATGGCTGCTTTTCAACTAGCCGACATGGAGTGTTGGGACTATTCAATAATGTTGTGTGTGTGTGTGTGTGTGTGTGTGTGTGTGTGCGTGTGCGTGTGTGTGTATATACACACACACGCACGCACACACACACATACACCCATTATTGAATAGTCCCAACACTCCATGTCAGCTAGTTGAAAAGCAGCCATTTATTTTTCCGATAAAGTGCGCGATGGGTACGATTCGCTTTTGCCATTTCAACAATCCATAGGCGTGTCTATATGTGTGTGTGTGTGTGTGTGTGTGTGTGTGTGTGTGTGTGTGTGTGTGTATGTAGTGTGTGGTCACACCACACACGCACACACACACACACACACACACACACACACACACCACACACACACACACACATACATCTGTATATACAAAAAAACGAAACGAATACAGACATTGTTAATTAAAATATATAAAATATGAACTTGATTGTGTTTAATTCTTCTGCTGTGGAAGTTGTGCCAATAAAAAGGAAAGGTAAGTTCTTGTATAGCGTGGTATCGAGTCTTTAGGACTGCTCGAAATGTTTTAGATTTTACCCCTTTGTAGATCTGTTCAATCGAACATCATCTCGATGTTTCTGGGAAGCATTCAGCCCCGTTGTAATTTCTGCACAAAAACTACGTTCGTACATCAATATCTACCACTGCGTAGACAGACAGACAGACAGACAGAAAGTCAGACAGACAGACAGACATTATTTATTTTGACTATCATAAGTACATAAACTACAAAATAAAATTAATTGTAAGGTCAGGGAGGCTCCCATTAAGACAATTATATGCCGCTATCATGGGAGCCACCCCACTGATGTAAATTAATTATATGATTATCACGTGATCAACTATATATGCATACATATATGTGTAAACATAGTACGCTTAGTATATTATAGTACAGTATAATATATAAATTAGTTTAAACAAATGCAAAGTCATGTCTAGTTTAAGAATGACAAATGTAACAGTTAGAAATATGACAACATGATTCATAATTCTTGATAAAGTATTTTTGTTGTATGAGTGGAAAAACCATGTAAACCATGTGTATAAATGTTTATCAAGGATGATGTTTGGAGTATTGTTAACAGTTTGTATAATGTTGTGTCTGATGTACTTTTCTGCATATTGATGATTAACTCTGGGAATAAATAAGTTGTTTTACCACGTGTGTTGTATTGGTGAATTGCAGTTATATGTGTATGAAATACGACTGAAGTATTCTGGTATAACCTTGTTGATCAATTTGTAATAAAATTTGAGCTATTGGAGTCTATATAGATGTCATCCAGCCCTGCTAAAAATACTACAGTTTACTAAAGTAAATTTACTATAGTTTACTATAGTAAACACTATAGTAAACACTATAGTAAACTAAAGTGTTTTTGCGGAATATTTTACCATAGTAAATACTATGGTTTAGTATAGTAACTACTTCATTTTAGTATGATGAATATCACGTTTTACCATGGTTTATTACAGTGAATACCATATTTTGCTATGATTTACTATGGTGAAAGCATGGTTAAATGCAATATACTATAGTTTACTATAATAAAATGTAGTACATTTTTAGCAGGGAGCTTAAGAAATTTACATTCTTTGAAGATGGGATCTGTAGAGCCAGGTACTTATGCTTACAGCTGAATTTACTGAATGTAAGATAAGTTTTATCATTTCATAAGTATATAAAGTTTTGTATAAGCTTATGACAGTTTACTTGTAACTGAATTGTTAGTTTGTCAATTATGTTTTACCAAAATTCCAGGTAAATTTATGGTACAAGTGCTGCCACCTTTTGGATTCATTATTAAGTATAGTACCACAACTATCCGATGGGCTGTAGTAGTAATTAACGGTACGTTTACCGGATGTCTATTTGATATTATTTTACATCACTTATTCAATGACAGTGCAGTGACAACTTCACAGTACATTAAACTGTAATCTAGTAGAATATGTTGCATGTTATTTTCATGTTTTTCTTCGTTGTGCAAGTTTTTTGAACGTGGCCGTCATGGGCGATATTTGCCGCTTCCCAGCTAGTGAGTGTAACTTGCCAGGACTCGGCAGCCTGGAGTAACTTGCCTGGATCTTCAGGTTTTTAAAAGGCATAATAGCCTTGTGTACAACCGCCTTTATGCATCGTATTTTGGTATTGAGAACGTGGCTTGTCTTGTGATTTTGTGCATTTATTAAAACTTAAACCTGTCCATCTTCAATTCTTTGTCAAGTTTTGTTTTGAAGGAGAGGATGTGATGTTTTCAGCTTTTTGTCCATTTCACACCTTACATCTTGATATATTTTTGTATCATCGGCTAAGATCTTGAGTCCACTGTTGATGCCATCTAGTAGATCGTTGATGAACAGAATGAATAGAATGGGGCCTAGGACACTTCCCTGAGGTATGCCACTTGTGACCTCTACACACCTGACTTGGTATTACTAAGTCACGTTGACAACGAAATTATATTTCACCAGGCCTGACAGCCACCTAGTTCATAAAATAAAATTCATTGTCGACATGCATTTACTGTACCTTGATATGGTGTATGTGTTTGATGGAGGCTGGGCCAACCATAACAAGATCCCAAAAGGAGGGTGGGCCAGCCAGAACAAGACCCCAAAAGGAGGATGGACAAGAAAGCCATTGCATTATTAAGAGTTCATCATTCCAACATACGAATAACTAACAAGAAATGTTAACACAATAACTTGTTAAGAATACAGTTTGAAAATATTCTTCCTGGATGATTATTCTCATTGTCACCTGTGAAGTCTTGCTCTACGTCTGTCTGCAGGGTGCATCAGTCAGATTGCGATCAGTGGGGTGCCTGTGGACCTTGGGGGTGATGCCATGGACATGGTGGGTGTGTCCAACTGCCCTGTGTGTGTCAGTAACCTCTGTGGGAGCAACGGTAACTGTTGAACTGCGGCGACTGAGTTCGGCTACCAGTGCATCTGTAACAAGGGCTTCTCTGGCACTCACTGCGAACTTGTCAGAGAGAAATGTTTCCCAGGTCTGTATTCTAGAGTCTAGTTGTGCACCACACAGCAGTGTTCTACTAACTTACTTGTCTATGTATATGTTGTGGTTGCAAGAATGTCATACGAGGCCTTGTTCAACTAGTCAACCTTGTTCAGAACACTATTGGTATGCTGACCTCTAGGTGCTGGCACTGAGAGTGATCACTGCCTGGATGCATCGCATCCTGAGTAATAATAATAATAATATTTATTTCTTTAATTTCATGATTAAAAATGTTAATTGTTTATTGTTATCCTCTATAGGACTGCATACTTACTAGTCCATGAGAAATTATATTCTGCTTGGTTTGCCTTAAAGATCCTCCATATTTAAAATATGCAATCTGTAAATGTGTCTTACTAATGGAACTGCTGTTATTTCTCTGAGTAAATGTGTCATCTTTTTTCCAGCTTGCCCTGACCACTGCCAGAGTTGTACAGTGAATGCTGATGGAGCTGTAGAATGCGATGATGACAGATGTGATTCAAGATATGGCCTGAAGGTAGGCAAGAAATGCCAGGGTTAGTCACACCAGCTGTTGTTTTATTCAGGAAGGGCCACTTTTGACATGATATACCACATTCTTGCAGCATGCACTGCAATTGTTAGAAATGTGTGTTTTTGCCCAGTCAATTCACTTTGTCAAAGTAGTCGATATTTCAAGCCATTGTGTTATGGTTATAGTTAACAAAGCACTTTTCACAGTGGAATCTTGAACTAAATATAAACAGCAGACAAGCGATACATGCACACACACACACACGCATGCTCATAAAGTTTAGACTGTGTCGCGACCCAATGTAATAGATAAATAAAAGCTAACACGTAAATGAAGATATTAATAAATAATATGTGAATTCAACAGTGTCATCTCTGAAAGCACGGTTGTCCCATTGTTCACTAGATACAGCCAAGTTATATAAACAAATGAAGTATATTTGAAGTAGTATTATACCTGGTGATGACATCATGACATGTGTCTTGCAGCATGTCCGTCCCACTGCGAAACGTGCTCAGATGTTGGCAGTGGAGTAATGGTGTGTGACATGTGTTGTCCCTACTACAAGCGCAATGGTGGTCAGTGTGCCTCGTGTCCATCGAACTGTCTCGAGTGCAGTGCGAATGAAAGCGCCATGCTCTGCTCCAAGTGCAACTGTGATTTTGTCCTGATGGATGACAGACAATACATGCAACAGTGAGTATCTACAAAGTTTAACAAGATAGAGCAAAATCATCACATGGCAACTGAACTAGGAAACCTGTAACTTAACGAGAATCCAACATTTTTATTTCTATGTGTAACTTACCCTTCTGAGATATTTCTCAGTTTTATATGGAAACCTGTTCACACAGTCAACATTTACACAACCAGCAGATAATGTGTTCCATTAATTTATATCCTCTGAGATTGAATACTTTCTTATATATATATATAGATTCTACACTGTTCCAATAATATTAATATTTTTAGTCCGATTACTTTCATTTGTGGAGGAGGGTCAGAGACAGTTTCAGCATTGGACACTGATATTTTATGCTTCGGGCCGATACTGTTGATGTATTGATATCATCATATGATCATGTCATTGTTTACACACTCTTGTTTTGGGGGCTGGGGGGCTAAAGCCAGATGAATGTAATTTTGTTTGACATCAATGTTCTGAGGTAATCCCTAAAGTGGATGGTACTAGATCAGATGTACTCTGTTGTTGTCGCAGACTGCGGATCTGACAGAGACGGTGGCCAAACATTACAACCAGTTGCAGGAGTGAGACACTCTGGACCTGAAATGTTGGACACTGTAACTTACATTATCCACCACAACCACATTTTTTTCAAACAACAATAAACAGGCAGGTTGTGTTTTTGTATCTCTTCATTGTTCATGGGCCTAAGATACAGCACAAATGTTATCAACAGGAACTCTCCACAAAGCAGCTGGTTACTGAGTAAATACAGCGTCTCCACATAATGTCTGGGATTTGTTTTATGAATGAACGTCCAAAATTATTCACAAACTTGTTGTATAAGAACTTAATCTTGTTAGTCTTTATATAAATCAGACCAAAGCATCAATTTGATTCTGTCACAAAATTCATAACATTATATTTGTGTTCTGAATTCTTTGCTCTGTGTCAATAGCTGGATATGTTTATTTGTAGATGCAACACCAGACATCAACCATTATAATGTGCTATGATTCAACATACAGGAAAGTGTACTTCTGCATGGGTTTGCGGGATACTTTGAGTGTGTCTTGTACGCTGATGTCACACTGAGTAAGTACATTTTAAATGTGAACTCTGGAAAATACTTCAAAACTCTGTTTTTAGAAGTTGTCAGGAGAGATGCCTGTATGATATTGTTGGTGTCAGAGAACAGAGTGCTTGTATGATGTTGTTGGTGTGTCGTGTCAGAGAACAGAGTGCTTGTATGATGTTGTTGGTGTCAGAGAACAGAGTGCTTGTATGATGTTGTTGATGTGTGTCGTGTCAGAGAACAGAGTGCCTGTATGATGTTGTTGGTGTTAGAGAACAGAGTGCTTGTATGATGTTGTTGGAGTGTCGTGTCAGAGAACAGAGTGCTTGTATGATATTGTTGGTGTGTCATGTCGGAGAACAGAGTGCTTGTATGATGTTGTTGGAGTGTCGTGTCAGAGAACAGACTTGTATGATGTTGTTGAAGTGTCGTGTCAGAGGACAGAGTGCTTGTATGATGGTGTTGGTGTTAGATAACTGAGTGTGTGTATCTGAATTTTATTCTGAATGTCTGTATCCATAGTTGATCCTGAGTGTGTATATCCAAGGTTGATCTTGATTGCCTGTATCCAAGGTTAATCCTGAGTGTGTGAATCCAGGGTTGATCCTGAGAACTGAGTGCTTGCATCCACGGTTGATCCTGAATGCCTGTATACATGGCTCATACTGAGTGTATATATATCCATGGATGATCCTACGTTGATTGTGTCTTTCGGAAGAGACGCTATAAGCCGTCGGTTCCTTCTATATGGTGAAAGATCCCACACAGGGAAATGAAAAAACCTGTCGTAGACTCACTGAGCGGTGGTCTCATTTCTATAAAAAATATTACAATAATGGACAACTGCTCGACCGATGATCTTAAATGGAAGAAGAATCACACCTTGTGTTATCACATGCAAACGACGGCGCGCAAACTTAACGCTTTGTTTGGTTGTGGCGCATAAAATAACTAAAGTTAAAATAAGCTTATCCAATAAATAAGAGTCTGTTCATAACTATATTTTAAATCCGTTGTAGGACGTAGAGGAGCAGACTGTGATAATAAAAGCTGGAGAATCGATTGGTTTCACGTAATGCGGTTGGATGCACAAATCGTTTGTAAAAGGTGTGTACCGTTCGATTGTATCGGATACCACTAAATGGCGAGAACATTGTAAAATTGATCTCAGCTATCTATCGCATGAATTGGAAGTCCAACGAACACATATGACATATGTATATATATATATATATGTACATATATATATATATGTATATATATATATATTATATTACATATATATTACATATTATATATATATATATACACACATACATACATATATATGTTCACGTTTCAAACTACTGAGGTATGTGGGATTCGCTTATGCCATTTCAACGATCTGCCCCGCCAGTCATCGCCATTCGACACGGCTGAGGGCACACCACATCTCGACATCCACAACGATAGTAATGATTTCAACCATAATTAATTAGGATAATAACCCTAATCTTGTTAATGAATAATACAACAAATTCACTAACTTTTCATTCCCGTTTTCTAACTAGTTCCAATGATTAGCCCAACTCCAATCATAACTAACTAAAACCATAACTTATAATAATCTTAACCTAATTAACAAGGACATTTCACACTAACAATTTATTTCCGTCCTCTGATTGGTTCCAACAATTACCATAACCGCAATCATACATGACCCCACACACATGCTCACAGTCACGCACGCCCACACACATGCACTTTTCCTACGCGTGTACATACATATAAAATCAGAGATATTATTAATAATATTATACGCAGTTTAATTTTTAAGAAAGGAATTAAATTTTGACCAATGATTTAGTTTAATGTTGGTTTATTAGGTAGCTCAACGAGAGCGACTATCAAAGTCTTAGAGGAGTCTCCTGACCCCTATTTTTGCAATTACATACCATGTTTATAATAAGTAAATAACTTGTACTATTTAAAATTTTAATTTGCATGTCTGACAGGTCAAATAAAATAAATTCGACTTCTTCTTCAATAACATCTGACTCCAACAATATCTAATAATAACCTTAACCCTAATTAAAACAATAACCCTTCATGACTGACTTTATCCATAACTAATTACCCCATTAATCGTAGCCCTAATGAATACTTATTTATTCCCCTCGTCTGATTATCACACTAACTATTTATTCCCGTCGTCTGACTGGTTCCAACGCTTACGTTATGACTAACCTCAACCATAACTAACTCAAATCATAACTAATTATAATAATGACATTAAAACAGCTAATGTTCACATTTTCCTTTACCTTGTGGCTGTCTCGGTTGGCTCGACTGTGACATCGGAAGACGGGAGGAGCCCTAATGAATACTTATTTATTCCCCTCGTCTGATTATCACACTAACTATTTATTCCCGTCGTCTGACTGGTTCCAACGCTTACGTTATGACTAACCTCAACCATAACTAACTCAAATCATAACTAATTATAATAATGACATTAAAACAGCTAATGTTCACATTTTCCTTTACCTTGTGGCTGTCTCGGTTGGCTCGACTGTGACATCGGAAGACGGGAGGAGGGGTGCTGTTGAAAATTTTTCCCCGCTGCGCCGCTGTATCTTCAGCTTCTCCGCTGTCTCGGCTGTGAACTCATAACATCCGAACAAACACGGGACAGTTCTATTGAGAATTTAAATTTTTTACGTCGCGCCGCTGCTGTCAATTTCTCTCCACTGTCTCCGCTGTCTCCGCTGAACTGATGACATCTGAAGATGAGGGGGGGGTGCTTTGGAAAAATTGTCGTAACCGCAACTGCGGGGGGGGGCAGAAAACAATGAATGCCCTCCAATTGCACACACCTTTCCCAGTATACAAACATACACATTAATCGTCTCATAAAATTTACATTTCCACCCGCCATTGACGCTCGGCAGAAAACCAAACATTCACGCTCACATTAAATGGGGGCAGCACCATATGTCTGCCCCCCTGAGAAATTCCAGGGGGTAGCTGCCCCTCTGCATGCCCCCCCCCCCATTCCCGCGTCTACGCATTAATATGTTATGACATTTCACACTAACTATTTATTCCCGTTGCCTAATTGGTTCCAACGATTACGAAATCGACCTTAGTGTATAGGATGATTACCAAAGGTAACTTGTGTACTTGGGTGGTAAAATATAATAACGGTAGTGTTTTGACATTGGGTAGTGTCTTGAGAGTACGTTGGGATAGTGTTTTGAACTTAACAATAGTGTTTTGAAGGTACGCTCCTCGAGGTAGATGATAAACGGCACTTGGCTGTAGTCACCTATTGTTGTCATGAATGAAGGACATTCACCGACCGATATGCGTGGTTAGTCTAGGACTTTTATTACCAAAATTGGGTCATGTTGGAACAGATTGCAACAGAAGCAATTCTTACAATTTTGAAAGCAAACATATATCCTTTATAACATAAAAAAATACACTCAAAAATTGGGGAGCATTGTCAAAATTACTTAAGTTTATCTTGGGACCTCCTCAATAGCTTTTACCTGCAATTTTGTAACGATTTTAATTTTGGGACAAAGAATGAGCAAGATAATGTTTCTGTAAACCTCAAATAATCCAGATGAATCTACATAAATACGCACACATTATATTCAGAAAACAAAAAAATATACATAGACATTAAAATAGTTTTACATTGCATTAATTTTTCAATGAAATGCTTATTTGTATCAAAATATGCATGGCTAACTCTCTAATTA
Organism: Paraescarpia echinospica; assembly: GCA_020002185.1. NCBI lineage: Eukaryota > Metazoa > Annelida > Polychaeta > Sabellida > Siboglinidae > Paraescarpia > Paraescarpia echinospica. Next base: position 29,183,298 of record CM034535.1, on the reverse strand, counting down.
CTTGTTCAATTCGTCTCCTATTAGTCCTGTATACCACGATTAGGCTCAGCATAATTATAATTATGTTACTCTCATGAGCATCTGTCGTACATGTAACATAGTGCAAGTACATTTAACAGGGAACATTGTGTATCATAATTATAATGTCCCCTTGATATAAGGTATACATATAAATACATGAATCTGGCTAATAAGCATAATTGAGGAAAATTGACGCATTCTCTCCCATGTAACGTGATTATAATTTGCATTCCCATATGGATATCCTTCTGTCATGAGCATTGACCGAATACGTAACATAACACATTTTATCATTGCGGATAATAATTATAATGAACCCTTCCGTGTAAGGCCAACACATGTACATGCGTGAATCTTTAGAGCCCAAGAAGGTAAGTCCTTATATATCGCAGTACCCAGTCCTTTGGACTGCTCAAAGCGCTTGATCCTTTACTTCTGACAGTCTTGTTTAATCGAATACCATCGAGACTTCTCTTGGAAGCATTCAGCCACTTTGCATTTAATGCGCGAAGAGTATTCGTACACAAATATCCATTACTGTCTTTACCCAGGTAGTCAGTCATACAGCTGAGAGAACTGGAGCAATGCAGAGTGAACGAACTAACCCAGGTTCGACACGGCAGCACAGGATTCGAAACCGATCGAGTTCTCTCGATTGATAGTTCAATGCCACTGCGCTCCACACAAAAACATAATTGAGGTAAAATCGCTGTATTACGTAGTCATTAATATCACATGTAACTGACGATCATTGACGTAACTCTAGACTTTGTTTGAACACTCTAGCTGTGTCGCGGATTGACGTGCTAGGTGCGATCTCGAGTGATGTGTTTGCAAGAAGTCTCATCATTCGAATTTCTGATTCTTCAAGGACGGTTGAAAGTATCTCCATCAGCTTGTGTCGTCTGATGTATCAACTGTTCGGCTCAAGTCTACGCGAAGAATCTCGACTGCGAAGCGATATTTCTGTGCCTTAATTGGCACACAACCACCGGTACTCGAACACTACGTCATCCCAGTAAACAAGGAACCAGTTTTGAACCAGTTTGTCACGTGTCATACTGGTTCATAACTGGTACGGCTCCACCAGTACGTGAATTCACGTGTATTCATGTGAATATACGTGTTCTGCCTATTTTCACGAGTTTTGAACCAGTTTGACACGTGTCGTACTGGTTCAGAACTGGTACGGCTCCACCGGTACATATCCTCACGTGAATTCACGGGTTAATTCACGTGTGAAACTGGGGAAACTGGTACGGTTCCAGGGGAACGAATAATTACGTGAATTCACGGGTTCATTCACGTGTGAAACTGGGGAAACTGGTACGGTTCCAGGGGAACGAGTAATCACGTGAATACACGGGTTACTTCATGTGTGAAACTGGGGAAACTGGTACGGTTCCAGGGGAACGAGTAATCACGTGAATTCACGGGTTAATTCACGTGTGACACTGGAGAAACTGGTACGGTTCCAGGGGAACGAGTAATCACGTGAATTCACGGGTTCATTCACGTGTGAAACTGGGGGAACTGGTGCGGTTCCCGGGAAATGAGTAATCACGTGAATACACGGGTTACTTCACGTGTGAAACTGGGGAAACTGGTACGGTTCCAGGGGAACGAGTAATCACGTGAATTCACGGGTTAATTCACGTGTGACACTGGAGAAACTGGTACGGTTCCAGGGGAACGAGTAATCACGTGAATTCACGGGTTAATTCACGTGTGACACTGGAGAAACTGGTACGGTTCCAGGGGAACGAGTAATCACGTGAATTCACGGGTTCATTCACGTGTGAAACTGGGGGAACTGGTGCGGTTCCCGGGGAATGAGTAATCACGTGAATTCACGGGTTAATTCACGTGCGAAACTGGTACGGTTCCAGGGGAACGAGCAATCACGTGAATTCACGGGTTCATTCACGTGTGAAACTGGGAAAACTGGTACGGTTCTAGCGGAACGAGTAATCACGTCAATTGGCGGGTTCATTCACGTGTGAAAGTGGGAACATTGGTACGGTTCTAGCGGAACGCGTATTCACGTGAATTAACGTGTCCGTTCACGTGTGGAACTGGGGAAATTGGTACGGTTCTAGTGGAACGAATAATCACGTGAATTCACGGCTTCATTCACCTGTGGAACTGTGGAAACTGGTACGGTTCTAGGGGAAAGAGTATTCACGTGAATTCAGGCGTAACTTAAGCGGCTGCCGAGGCTACGTTGATGGGCGTGGAGATCAACCGTTCATCAGATCAGCAATAATCGACATATGGGCTAATTAGGTATTAGTCGAATAATTTATTAGTCACGATTATGTGCAATTGTGTGCGTGTCTTAGTTTCCACCCTTTATTGTAAAACCGTATTGTTTTGTCAAAATTTGTATTCCTTTCATTATAAGCAATACGTTTGATTTGTTGCGCTACACACAGACCACATTCTCATAAACCAAGGTTAATATCCAAGAAACCTAGATATATCGTTTTGACAATAAACCTACAATAATTTATAACGTTTTAGAATAAACTAAAATCGTAATGTAATATATATATATATAATATTGTGTTGCCATTTAAGTAACTATGCAAAATGTACCGACAGTTTCTTGATAACTAATAATAAACCGTGAACATACTCATACATACTTGGTAAATATGCAGAAAAATAAAATAAAGTCGTTACAAATGTTCTATTAATATAGATACCTAAGTGATCAAATTATATATTTTAATTGGGGTACTGCCAATTACTGTAACCATAATTATATTCGCAAGCATTTATTTACCCACTAAGAACGCGAGCAATACCGTCTTTATGATTAAATCATGGCCAATCTAATTAAATGACTGACTCCACTGCACTTCTCACGTTCGTATAAGGCGTTCCATAGCCCTGGTTGAGAGGAGCACGGACACTCTGGCACTTTTGCATCAGTTTCTGTTTGCATCGACGTGTGTCGTTTACAACCGTCTTCCTTTCAGGGCTTATCCAGCGCGTGACTGTCCTCATTCATTGCCATAGCATGTGGTAGTTTAGGGTAATTAGTTAATTGATTTAATTTGGATTTGTGCATTAGTGCCGGCTGCAGATAGTTACGCTCAGCGACCCATAATGCGTTCCTAGCGACTGTGGCACGCAGTGTCCAGCTTGTATATGCACACGTTAAAATTAACTGATGTGGATCAACCACAGCGTTTGTTGTGAAACAGTAACTTAGTTGAGAATAGCCGTGATATAATATAATGAATGATTTTGGATATTACAATAATGTTAGAGACAAATCTCACGTGCAACACTATTTACACCAAAAGTAATAGGACAGGGTACCGCAAAATGTGTTTAAACGTGGGCCAAATGTTGTCGCAAAACAACCGTCATACGATATCGAAGCTGTTCATGATGTTCTAATTTTAGTTGTTTCCAGCGCTCCACAACGTTCTGTTAACAGACTAGTCTGTATATGTACCAATTACCAAAACAGTTGGTCCTTAACATCAAACTTCTTGTGCGTTATATTTCATAGTGAACCGCTCTTGAATATATATTGTACCGTACAGAACTTCAAGCCGTTCGCAAATCGGATCATGTCTGAGAGAGTTACACGAGTTTAAAATATGATACCCAAACGCAACCAGAACGTCCTTGACTATTTGACTTTACCACATCGAACACACGTTTTACTGATTAATTTGTTTCCATAATATAATATTTTCTTAACTGTGTTGCGTGGAACACGTGTTGCATGTATATATTGTACACTTTGAGAGCATTGTCACTTATCATTTATATTTAATTCTGGTTGGATTTAGTCTATGAATTTGATTCATGGCAATAAATCAAGAACATTTTGGCATTCAATATTTCATTTACAGCTATCGATATATTTCAAAAGTGTAAAATAAGCAATATTTGTTAAATTACTTAACATGCCTATTTATAACATATTCAAGTTTGATCTTGCGGAAGCAAATATGTCTGTTGTATCAACTATGTATCCAACTAGCATATTTTCGTCACGGACGTGACGTTGTTTGTGAATGCGACTCATGGATGGCCGTCCAGTTGCTACAGTGTATCTTTGGGCTATGTAGAACTAAAAAACTCATTCATTGTATATATCTCTGAATTGTTCTTGTTTCTTTAGGTTTTGGGGACAGTGTTGTAGACAGTTCTTTCTTAAACAAAATGTATTATTTCGTCAGCTTTATTACTTTTATTAACAGAAATGTAACCAATTAAAAGTATATATCTCAGCTGGTTGATACTTGATTGAAGTTAACTAATGTCTCATTGAATTGTACCATTAGCCTGTAGATATGAATTCTTTGTAAATTTACTTTATTTGTTCACATTTTCTAGCAGTAATATGTCCTTGAATGTTGAAGGGCAGATTCACAAAGAGATGTTAATATGATGAAGAGAAGGTAATTATGTGCAATGATACCACTAGATCATGCCAACAGAAGTTATGGTCAGATGCAAAGTATTTATTGAGCGCAAATGCCAAATATACCAAATACTTACTGAATATTTTCCACACAGAAACAGATTTGTAGAGGAAAGAAATCTTGTGATGCATTTACTTAGAATGTGCAACATTTCACATGTCCCATGCCTGCCTTTGTAGTTTTATAGAGTTGGATGAACCATGTGTGGTCTAATGATATCTATGTTCAAAATACATCATTGTTGCCTTTTATTTTATATGCCAGTATGTTATAATAAAAATGTCAAAAGCTCGTGGTAAAGAAACGTTAGGTTTTCGTCGTTCATTATTTAAAGATTTATTGACATGCTCGTCTAGCTGTGGATGTCTGACCTGGTGAAAACTGGATGCCCATTGGTTCCAAGATGAACACAGTTGATGGTGTGTAGATCCACATTTAACTGAGTAATGTTGGATGTCTGTCCATACATAATAAGCGATGTTCACGTGGTTCAAGTATGTATTCTATCAATGGTAACTTGAATATTATTTATTTTTATATAAAGAAACACAAGAAGAACATTATTTTGCTATTTCCTATCTTGAATGTCTTTGAAATAGTTGACATTCATTAACACTGTCTCTTGAAACTTATTTAAAAAGTCATGGTGGCAATAACAGTACAGACTTTACTAAACACATATAGTTGAATATAATACACCTTTATGATAAACACATCAAGAACTGGTATTATGTTAGTTAAGCAAAGAGCAAGCCGATTCATACTTTTAAATAAATCCAGATAAGTGAAAACAAAAACACTACTCGCTCATTACCTCTGATCATGGGACAAAGTAAAAGAGAATTGCCTGTTTGAAAAGACATGTTTGTCTGAAAATATTGTTGTCATACTGATTACCAATGCCTAGTATTATTCAGCATGTGTGTACATGGTCATATATGTGTCAATACATTTGTTACAAAAATGTTATCTTGTTATGGCAAGTGTTCATATGATATTGTGGAACCCTGATAATGTAGAAACCATAACACCAGGACATAATATACCTTGCAATATGCACGATGAATTTCTGTCAAAATCATTGAAAAAATCCTTTGGTGACTAACGTCTATACTGTATGAAGCATGTCAGTTAAAATTGCTCAACTAACAAAAGTACCTGGTCAAAACAGTTCGGTATTATCCAAAGTTTTGCAAACACTACATTTAAAATTGGCAAAATTGACTATTGCATTACAGCAGCACCTATCCTTGGCAAACACCCCAGGAAATATATGTATCAGCAGTATAGCCGCTCATACTAGAGTACAGTTTTAGTTGTCGGACATTAGCATGTGGTCTTTCTGTAGAAACCATGCAAGTTGGATCCTTTCCTCCAGCCATCTTGTTATTGCTAAGCACATAGAAAACATTTGTATCACATGTTTGTGTGCAATGATATCTATATACAACTGAGTGATGTTGGGGGTGAAGGTTGAAATACTCCCTTGTTGATGTGTTTTCTCTGTGAATTTTTTTTTTTATACAAATTCCTAAATTGTTATTCCACTTGGGTTGTTTGTCTTCCACCCTTGTTTCCATGACAGAGTCATTGCTTAGCCTTCTGAAGTTTCTTCCTACCTAGCTGCCATTGCCATGTTATATGTGGCATATGCTAACTTGCTGTGCTATTTCCAATAGTTTGTGAGTGGAGTTAACTTACTTTAGGTGGAATTATTGTAAACGGCGTTATTGAATGGAATAAGCAGATCATCCCTTGTAACATTATACTATACATTTTTATATCCATATCTAACGTATTGTGTCGAAGTGTGGGGAGGAGCATATAATACACATCTTAGTTCTTTATTCAAATTGCAAAAGTATGCAATTCGGTTAATTATGTCAGATTCATACAGAGCGCACACAGACCAACTATTCCAGAAGCTGTCTATTATACCAATAAAAAAAATCTACGAATACACGATTGTGCTGTTTATGTACAAAATCGTTAAGAATATGTTTCCGTCAGTTATGACAAGGATGTTCATTAGAAATAACGAACTACATGAACACAGGACACGCAACACAGAATTACTACATGTGCCGACTTCAAAAAGTAATGTATTATATAAAACCATTAGATACCGAGGGGTCAAATTATGGAACTATATGGCGACAACAGTGGATTGCAATTGAAATTTTGTATTAGCAACGTTTAAACGTCAACTTAAGAATTTTTTGCTAGTAAATAATATTAATGACTTATATAAATATCATTCTTTGTTGCAATTTTAAATGAAACATTAATGAAAACAGTACTGCTGTGATTCGTGTTGCTGTTTTTCTTCTTTCTTCAATCATACAAATTGTTATCTTGCACCATGAAATTTACATATGTATCACATGTATTGTGAGGGCTAATCAGCCACTCGTGGCTTTATACCCTCATTACAGAAACCATGGCAATCTATGTATGTAATTGTTTGGAATGTATCACAGTTTCTGTAATAAACCATTATTATTATTATATTATTATTATTAAGTGTGTGTGCACAACCAGTAGTGTATGGTTTATGTACATCAGCAGGGATCGAACCTGCCACACACAACACTGAAACACTATTGTCATAAACAAGACAGTTCAACAGTTCTTAAACAATCAAATGACATAGTATGTCTGCATTTACAACACAATACTCTAACAGCATTCAGTCACGACTATATTGTTACTATTGATGCACTTTTAGACGGTTAAGTCCACAAAAAAGCGCTCACCCTTGTTCGTCATCACCCCATTCAGTGTGACCCTGTGTGACTGGCCGCGAGTACTGTATAAATGCCTGTCAACTCTCTGTCTTCTTCTCTGTGACACAATTTCCTATATCAAACAGTGTGTGTGTGTGCACGCGTGCATGCGTGTGCATGAGTGTGACATGTATCCCTGTCAACTGTGCATATCAGTCAACTTTCCATATCCCCAGGAGAGGCATACCTAAGGCAATGTTATCAGACCACCCTTTATGTCACATTGTGCAGGTGACTTATGAAAGAACCTGCATTGCCGTCTCCTCCATAGGACTGAAAAGTGACTTCCTGGAATAGAGAGCCAAGACACTTGTTGATGTCAGCAGGAGAGCTAAGCACAATAAACATGTCTCTGCAATCAAATATAGAAATAGGACCAGAGTAGGTCTGGAGACAACAAATAAGGAAGAAGTCATTCCAAGCATTCTGCTAGACGCCAACTTCCGTAATGTCTAGGAAGGGGATATTCATGCAATAATATCTAACTGGATAACATCTCAGAATTTTAGCTAGGTTGGAAGTACGTTATTATTTAAACAGACACTCCGGATTTCGACATACACATATTTTGAAACAATGTTTTGAAATAAAGTTTAGGCATAAAGGAAATAACTTCGGCCATTACCAAGAATTTTATTTTACATTTTTTGTGATTTTGAGCATGTTTATTCAAGAGCTTTATAGTATAAAAAACATAAAACTATATACAGACTGGAAACAAGCTAGCATATATGCACAGAACTACCGACCAGTCAGTTTAACGAACGCAGATGGGAAAATATTGGAAGGTAAAATCAGGGACACCATCAATGAATATATGAAAGTAAATGACCTGCTGAGCGATAAGCAATTTCGATTAATCAAGGGCCGTTCTACAGTATTTCAACTATTCAAAATTACTCGATTCATGGACAGAAGCCCCCTTCTTTTTGTTATATTCGAAAATTATTTACTTGATGTTACAACGAGCTATCATATTTTCTCGTTTGTAGATGATATGAAGGTCTTCAGTCTCTTTAGAAGAATGCGCAAAACTGCAAGAAGATCATTTTTCTGCCGAACGCTGGACATATACATCACTTTTGCAATTCCACCCAGATAAATGTAACCATATAAGATTTGGATCTTCATCCACAAGGAATCAAGGCTATTGACTGGGAAGCAACCAGACAACACTTACAAGTACGGACAAGGTGAAAGATATTGGGGTCACTTTCTATTCATTGCGTAATTTGTAGGCATGTATGTCAGAAAAATTAATAAATCTGGATTCAGTATAACGGTGTTATACTGAAACACGTCGTGTCATCTATAGTTTAACCACTGTATTCCTATTGTTCCTTTTACGCTTCTCAGTCACAAATTAAATTAAAACCAAGTTAAATCCTCTCGGCAAGTGATTAAGAAAGAACCACTGTTCGGCTCCCACGTAATGCCTAGAATGTTCACCGTTAGTTGAATCAATGCATTGTCTCTGAGGTAATGCACCATGACATTGTTTGTGCGCAGACGAATAACAGTTGGCATGTATATAGTAACAATATTGTCATTCGTGCTAAATGTGCAAAGATCCATGACCGTACCCAATTACCAGTGAATGCGAGAGAGAGAGAGAGAGAGAGAGAGAGAGAGAGAGAGAGGGCGAGAGGGGCGGATAGAAACAGAGAAGGGAACGAGGGACGGATAACGGGACAGCCAGAGAGGGGAAACGGGGAGAGCGACGGGGAAGATAAGGATGGAGGGGTAGATAGGGGAGAGAGACGAAAATGGATAGGAGGAGAGGGGACGGGAGAGAAAGGAGGTGGGAAAGGAGATGGAGGGGAGGATATGCAGAGTGACAATGACAATGAGTTTTATTAACCTACAACCCCTTGCGGAGTACGAGATATTTTTTCTCTTTAAAGTACATTTTAATAGAACATTATTGTATTCGTAAGAACATCTAGACTTCTATTATATAAATAATATTTACAGCATGTAAAACATAAACAACACACAATGCATAAAACATTATGTGACCTTATTGTATTAAGTTTTTTCGGTAATTTTATAATCAGTAGTGCTAACCAAATAATGTAAAATAATATAAAGTAAACCACGTATTACACATGTATTGTACAATTTGAACTCATTTACATGTAATTATATGACTAGTAAATTAACTATAAGCTACAATGTTTCTTCTACGCAATTCACAGTTTTGACAGGGAATTTGTTAGATAGACAAACTTTGTTATGATTAATTAATAAATCTGGAAAAATCTGTCAACTGTTTCACATTATATACATCTGGGTCATCTTCAAAGTATTAGGTCTGATTCTAAAGTATTTCTATATATATTTTGATCTTTCTTCTACTAGTGATGGACATACAAGTACATAATGATATTCACCACTTCGGTCTCCATTGTGCATAAATTACACAGCCTCTGAACATTTTCATGGAGATACCGACCAACAGTAGCAGGTAATTTGTGATTTCCACAACAACATTTACATAAATTGATTTTGTCAGATGAGCTCAAGTAGATTAAACACTTCTCGAGCCCTACTTAATTAAAAAAATTATGTAATTTGAACGCAGCCTATTTACATTAATTTAATTGTGCCATGTTTGTCTGTTCATGTCTTTCATTTTAAGTTCTACCTGTGTCGTGTAGGTTTTTCATCAGCCTAAACATAATACTAGATGTCTTGCTCTGTTTGCTTTCAATTAAGTGTACCAAAACGTTTATTATTCTCTTTTCTATAACTGTTGCCATACTTTATCTGCCAGCTTCTCCATATACCATACAATTTGCAGTGTTCCTGTTAAGTTTTAATAGACTTTTCAAGAATTTTCAATGATATCTCTCAATCTGCTCTACATTTTGAAAACCCCATATTTCACTACCATATAGCAGAATTGGCATTACAAGCTGGTCAAACAGTTCACACTGTATGTCTATAGGTAAATCTAGCGTCCTTGATTTACTTGTTAGGTTGAACATTGCACGCCTAGCTTGGTTAATTAATTTTGTTATGGCTTTGTTAAACAGTCCATTATGGTTTAGACTGGCTCCCAAATAGATGTAACTATCAATTGTTTTTAATTTGTTTTGTCGAAACAAAAACTCTGGGTGTGATCTGACCTTTCCACGAGATAACATAATAACCTTTGTTTTATTAGTATTAACAGACAGATGCCATGTTTGGCAATAATCACATGCAACAAATAATGCAGCCTGTAAATCTGCAGGTGTTTCTGTCATAACAATAGTATCAAACAGTAACGCAGGGAGAAGAGACTTACAGACAGACAGACAGAGAGACAGACAGACAGACAGACAGACAGACAGACAGACAGACAGACTGTGTGTGTGTGAGAGAGAGAGAGTGAGAGAGAGAGAGAGAGAGAGAGAGAGTGAGAGACAGAGGGAGAGAGTGAGAGAGCGAGAGAGAGAGATAGACAGAGACAAAGACAGAGAGACAGAGAGACAGAGAGACAGAGAGACAGAGAGACAGAGAGACAGAGAGACAGACAGACAGACAGACAGACAGACAGACAGATACAGAGAGTGACAGAGACAGAGATACAGAGAGACAGAGAGAAATAGAGACAGAGAGACAGAGAGACAGAGACAGGGAGAGGGAGAGGGAGAGGGAGAGGGAGAAGGAGGGGGAGAGGGAGAGGGTGAGGAAGAGGGAGAGGGAGAGGCAGAGGGTGAGTGAAAGGGAGAGGGAGAGGGATAGGGAGAAGGGGAGGTAGAGGGAGAGGGAGAGGGAGAGGGAAGGAGAGGGAGAGGGAGAGGGACATGGACAGGGACAGGGAGCAAGAGAGCTAGCGAGAAACAGAGAGCAGGTAGTCGGGCAGACATACATACAGACAGATAGACAGACAGCCAGACAAGTAGATAGGCACACAGTAGAGAGAAGAGAGGCAAAGGTACAGACACTGGCAAAGATTGAGGCAGAGATAGGCAGATAAACATACAGCCAGCAGGGAAGCAGGCAAGCAGGCACGCATGGAGCAGACACACAGGCATACAGACAGGCAGGCATACCGACAGGCAGACAAGATAGACAGACAAGACAGGCAGACAAGATAGACTGACAAGACAGACAGACAACACAGGCAGACAAGACAGGCAGACAGGCGTATATATATATGGGCAGGGACACAGAGAGACAGCGTGCTAGTTGCGACTTTAACATTGCAACATTGTAGTCAAGCAGCCAATGCTACATTACTAAGTTGCGTCGGCTGTTCTAATATTAGACGTGTTAATTCAACCGAATGTAATAATCAGTCACCCTATAGATAGTTGTCTGAACTTGTACAGACAACGAGTCGGAGAAACTTGTTTTAGCTAAGTACTTCTTTTAACTAGTAACTATCACATTATCTAAAGTCAAACGTATGCATACGATATACCTATATATCACAATAATTAGTTAGGATGCTTGCTAGATATGTAAGTCGTCTGTAAACACAATTTAACATTATGCGACAGAACGCTGCTACACTCGTTATACTATAGCTGGCATGCCCGAACTGACGGGTAATGAGGCAACAAGTTATGCATTATTCTAATAATATCACTATTATATATAACATATAAACATGAAAAACAAATAACTCACCAGGCCGTGTATATTGATACCCGTAATACGGAGCCGAAAGAACTGTACGTATATCTTTGTGGACACGTCCATGATCCCTAGCAAACTGCGACTGGGTGTGGCTCAAGCTACCCTACCCCCGTCTGGCCATTGACGTAACAATAGCCTATGCAACCGCTTGCACGAAACAATTCCGCCAGGGTTACATAATATATTATACTTGTAGTGTTACAGATTATTTGTGGGGTCGCACATGTCAACCGGCCCAAAACACGAGCGGATTATGTGCCCACGAACATTATTATTTGTAACTTTACAACTTCATATTTACTCTTTTCCAAACACGTTTTCTTTTCGTTTTATTATGCCATTACATACAATTACCACCTTCGTGAATTGCACGCATGACTTGATTTTGACTAATGACTTGTTTTGATTTGCTTGCTCTATAATATGTTTCAACCAACATTCAATAAATATTAAATGAAATTATTGCCGAATATACCAACAATCTCAGATGTCATCATACATAGAAGACTCCGATAATTTGGACATGTGTGTCGAATACCAAACGAAAACCCCCTGAACGTTGCTTTCATACAAGCTTTTTGTGTATTAGAAGGTTTGTGTTTTATATATTTGTAAATGCAGAACTTTAATAAGTTACATAAAATTTATAATATAAAATTATTTAAAATAAATGAAAATATATACACAAATTAAAAAGAATAAGTTACCGCTAAAGATGATCGTTATAATTAAAGGTATATTAATAATAAATCAGTAAAGATTGTGTAATATTAGTTTAAACACATGTACAAGATAACGAATAATATAAACAAATAAACTGACTGGTGGCGCCTATGTTGCTTAAGCAACCCGGAAAAGATGGGTTTTCGAAAGTCTTTTGAATGTCACAAAGCAACAGGTTGCCTTCATCTCGCTTGGAAGTGAATCTATAGTCGTGGAGCAGATACCGAGAAAGTTCTGACGCCGTTTCGGCTGCGAGATAGTGGCACGTGCAAGTCATTGTTTGTAGTTGAACGTAACACTCGAGTAGCTCTTTGTTCGTGGAGTAGGTCGGTGATGTAAGCTGGAACCAGTCCGCGTGTTGAGCACGAAACGTCAGTAGCAGAATTGCGTAATGAATGCGTTGCTTTACGGGAAGCCAGTGCAGTTACTTGAGTACCGGTGTGATGTGGTCCCATCAGTGGCAGCGGACCACCAGCCGAGCAGCAGCATTTTTCACTCTTTGCAGTCGGGGATGTCATATAGCAGACAGTTCGCATAGTCAATTCTCGATATAACAAGAGAGTACATAAGACGGACTGCGCTTTCTGTGTTAGGCTCGATTGGACCAACGCAATGTTCCTCAGATGATAGTACGCTACGCAGGACATGTTCTTTACATGACGACCATCGACATTTCCGAGTCGAATACAACGCCGATGTTTCTGGCAGTAGGTCTTGACGTTATGTCGCAGTCGCCAGTTGTGATCACGGTGATATCAATTGTGTTTCGCTTAATTGTTTCGTGATGCTAACACAAGTGCGACCGTTTTGTTATCATTCACACACGGACGTCGGTGATGCAGTGCTCAATTCGGCGTAGAGACAACATTCTGTTGGTTTCGGTCATCTCAAACTTGACGTATAGCCGGGTATCGTGCGCGCAGAGGTGGGAGCCCAAGTTGTGTCTTCTGGTGATATCAACAATAGATGCTGAGTACGCATAGAACAACAGAGGCCCCAGCACTGAACATCGAGGGACGCCATAAGCGACGCTAGATTTGATGGAAGCGCCACCTGGTATATTTACTGACTGCGACCGGTCGGTTAGATATGATCGCATCCATGCCAACACGGAATCAACCATTCCGAAGCGTTGTTCTAATCGGCTGAGCAGAATTTCATGGTCACCTGTGCCGAAGGCGGCCGACATGTCAAGTAGAACCAGGATGACTCCATACCGCCGGTCTAGCGCCTCGAGGATGTCATTATGTACCAGAACTAGCGCAGTTTCCGTGGAGTGATGCGATTGGTAGGCTTGTTGGTATCGTTCAAGAATATTGTTATCAGTCAAGTGGTCGACCAGACAGCGTGCAACATACCTTTCGAATAGCTTTGACACAAAAGGCAGGTTTTATATTGGTCTATTGCTGTCCACATTTTCCTTGTCGAGATTTGCCTTCATAAGCACAGGGGTGACGTTGACAAGTTTCAGGCAGCATGGAACAACACCAGATGCTAAGTTCTCACCGACTTCTTTCAACAGCCATGTTGGTAGGGGATCGAGCCCGCACGATATTGTTAGTGACTTGTTGAGCAGATTGCGGATGTCTGATGTAGTCGCAATCGGAAGTGAGTGAAGTTGATTCCCAACATTAAAACATACTAATTTTACTTTAACCTATACGAATTTTAAAGCATTTTTTCAGTTTAAAAATAAAACCCAGGTACTTGTGATATTAGCTGTGGTATGAGTAGATAAATATGGACGATGTTGTTGACTTCAGGACTGGGAGGAAAGGAAGTCTTGAGAGTATCATGCATGCTGAACACATGCGGCAACATGTAAATTGGTAAGTCTCACAAATAGCTTGTACTTAAAAATGCAGCATAGAACAATCACAGGAAACATGCATGGCATTGCATACAGCTGTCCCAAGTTATGCAATCTTCATCAAACCGTCTCTTGCGTCTCTGTAGGTAGCGCCATGTGGCACACAAAATACCAAACTAAGCACTTGGTTTCTTACCTAACCATACAAATGACCAAGTTATCCCTTCTGATGGATAAGTATTTTTTTAGTTTGTATAATAATTGATGTATCCACTACGTCGTGGTTTTGCTTACATCACAGTTGAATTTTGAATGTGACCTCCGTCAAGTTTTGCTTTGCCAACAATGTTGTTAATTGTTATATATACGTAAATTACATTACTATTGCTGCATGACATCTCCTAAATCAAACATTCCCACATACTGTGGTCACTTTACAAACTTTGCCTTATATTTGTGCCATAAAGAAACACTTTTGTGACCAGAATTTCTACAAAATATTTGACGGAATGTCCGAACCCACTACATATGTTTTGATGACTTGACGGAGGTTTTGCTAGGCAACAGGTCACATGATGGAGACGTTATCTGTAGCATGTTCCGCCAGTATTGCCAGAGTGTTGACAGTGGTTGTTATGCTTCAGGTGGCGTGCCTAACCTGGACGGCATGACATTTGGTCAGCATGAGAAGATGCTGGAGGGTTGTGTCAGCAACCTGCACATCCAGGGCAAGGAACCCTTGACCTCACCGCTGACGCTGTCGGGGTATATCGTGGCGCCCTGACACCCCTCTTTGCTGCAGCCGTCCAGTTGATACAGTGTTTTTGTTTCTTTATGTTTTAGGGCTAATGTTGGAGACAGTTTGTTTCTTAAACAAAATGTATTATTTTGTCAGCTTTATTAGTTTTATTAACAGAAATGTAACCGATTTGAAATGGTATATCTCAGCTGGTTGATACTTGATTTGAAACTTATGTCGCCAACAGAATCTAGACACTGGAGCAGGTCTATGTGAAACAGGAGGTTAACTAATGTCAGAATGAATTGTACCATTAGCCTGTATATGTGAATTCTTTGTAATTTTAATTTATTTTCTAGCATGAAAATGTTGTCTTTGAATGTTGAAGGGCAGATTCACAAAGCAATGTTAATATGATGTAGAGATAAGGTAATTATATGCAATCATACCACTAGATCATGCCAACTGAAGTGATGGTCTGATACAAAGTACTTATAGTGCACAAATGCCAAATATGCCAAATACTTATTGAATATTTTTCCACACAGAAACAGAGTTGTAGGGGAAAGAAATCTGGTGATGTGTTTCATTAAAATGTGCAACATTTCACATGTCCCATGCCTGCTTTTGTAGTTTTATAGAATTGGATGAACCATGTGTGGTTTAATGATATCTATGTTAAAAATACAGCATTGTTGCATTATATTTTATATGCCAGTATGTTATAATGAAAATCTCAAAAGCACACGGTAAAGAAACGTTAGGTTTTCGTAGTAAACTATTTAAAGATTTATCGACATGCTTGTCTAGCTGTGGATATCTGACCTGGTGAAAACTGGAATGCTCATTGGTTCCAAAATGAACACAGTTTATGGTGTGTAGATCTATATTTAGCTGTGTACTGTTGGCTTTTTGTCTATGTTGGGGGTAATAAGCAAAGTTCACACGATTCAAGTATGTGTACTATCAATAGTAACTTGTATATTATTTATTTTTATATAAAGAAACACAATGTTTCCTCAAGAAGAACATTATTTTGTTACTCCCTAACTTGAACTTGTTTGAAACATTTGATATTCAGTAACACTGTCTCTTGAAACTTGTATTTACAAACTCAAGGTGGCAATAACAGTACAGATGTTACTGGCAACGTATTGTTGAATATAATGCATGCACCTTTATGGTAAACACATCAAGAACTGGCATTCAGTTAATTAAGCAAAGAGCAAGTCGATTCGTACTTAAATCCAGAGAAGTGAAAACAAAAAGACTAGTTAGTCGCTCATTACCTCTGATCATGAGGTAAAGTAAAAGAGAATTGCCTGTTTTAATACACACGTTTGTCTGAAAATATTATTGTCGATTACCAATGCCTAATATTATTCAGCATGTGTGTAAATGGTCATATATGTGTAAATAAAGTTGTTACACAAATGTTATCATGTTACATCAAGTGTTCATATGATACAGTGAATCCCTGATAATCTAGAAACAATATCATCAGGACATAATATTCTTTGCAATATACATGATTAATTTATTTCAAAATGCAAACAAATACAGTAGTGATTAATGTCCATACTGTATGAAACATGTCAGTTCAAATTGCATAACCAACAAAAGTACAGTGCTCTAGAGACCAGTTACTGTACAGTCAAACCTCACTTAATGGTCCCGATGTTTGACAGCAGTTGAAGTGTTAAGTGATTTCAATGCCCTACAAACCAGATACAGTAGAATCAAACCTCACTTTATGGTCTTAATGTTTGCCAGGTGTTGATGTGTTTCATGCTTTCAATGCCCTACAGACCAGATACAGAAAATTCAAACCTCACTTTATGGTCCCAATGTTTGCCAGGGTTTGAAGTGTTAAGTGCTTTCAATGCCCTACAAACCAGATACAGTAAAGTCAAACCTCACTTTATGCTCGCAATGTTTGTCTAGGGTTGAAGTGTTAAGTGCTTCCAATGCCCCAAAAACCAGATAAAATGCAATCAAACCTCTCTTTGTGGTCACAATGTTTGCCAGGAGTTGTCGTATTAAGCGCTTTCAATGCGCTAGATACCTGATACAGTAGAGTCAAACCTCATTTTATGAACGCAATGTTTGCCACGTGTTGAAGTGTTAAGTGCTTTCAATGCCCTACAGATCAGATACAGTACAGTGAAACCTCACTTTATGTTCCCAATGTTTTACAGTAGTTGAAGTGTTAAGCGCTTTCAGTGCTCTACAGACCAGATACAGTACAGTCAAACCTCACTTTATGATACCAATGTTTGACAGGAGTTGAAGTGCTAAATACTTTCAGTGCTCTACAGAGCAGATACAGTACAGTGAAACTTCACTTTTTGGTCCCAATGTTTGCCAGGTTTTGAAGTGTTAAGCACTTTCAATGCCCTAGAGACCAGATACAGTACAGATAAACCTGACTTTATGGTCGCAATGATTGCCAGTGGTTGAAGTGTTAAGCGCTTATAATGACTTAGTGACCAGATACAGTACAGTCAAACCTCATTTTATGGACCTAATGTTTGCCAGGGGTTGAAGTGTTAAGCGCTTTCAATGCCCTACAGACCAGATGCAGTACAGTCAATCCTCAATTTATGGTCCCAATGTTTGCCAGGGGTTGAACTGTTAAGCGGTTTCAATGCCCTACAGACCAGATACAGTACAATCAAACTTTACTTTATGGTCCCAATGTTTGACAGGAGTTGAAGTTTTAAGCGCCTTCAGTGCTGTAGAGACCAGATACAGTACAGTGAAACTTCATTTTATGGTCGCAGTGATTGACAGGTGTTGAAGTGTTAAGTGCTTTCAATGCCCTACAGATCAGATACAGTACAGTGAAACCTCGCTTTATGTTCCCAATGTTTTATAGTAGTTGAAGTGTTAAGCGCTTTTAGTGCTCTACAGACCAGATACAGTACAGTCAAACCTCACTTTATGATACCAATGTTTGACAGGAATTGAAGTGCTAAATACTTTCAGTGCTCTACAGAGCAGATACAGTACAGTGAAACCTCACTTTTTGGTCCCAATGTTTGCCAGGTTTTGAAGTGTTAAGCACTTTCAATGCCCTAGAGACCAGATACAGTACAGACAAACCTCACTTTATGATCCCAATGTTTAACAGGAGTTGAAGTGATAAGTACTTTCAGTGCTCTAGAGAGCAGATACAGTACAGTGAAATCTCACTTTATGGTCCTAATGTTTTCCAGAGGTTGAAGTGTTAAGCGCTTTCAATGCTCTACAGACCAGATACAGTACAGTCAAACCTCACTTTATGGTCCCAATGTTTGAGAGGAGTTGAAGTTTTAAGCACCTTCAGTGCTCTAGAGACCAGATACTGTACAGTCAAACCTCACTTAATGGTCCCGATGTTTGACAGCAGTTGAAGTGTTAAGTGATTTCAATGCCCTTCAAACCAGATACAGTAGAATCAAACCTCACTTTATGGTCTTAATGTTTGCCAGGTGTTGAAGTGTTACGTGCTTTCAATGCCCTACAGACCAGATACAGAAAAGTCAAACCTCACTTTATGCTCGCAATGTTTGTCTAGGGTTGAAGTGTTAAGTGCTTCCAATGCCCCAAAAACCAGATAAAATGCAATCAAACCTCTCTTTGTGGTCACAATGTTTGCCAGGAGTTGTCGTATTAAGCGCTTTCAATGCGCTAGATACCTGATACAGTAGAGTCAAACCTCATTTTATGAACGCAATGTTTGCCACGTGTTGAAGTGTTAAGTGCTTTCAATGCCCTACAGATCAGATACAGTACAGTGAAACCTCAATTTATGTTCCCAATGTTTTACAGTAGTTGAAGTGTTAAGCGCTTTCAGTGCTCTACAGACCAGATACAGTACAGTCAAACCTCACTTTATGATACCAATGTTTGACAGGAGTTGAAGTGCTTAAATACTTTCAGTGCTCTACAGAGCAGATACAGTACAGTGAAACCTCACTTTTTGGTCCCAATGTTTGCCAGGTTTTGAAGTGTTAAGCACTTTCAATGCCCTAGAGACCAGATACAGTACAGATAAACCTGACTTTATGGTCGCAATGATTGCCAGGTTTTGAAGTGTTAAGCACTTTCAATGCCCTAGAGACCAGATACAGTACAGATAAACCTGACTTTATGGTAGCAATGATTGCCAGTGGTTGAAGTGTTAAGCGCTTATAATGACCTAGACACCAGATACAGTACAGTCAAACCTCATTTTATGGACCTAATGTTTGCCAGGGGTTGAAGTGTTAAGCGCTTTCAATGCCCTACAGAACAGATGCAGTACAGTCAATCCTCAATTTATGGTCCCAATGTTTGCCAGTTGTTGAATTGTTAAGTATTTTCAATGCTCTACAGACCAGATACAGTACAGTCAAACCTCACTTCATGGTCCCAATGTTTGCCAGGGGTTGAACTGTTAAACGGTTTCAATGCCCTATAGACCAGATACAGTACAATCAAACTTTACTTTATGGTCCCAATGTTTGACAGGAGTTGAAGTTTTAAGCGCCTTCAGTGCTGTAGAGACCAGATACAGTACAGTGAAACTTCATTTTATGGTCGCAGTGATTGACAGGTGTTGA
Source organism: Paraescarpia echinospica (assembly GCA_020002185.1). Lineage (NCBI taxonomy): Eukaryota > Metazoa > Annelida > Polychaeta > Sabellida > Siboglinidae > Paraescarpia > Paraescarpia echinospica. The sequence goes on along the minus strand of CM034535.1, from coordinate 29,163,550 downwards.
AGTGTTAAGTGCTTTCAATGGCCTACAGACCAGATACAGAAAAGTCAAAACTCACTATATGGTCCCAATGTTTGCCAGGGGTTGAAGTGTTAAGTGCTTTCAATGCCCTACATACCAGATAAAATGCAATCAAACCTCTTAAGCACTTTCAATGCCCTAGAGACCAGATACAGTACAGACAAACCTGACTTCATGGTCACAGTTATTGCCAGGGGTTGAAATGTGAAATGCTTTCGTTGCCCTACTGATCAGATACAGTACAATAAAACCTCACTTTATAGTCCCAATGTTTGCCAGTTGTTGAAGTGTTCAGTGGTTTCAATGCCCTTCAGACCAGATAGAGTAGAGTCAAATCTCACTTTATGGTCCCAATGTTTTTCAGGGGTTGAAGTTTTAAGCGCTTTCAATGCCCTAAAGTCCAGATACAATACAGTCAAACCTCAGTTTATGGTCCCAATGTTTGCCAGGCGTTGAAGAAATAAATGCTATCAACGTCCTACAGATCAGATACAGTACAGTCAAACCTCACTTTATGGTCGCAATATTTGCCAGGGGTTGAATTGTTAAACGCTTTCAATGACCTATACACCACATATAGTACAGTCAAACCTCAGGGTATGGTCCCAATGTTTGCCAGGGGTTGAAGTGTTAAGTGCTTTCGAAGCCCTACAGATCAGATACAGTGCAGTCAAACCTCACTTTATGGCCATCTTGGTGATACAGCCACCTGATTGTGGTCCCAAATTATTTTTGCTATCAGTAAAGTCCAGGAAATTATCCACTTGTATCCCTGGTTTGCCTTAGTAGTGAGGTGGGTATATTTCTGAGGTGACCACACCGCTAGGTTTTACTATACTGTATGTGTTGTTTAGGTCGTCGAAATTATATATGACGACGTATCTTTTGTATGCCTTCAGGTGATGTCACGGGGAAACATTGTGGCGGCGGGTCCGATAACTAATAGGGCGGAAGTGTTGGTGAGAACACAGCCAGAGGAGGAGGAGGAGGAGGAAGAGGAAGGAAGGGTGGAGGTGGTGGAGGAGGTTATCGTTGACAGCTTCGTTACTGGTACAGAGAAACAAAATTGCATCTTCATGGGTGAATGCCCATAAATTCCCTTTTAAAGTGATCTGATGATAATAATAATAATAATAAAGTTCTATACTCCATCAAATCCTGGACTAATGCCCCTTAACCGGGGTTTACAAAATCGGCAAATATCTAAGAAAGATAAAATCACATTGAAGAGAAATAAATAATAAAAAAGTAAAGTTAATCAAAATCCTAGTACAGTGTATATATAAATAAACCTATATATAGTAAAATTACGGGTAAATGGAATTATAAAGCAAACGACTAGCAAAATGCTGAACAGCTAAACATACTGTACAACAACAATATAAAGTTAAATTACATTAAATAAGTTGATTAGACACTAAAAGATGATGCTAAGATAAATAAAACTAAAATTAGTTTGAACAGCAAGCATTAAACTTACATTGAAGCTGTATTTGAAACTTGCAACGTTTCGATCAGTCTACAGCGGATCTTGATCACGCACGGATGTCATGTGACGTGGCTTAGATTTTGGCAGAATGATCTGGTTGTAGAAGGCGGGCAAATGGAATCCCTGGTCTCAGTTCATTGTAGGGGCTCTCTGATGTAGATGACCTCCTTTACTTTTCTCTTGTGCCAGTTTTGTTCTCGGGACAAGACTTTGGTATTGTCCATGGATACTGAGTGACCTGTGGCCAGACAATGATCTCCTATTCATGTAGGCTTATCCAGGTTTGTGTGTTCTTTAAACCTCTGGCTGAGTGGTCTTAGTTTCACCGATGTAAGTGTCATTCCACCAAAATCTGAGCCACATCACATGACATCAGTGCGCGATCATGGTCCGCTTTAGACAGATCAAAACGTTGCAAGTTTCAAATACAGTTCCAATGTAAGTTTAATTCTTGTTATTTAAATTTAATCTGGTTGTCATGAACAATATCATTTTTATTAAAAAAATAGTTAAAACTGTATACATGTATGAATAATACAAAGGTTAAATGAGATCTGACTATGTTCGCTTAAGAACAGAAATGTCTCCAATAATGTTCTCTTATGACACTTGTAAGTACCAGGTAGGTCATGTTTGCCCATCATGAATCAGTTTCAAACCTGTTGTCTGTGCAACAGTTCAGGTAATATGCAGAGTCGGTTTTGAAAAGTGTACATAACAAAATCTGTTAGAAAATTCACTAAATGGTTTGTAAGTTTTTGATGTGACATGTTATTTTGCTCCCTATGAATGACTTACCATGTCCTATGTATTTCACCTGTCATTCAAACGCAGTGTGACATCATCTGATGTTGCTCACCTCCGACCTGTGACCTATTAACCTTCTTATGTCCTGGGGTTCATAAGGCGATTTTGGTCTTTAAAATCGATTTTGTTCTTAAATTATGATCTCGTACGCCGAATACATTCAACACAAGGATGGCCAAAGGGACGCTTTCACCAATGTGTCACGCAAATAATGTCATTGAAATTATTTTCATGACATCATACATTATATACTTACCACTTTGTGTTTTTCTCATGTCGATTTGATTCCAATATATTATATATTCTTTTGTTTTATAATGATTAATTTGCTGTATTACGTATTTCGGATAAATCAACATTTCCTGTTCCTGTAGCAGGTAGCAGAGAAAAAAGATATGGCTGCAGATTTGTGCATGTCTATAAAACTTTTTAAACTTGACAACGAATTCTGTTTAATGATGCATTTTCTTTAAGAGCCCGTTATCTTAGTGAGAGCTCCTCTGATTCCTCCTCATCCTGTCACCCACCTTGTCAACAGAAATGCTCATAGAGATTCCGAAACGAAAACCTGTCAAACTGCCCGCGTACGTATCAAGCTTTGTCCTTGAGATCGCAGTGTCACCAAATATGTCACCCGTCAGTCGAGTCCTTGTCTACTATGTGAGAGAGGATGGGGAGACAGTTGCTGACAACATCAAAATCAACATCAAGAAGTGTCTTCAAAACAAGGTAGAAACTTCTGTGTTTCCTTGATCTGTTCTAAGCATCAATGTTCATGAATTTTCCTAATAATTCTTGTTTACTGCACTTCAAAGCTTAGGTTCCTGATGTTATAGAAGTCTACACCTATTCCCTTGCAGGCTCAGCTATTCAGCTCAGACCTTTTGCGATCTCAGTTTTGTATTCATGCAGCTATTTCAAACATTAAATGTGTATAGGATGTCCAGTTACATAGCAAAGATAAAATAATATTTTATTTGGGTATTTCAAACAAACTAATATCTAACTGTAATCAAGCAAGCATATGCCTGTTAATAGTTTTCTCCTACATGGCTTTCACCTCGGGCGTCAGACTTTCAGCCATTTATCAACAACCCCTTTATCAACAACCCCTTGGAAGAAAAGTTACATCTTTATTTTCGGGTTTAACAGTTTTAGGCATAAATCGATTGTTTATAATCTTACAAGGACTACTGATCAGTTGGGGACATTTTATATAAGTTTGTTACGAAAAACTGTGTCAAAACTGATTCATAATACACATTAGTTTTGGGAAAACATCTTCCATATCTCTGTGTGTAGCACATGTATGTTTTGCTAATTCAAGTAAGGCGAAACTAGTTTGTTTAATTGTTTTGGGTTTCATGTTTGTATCATTGACAGGTGGAGCTACAGTTTGGTAAGAAGGAGAAGATGCCGGGCTCGAAAGTGAGCTTGAAAGTGAAAGCAGACGCAAACTCTCTGTGCAGTATCAGTGTAGTGGACAAGAGCGTCCACATTATGGGCGCTGCCAAGCAACTGACCATGGCCAAGGTACGATGACGTGCATGGTTGAACATGTTAATACTGTAAACATTTTGTCCTTGAACACAGTTGTGAATGAGGTAGAGCTGGTTCGATACCAGATTTCTTCAGTATTGATCGATACTACAATCTTGTTCAATACTTGATGTTTACATTGCAAGTATAATTCATAATAATACAGTATAGTTCCTGATAAACGCACACTGTACACACCCATTTTTCATTAGTGAAGCATGCATGAAAACAAAAATTTTACATCAATGAATGCATTATAAATGTAATAGATGGCAATACTGCTGCTACCACCTTGCAGACACTTGTTAGGTCATTCATAGTGCATGTGTGGCTTTAGCTGCGAGTTGTTGAGTTCTTGTTATGCGTCCATCTTTCATCTCAGTTTGGTAGAATATATTGTGTGCAATTAGTGTTGCCTGATGCCAGTTTTGAGAAACCAATAAACGTGCACCGAAGCCTTTGCATCCATGCACTGAACATCTGTTGGGGCAGAGGAGAACAGCATAGCTTTATCTTGAGACCCATCCACCCGTCATTTGGAAGGGTTGAGTTCATGTGTGGATGGGTGAAAGATTGAATTTGGATGGGTGAAAATTTCAGGCGCAAAGAAAAAAACTTACTCATTATTGACTGTCACTGTTATTCATATGTCTATTATGTTTTAATAACTGTGTGTTACACATATACAGATATATATATGTGTGTGTGTGTGTGTGTTTAGACTGGATTGTATGTCCATGTGTATATACCTGGACAGTTTTGGACTGGTCAAAACTGTTTCCTGCATAAATGGAGCAAAGACAGGAAATGAAGGAAAACAAATTGATTACAAAATGTTATCCTGCATCAAGGCCTGATTCCCTAATGTCTCTTCAGGTTTTTGAGCACTTGAGCCAGTACGACCTCAAGGCGGACTCCTTGCCACGTCTCCCAGACAACTACTGTGATAGGAAGCCACACTCGGACTTTGGTACGTCAGTAGTATAGTAGGTTAAGTACGAGTTACGCAATCCGTTCCCGGTGCAAATCGCATGTTAAAAGATAGGGATTTTGCTCCAGACCGCTCCCGGGTTAAAGGATAGGCCGTTTTCACCATGTTAAAGCATAGGAGCTATTATCGCAAAGGTATGCGACCACTTTTTGAAGAAAAATAACATATACCGAATATCATTTGAATATGTCATACACGAGATTGCTTGGCCGTACGCCGAGGCTCCGCCAAGGGACCGAGCCCATATTTGGTTGACGATGACGTGTCCAAAATGTGGTGTTATAATAAGGCGTCATGTATAATAAAAGGATTATAAATTCAGCGGAGACCGTTTTGTCTGAAGTAATGTATACGAGATGTAGACTACATATAGGACTATGTTATATCAGAACCTGTAGCCTCGTATTTTTTCGAACAGAGCGACCATCTTGGAATTTGTTAAATATATGTGTACTGCCAAAATTCGTGTCTCTTGCACGCTTGCGTGCAAGGGAGTCCCCTGAGGGATAGATCACGAACTACAAAAATCATCCCTGGTGGACAATGGTGTTTTTTCTTATATGGCATAGATTGTCGACCATTTGTTTAGGTGTAGGCCTCTCCTAGCCTATACATTTACATCTTTAACATAGGTCCAAACCTGACAAAGCATAGGGACTAAAGTCTCTCTGACCTACAGCTCATAACCACTGACAAACAACTTACAAACACTGATATACATCACACAAACATTGACCTACACCATACTTATACCGACCTACAACACATAACCAGTGCTAAACATTAACCTACAAAATATAAACATTGACATTGGTTAGCCATTGTTTTGAGCTTTCGCGCTTGAATATAATCCCATCATGTGATGTTATGGTCAGTGACGTTATAGCGAGTGAAAAATGTCCCTGTTAACCGGTATAAACTGGTATGAACTCGTAATGAACGCTCTGTGACTGTGTGTTGGAAGAACATCTTGATATTCGGCCCGTGATAAAACATACGAGATACAAGTATTTGTAATACGAGATTTGTACTTACCAGCCGTATCACAGTTGATAGTCTGTTTGTAAACTGTTTTGAAGGGGTATTCCCTGTTCAAGTCTCATCTATTTTCCTCGTTGTTATTATTAATGAAGTAAACACAATCGACACGCTATGTGCGATGCGGTATGGGCGAGACACATTGTCAACTCAGCGCCAGTGACCTTGACATCAAAGTTGTCAAACCTATTTTGTAAACAAGCGCTTAACAAAGTGAAGCATTATGATAAAACAGTACAGGCTTATTAGCTATCATTTTTTAAAAACTATATCGAACACTGATTATAAACAAACCGGTATAATCCTTTGACCTATAACATTAGCTAACAATCACACAAACATTGGCCTACACCGTACTTATACCGACCTACAGCTCATAACCACTGACAAACAACTTACAAACACTGATATACATCACACAAACATTGGCCTACACCATACTTATACCGACCTACAGCTCATAACCACTGACAAACAACTTACAAACACTGATATACAACACACAAATATTGACCTACACCATACTTATACCGACCTAAAGCTCATAACCACTGACAAACAACTTACAAACACTGATATACAACACACACACACACTGACACACACACACACACACACACACACACACACACACACACACACACACACACACACACACACACACACACACACACACACACACACACACACACACACACCGTAGGTCAAACATATAGTTATTGGTATAGGTAGTGATTAAATTCGTGTCTCTTATAAAACCCGTACTCGAGAGGTGTCTGGACTTGTTTGTTTGTCGCGAGTGCGAGCGGGCGCACCCTGTATAACGTCATCAGTTATGTATGTATGTAGTTCAGTATAGAAACATTACACAATTATGTCTGCGTATATTTCAATACAGATGATAGGTAGTTATGTATATGCGTATTTCAGTAGAGACGTTAGCCAGTTATATATCTGTGTAGTTCAGTACAGATATGTTAACCATTTATATATCTGTGTAGTTCAGTATAGATATGTTAACCACTTATGTCTGTGTGCAGTTACGTATGTGTGTAGTTAAGTAGAGATGACAGCCAGTTATGTATGTGTATTGTTCAGTAGAGACGTTAGCCAGTTATGTATCTGTGTAGTTCAGTACATATATGTTAACCACTTATGTCTATGTGCAGTTACGTATGTGTGTAGTTCAGTACAGAGATGTTAGCCTGTTATGTCGGTGTGTAGTTCAGTAAAAACGTTAGCCGGTTATGACTGTGTATTGTTCAGTAGAGATGACAGCCAGTTATGTATGTGTATTGTTCAGTAGAGACGTTATCCAGTTACGTATATGTGTATTTCAGTAGAGACGTTAGCCAGTTATGTATCTGTGTAGTTCAGTACAGAGATGTTAGCCAGTTATGTATCTGTGTAGTTCAATACAGATATGTTAGCCTGTTATGTCGCTGTGTAGTTCAGTAAAAACGTTAGTCGGTTATGTATGTGTGTAGTTCAGCACAGAAATGTTAGCCTGTTATGTATATGTGCTGTTCAGTAGAGATGATAGCCATTTATATATGTGTGTAGTTCAGTACAGAGATGTTAATGAACTCAGACCAACTAGTCGTACAAAACGAAACACTACACTTTGACCAACACGCTACACGAATCGAACGATAGACACGAGTTGTACAAACGAAATACTAAACTTAGCTGAACACGTGGCACGAATTGAACTCAGGCCAACTAGTCGGACAAACGAAACATTACACTTTGACCAACATGCTACACGAATCGAACTATAGACACGAGTTGTATAAACGAAATACTAAACTTAGCCGAACACCTGACACGAATTGAACTCAGACCAACTAGTCGGACAAACGAAACACTACACTTTGACCAACATGCTACACGAATCGAACTATAGACACGAGTTGTACAAACGAAATACTAAACTTAGCCGAACACGTGACACGAATTGAACTCAGACCAACTAGTCGGACAAACGAAACACTATGGTTTGACCAACACGCTGCACGAATTGATCTATAGACACGAGTTGTACAAACGAAACACTACACTTAACGGGTTATCGCGTCAAAGCCCTCCTCTTTCAGGCAAATAGACAGGTTATCGCGTGAAATCCCTCCTCTTTCAGGCAATTCGACACGTTATTGCGTCAAATCCCTCCTCTTTCAGGCAAATAGACGGGTTATCGCGTGGTCGCATACCTTTGCGATAATAGCTCCTATGCTTTAACATGGTGAAAACGGCCTATCCTTTAACCCGGGAGCGGTCTGGAGCAAAATCCCTATCTCTTAACATGGCGTGAAAACGGCCTATCCTTTAACCCGGGAGCGGTCTGGAGCAAAATCCCTATCTCTTAACATGGGGTGAAAACGGCCTATCCTTTAACCCGGGAGCGGTCTGGAGCAAAATCCCTATCTTTTAACATGGGATTTGCACCGGGAACGGATTGCGTAACTCGTACTTAACCTACTATACTACTTACGTCTTTCTTTATTTATAACTAACACAGTGAATCGGGTGTTAGGTTGCACAGCCCTATTCACCAGAGTAAACCAGGTGTTAGGTTGCATAGGCCTATTCACCACAGTGAACCGAGTGTTAGGTTGCCACAGTGAACCAGGTGTTAGGCTGCACAGCCTTATTCACCACAGTGAATCAGGTGTTAGGTTGCACAACCCTATTCACCACAGTGGACCGAGTGTTAGGTTGCACAGCCCCATTCATCACAGTGAACCAGGTGTTAGGTTGTACAGCCCTATTCACTACCGTGAACCGAGTGTTAGGTTGCACAGCCCTATTCACCACCGTGAACGGAGTGTTAGGTTGCACAGCCCTATTCACCACCGTGAACCGAGTGTTAGGTTGCACAGCCCTATTCACCACCGTGAACCGAGTGTTAGGTTTCACAGCCCTTCACCACAGTGAACAAGGTTTTAGGTTGCACAGCCATATTCACCACAGTGAACCAGGTGTTAGGTTGCACAGTCCTATTCACCACAGTGAACCAGGTGTTAGGTTGCACAGCCCTATTCACCACAGTGAACCGAGTGTTAGGTTGCACAGCCCAATTCATCCCAGTGAACCGAGTGTTAGGTTGCACAGCCCTATTCATCACAGTGAACCAGGTGTTAGGTTGCACAGCCCTATTCATCACAGTGAACCTGGTGTTAGGTTGCACAGCCCTATTCTACACCCGAACCAAAAACAGCTGTCTAGGTCTTGTCTTCTCAGTGTTTTGATTTTGACAGAAATGCCCACCTTATATATATATATATATATATATATATATGTATACCTTATATATACTTTATAGAAGTTATCTTATTATTATTATTAATTTCAACTGTCAATGTCTGGTTCACTGCCCTCAACAAATAATCCAAGACTTATAAAATAGTAAACTTATGTTTGCTGTGGGCACTGTTTTTTTCACGTACCCCAATTTTTAGCCCTTTGGGCCGAAGGTCCAACGGACTAGCCATCACTCTGCGTCTGCCGTCCATCGTCCGCCATTTGCTGCCGTATCTTAGAAACCGTTCAGTATCTTTTTGTCTAATTTTGTATATACGTATCTTAGGGTACTGCTACTACGCACGAGCAATCTGTATTTGATTGAATCATTCTAAGGGGTTTGTCTAAAAGGCGCACGACCACGCACGACCACGAACGACCACAAACGACCACGCACGGCCATGTAATGTAATGCGTTGGTAGATAGTTTGACTGTTGGTGGTATGTATGTGCATTATTAAACATTTTGAGTCTGTATTTCACCCAGGAGTTACACAATTTAGGCATTTTATCCGATCTTCCGGACGAACATCTAGTCTTGACACTGTAGCGCCACCTGGCGAATGGCATTATAACTGTAAGGTTAATAAGAACATCGCCAAATTTAATAATACCAGTAAACCATATATTAAAGATTAAATTTTTGGCATGTTACTTTACCATTACTGTACATTTTTTGCGAGAAGGTATTGAATTTCTGCATTGAGGCTTTGTCTTTTGATTGAGGATACGTATCGTACGACGTCCACCACTGTCACTGATCTGTCAGTATCAATGTCAACAGACAGCCGTTGCCACATAATCCGTTACGATTTTGCAAGATATTCAGCTTAATTGCTTCTATGTAACTAACTTCAAAAGATTAATTATGGCATATTGGTGTGGGGTCATCAAGCCCATCGCATTTTTAAACTTCAAAAGAAAGCAGTGCGAAACTAGTTACTTCAATAATCTTGTCTTTTAGGTAGGCGTCCACATTCTATTTCAGATGTCAGGTGCAATTGAGTAGGTTAGAATCTGGAAAAGCTGTTTGCATGGCTTGCTTCATTACCTTCTCATCATCTGTGCCAAAGATGGGGTGTGATGGTGTCCCTCATAGCTTACCACCAAGGTGGCTGAAGAAGCTGTTATAACTTAAAAAGTCACTATTGCCGAACACTGTTGCCAAAAGACACAAATGGTAACATGGAAGTCGCATAAGTTAAGTCTTGTCAACGCCGAGAACAGTAGAGTGGGCGAGTGGAGCATAGCAGCAGAAACGTTTGATGTCAGGCAGCTGGTTCTCTCTATATACATTTATTCCAGGCACCTTGTCCTTCCCAATTTCTACTCACTGCACAGATTCATGGGTCTTTACCATTGTCTCAAAGTTCTGCACGTAGTCAGTGAAATCAACCTGGTTTTTTTGTGATAGCTGCTGCTTTTTCTTCCTATACCTCATATTTGCTACTTGCTTTCGCGACCTGGGACCACCCATCTCTCCAGAATCAGCCAGTCTCTGCCACACCTGGTTTGGGGGACTTGTGCGGAACTTGCTCCTTTATGTTATCAATTACAGCTCCTTTGGTAGGAATGTAATTTCTGCTACAATGTTTGCTGCTTCCATGAGGCGCCCGACCTGGAAATGTACATATAACCTCTGCAACTGCAACCTTCTGCTTGCCATCTAGAAATGCCATAATCATATTTTGCTCAATCCATGATATCCTGCATTTATACTATCCACTCTGTGTATGTTTAGCATAAGCCCTGTGTAGAACTGTGTATGGATTCTGGGTGTGGTTGGGGCTCCAGTGGGGTGACAATTCGTTGCCTCCCACCATCTGTTCTTTTATAGAACACAGTTCCATACACGTTGTCATGCAGTACTACCTCGGATAGTTCATGGCAGTGTTTGTGGGACCACTCACCCAAGCCCCACAATCATCCCAAAACTGGTTCTTCGTGATGTTGTGATGGCGACGAATATTAGCAGTGTTATCGAAAATAAAAAAACTGATTCTCTTTTAGACCTACTGACATACATTCATGACCCACTATGCCATCTAAACAAAGAATATATAGGTCTTTTGTTTAAAGTAACTTGCCTTTTTTTAGGAAGGTCATCACCTCCAGATGCTATAATATGTTCATCTGTGCCAATGGTTATCTCTAGTGGGAGTGGTGGTGATGTTGAGTCACACTGCGACTGTTCGTTGACCGGCAATGATGGAGATGGTAATGGTGTGCACACCTGTGAATTTTGGAATTCATCCTCACTTCTGGCTGGTGAAATAGTTAGTGGCGAGATATCTGGAGTAAGTTCAGACGGAACAGTTGAGTGGTGATCCTCATTTCTAAGTGGTGGTGTGTACCATGGTGAGGCATCTGGTGTGAGGTCAGGTAAAACTGATGCACAGAAATAATAACTTTTTGTGGCTTCAAATCTAACTTTCAAATTTTTGATTATTTCGGTAATGTGTTCTACCAACTAGTTGTTTGGAAAAGAATAACCTGACTTTTTTATTATAACAATACTTTTCAATCTAGTCTCTATTCAGTTACAGGTGTACGTAGGTAGTTAGGACTAAGCAGCAGCCTGAAGCCAGTCTGTATTTCAGAAGGCTTTATGATACCCCCTGGGAATCATGGTCTGCAATTAGTTGCACCCTAGCCAAACTGACCAAACAATTACCCTGCCTTCTGGATAAGGATGGACAGGCTTAATCTGTTTCAGACTTCTGGTAAGGAATTGTAGACTTTCAACTGTACACTAAATAGTGTAATGTTATTATCAGGCATGTGGCTTTGGACTGACCAGAAATGTATCATATAGATACATAAATAATATTCCTCATATTACCATTATAATATTGTAATAAATCATAATTGATGTACTTTTTAATTACACAGAATAAATTACAATTACCAATGAAACATCATGACAGGGTAGATGACAGTTTTACACACCGGTAGAGTTTGTTAGAATATGTTACAAAACTGGCAAGATGTTCATCCAACTTCTGAACCATTTCCTAATATGTGTGGGCATTTGGATGTTATTTGAACAGTTTTATGGCATACGTTTAAAAGTAATATGTTATCATAACCTCTGTTAAATGTATTATATAACGTGCTTCTACTATAATTTTAACAGTGGTAGGGGTATATGGAACGATATATGTATCACTATATGTATTTGTGTCTGAAATAAAGCATTGAATTTAATTGAAAAAATATATGTGCTCGTTTTACCCACCAACGACATTTCTGTAATGTCCCCCCTCCAGAAATTGATCCACTTGACTGTCAGAACTGGAACACATGCTGATTCATGGGTAGTCAGCGATATAATATTGCTTTATGTTTCTCTTTGAAACAAAACTATTTTTTTCAGGAATGCCAAACTATCATTTAGGTATTTGTTTCTGTAATTATACAATCTGTATATATATATTAGTGTTTATAATTTGAAAAGTGCATTTAGGCAACTAAACTAAAAGGTTATTCATAAAATTATATAAGATATATATATATATATATACATAAATATACATATTACACTACTTATCAATTTGCAATACTGCAGTATATATATATATATATTATATATATATATATATATACTGCAGTATTGCAAATTTATAAGTAGTGTAATATGTATATTTATGTTGTATAATTTTGATTACATGTCAAACAAACATATACTGCACACAGGAATCAACCTCCATTCATTGTGGATGCTTCCCAGTGAAGTCGAGATGGTGTTCAATTGAACAGGTCTGCCAGGGAGTAAAGTGTAAAGTGTCTTGATCAGACCTGAGGACTGGATACTGTGATACATAAGAACTTACCTTCTGTACCATCGTTTTTTTACTAATAAATTGTATGTGAAAGTGTAGATATTTAATGATGGTGGACTGACATCCTCTTAATTAGTTGACAATTAAAGTAAATGACTAACATGTTGATAAGTGTGCTCTGGCAGTATCAGTTATATGCTTGGCTGCACAAGGTTGGATAAGCAGATATCTAAGTAGTTGTGAACTAGAGGGGGTACCCTAATGACAGTATGTATACTGGTATGACAGAATGCCAATCTGTAGAAATGCTACTTAGATCATTGTTAATTGTGTCCAGATACTTGCCCACCTGTGTGGTTTGATTGGAGTGATGCCCCTAAATATGATATGTATACAGCTGTACATTATATATATTATGTATGTATATATATATATATATATATATTATAGTTAGTCACAGAAATGTCACAGAAAAAAGACAAAGGAAGTGGAGTCACAAGAAATAAAGTTACAACTACAAATTTAGTAATAACTGAAAATCTGACTATACAAATTACCAGACATGTGTTAAGACTTAAGATCCATTTTGCTATAACGAAAAATTATGTACAGTGTATATTGAAAATCATTATTCATATATATATATATATATATATATATATGAGTGTGCATGTATGCATAAAACAGCTATTGTCAATTAAGTTTTTCTTTCATGAGGTACTGTGGTGCCATTTCAGTTAATTGTGCCTACAAGCTGGGCACTGCTGGAATACTGGGTCCTGGAGTTTCTGGTAAAGTCCATGCATTAAAGGGTCACTGTGTGTGATTTTCTGCAGTGATACTAATACACAAATCCCAAGTTAAATCAATCAACTAATTACCTGAAACTCACAAGCTACAATAATGAATGGGGGCAGTCAGGGACTGGATAAAGTCACAACATTGGAAGGTTGTAAAATCACACATGTTGAGTTTGGTGCATTGACTGGCCCACTGACTCAAACAGTTGTAAAATGTCAGTACTTTCCACTCCTCCAACACTGTGAAATACTTTAGATGAACATGATGTGTAGAAACAGCTGTCATTTAATCAGATTAGTTGATGGTTTAATCATAACTGTGTTGTGAGCTTTCTTAGCGTGTCGTTAACTGCTTGCAAATATAATTTCTTAGAGTATTTAGCAGTACCCCGGCTATAATATAAGCACCCTAAAATATCCAGTCTGATCACTTGTATATGTATAAATAAAACATTTGAAAATACATTATTTTGCTACATGTTTATTATAAATGGCATGTATGTTAATTCAGGCCCAAGTGTCAACAGGTTTTGCAATGTATATTATTCGTTAGCAACAAACAGATAAATGTTGATACATTTGGCTCAGTTACGTAAATTGTTACACACCATGTTTTATAATGTTATCTAAGATCATAATTTTTTTTTCTAAAATGTAATTTCATGTAGGTTTTGGTCAAAACCCTATATCGAAATATATTGAATATTAGCCTTGGTTCATGGGAATGTGTATCAAGAAATTGCACATAATCGGGACTAACAAATAATTAGCCAATATATGTATGGTGCAAGTGTGGGATTGCTGTCCATCAACTTGAAAAACTGGGCATATGTTAGATAATTTCTCAAGGTTGGCATATTTGCAATGTACCCAGTGTCTCTCCCCCAGAATGATAAAATCAAAGAGAGTCAGCACACATTGAGCCAAGTAATCAAGATTATCTTAACTGCACTGCAGCTCCCACCCCTGGGTGTCTCCCTCAGGGTATGCATGCAGACCACCAAGTGTCTGGAGCTGTACAGACTGGCACTGCAGCTCCCACCCCTGGGTGCCCCCCCCCCATGGTATGCATGCAGACCACCAAGTGTCTGGGGCTGTACAGACTGGCACTGCAGCTCCCACCCCTGGATGTCCCCCCCAGGGTATGCATGCAGACCACCAAGTGTCTGGAGCTGTACAGACTGGCACTGCAGCTCCCACCCCTGTGTGTCCCCCCAGGGTATGCATGCAGACCACCAAGTGTCTGGAGCTGTTCAGAGTGGCACATCAGATTGTCCAGTACTACTGAACAGTGAGGCAGGAGGGTCTAATGACACTACACAGGAATTGCCTAGACCCATATATCAAATTACCATTTGGGTCATTAACTGTAATTGTTTAAATGCATAGCTCCTAATATGTTTTAATTTAACTAAACTTTTAATTTAATAAATTCCTATTTTATGAAGGTAAATATTGTATATTGTTTGTAACAAAAATATAACTTGCACTATAAAGAAATGTTGTATATATAAGTATAAAAACAGTTTTTGAATAGAACAGTAATGATATATACCAATATATATTGTATCATTACTGTTGTATTCAACAACTTATGTATGCTAGATATCATAAACAGATTGCAGAAACATTTTTTGTATCTGTGACAAATAAATTACAAGACAGTTCTACAAGATGTCTCAAATTACAGTACCATATAAATTGTTACCAGATCCCAATACTTGTTATGGTGATCTGGTGATACTACTCAAATTAAGAACATGGCACAGAGGAACATTGGTGTTTGGCAAAAAATGTTTTAATAATTTAGTCATTCTACAGTACCGGGGATTGGTCAATGTTTGGTTGACAAACTGCATTATTTTTATATTTTGATTTTGAATGCAATTTTACGTATGCTGTAAAGAGAAATGTCTATAGATTATAAAACAGTTTGTATAAAAGTTCTTGAGAGAAGAGATTTAAAAAAAAAATGGTTTCAAGCTGATAATGTTGGAGTTGTTGCGTGCATAACAGCGTGACACCCAAACATGTGCTGCTGTCACGTAGGAGAAAGAATTTTACTTTTTAGTGTTGAATGTGAATTACGTACTTAAGTTACAGAAACTATCTGATGCCGTTACAATAGTTGCAACTGTGATCTTTGTGATACAGTTATGCGGACATCTGGTGTGACACCGTTACGCACGCAACACCTTGAACTGAAACATTTCCTACAAACACGTTTTTGTGAGTATTTAATAAAAGCAATAACAATAATATAAAACATGGTGAATTCATTTGAATTGAGTTCAGTATTACGTAAACAAAGCAAACAAAAACACAAAATTCATGATAATGAGCGAGGCGTTGCAGCATAACACGTGACACCAAAAAGTTGTTGTTTATATAAGGCAATAAAAACAACAGAAAAGCTGTTTTTCTTGTTCTAATATTCTTGTTTATTCAATTCTAATTTAAGATTGACAGTTGTAACAGTTAGAAATATGACAACATAAAAAATATATACAATTGTAATACAATTTTCCAAATAAGGTTCTAACAATGACAGAAATACTATTTGGAGCTAAGACTGATTCATTCACACAGATTCTGGCACATAAAAGACAAAACATTGTCCATTGTCCAGACACTGTGTAAGAGGGCAGTTCCATGGTGTCGAACATACATTTCGGACACTTTAGTCATGCACTGTATCCTGGGATAGAAAGTGCCACAACGTTTTACTGTCATATATTATTTAAGAACCAACTATGACAATATTGTCACTTGTACAGACTCTGTTCCATCCTGTAGGTATTCCAGCCATACAATGAAAACATGCATGGTGTTGGATGTATTCACATGGATCTCAAATTTTCATTGATGTAACTGTGTTGGACGTGCATTTGTTTTTTGGTATCGGACGTTTGCATGTGAAATACAACATAGCAAGTACTTAAATCTAGATACAGTTATCATTATATTTTCTAAGTACGATAGTAACAGTGAGAGAAACTACCGGAGCTTAAGCTTGATTGATTCACATGGTGTTGCTTTGTTATGTCACTAACATTTCAATTTCTATCCAGATACAATTAGGTGATGGTGGTCTGAATGACAGGACAATAGGCGGTGATGGTGTTACTAACATTTTTATTTCTACCAAGATACAATTAGGTGGTGATGGTGGTTTGAGTGACAGGACTGTAGGCGGTGATGGTGCTGCTTTGTTATGTCACCAACATTTCAATTTCTACCCAGATACAATTAAGTGGTGAAGGTGGTCTGAATGGAAGGACAATAGACGGTGATGGTATTGCTTTTATTATGTCACTAACGTTTTAATTTCTATCCAAATACAATTACGTGGTGATGATGGTTTGTGTGACAGGAGTATAAGGTGGTGACAGTATGCCCTGTTATGTAACTAACGTTTTTGAGTTATTTCCAGGTACAATATGTGCATACTTAACACATAATTAATTAAGCCATATTCTGTCACATTTTACAAAGTATAGGCCTATATATTATTAATGTAGTTTGCTACATTCCTTGGTGTTGTTTTACACCATCAGACATTTCAAAACTGAACTTATGTTGTAATAATTATATTTGGCATCAACTTATTCATTCCCTTAGATTAAACTGATGTTACGCTAAGTCTGGTGTTGTGGGTAACCTGTAAAATTTTACATTATATCAAAAAATAACTCCATGATAGTGACTACAATAGTACATTTTTTCAGTGATATTTAATTTCTAACTCCCGTCTACAAAGTGACAGAATATGGCACTATATACAGTCTCGACATACATCATACTGCATATTCATAAAACATATGGTAGAAGAATACTGTTACCTTCCCGTTGGTTTCTACCGTGGATCTACCTAAAGTAATTTATATTACTGTTATGTGAATTAAGAACAGTAACACGAATCTCTGATACGCTGTCTATAGGAAAGGTGTAAATATTAACAGTATAAACATATAGGCCTACTATATGTGTATATATATAATGTACTAACACTTTTTGTCTTTCAGTTGCGTGCTGGTGCATGGAGACATGCAGTCATATTTGGCTGTCGTTAGTCCTTACACAAAATAATTGTGAATTATGAGCGTGTTGAATTTAGTATTATTTGTATTGATTTTTCAGAATAAATGTTTTTGAAACACACAATTTTTCGATTGTACATAATGTGTGACCGGTACAGGTAGATCCTAAATGTGTATAATAGTATTATAACGAACTTCTCAGAGTCAGATATGTCTACATAATGTCAAATCCCCAAATACATCGCCGTCGAACATTGACACAGAACATAACATCATTAACTTTTTAAGCAATAACACTATAGTATCCTTTAAATAACGAATTACCATAACAATGTTAATGTCAAGAGTATATATTAGGCAAAACTCATTGAGTTTATTACTGAAATTGATACTTTTACACTAACCATCTGACACTGTCTGTAGGCAGTGTATGTATGATGTATAAACCTTATTGCCTAGGCTAATGAGTGGGCCTAATCCAGATATCAGATCTGCAGCTTGGGCTTGGCTGTCTCAATATTACAATAAAACAGGCTAGGTCGCTAATACTCGCTATCCAGTTATAAATAAGTCAGTGGATGGATCTAGTAACACGAATATTTTAGTTTAGTGTTACCCGTCAGGTAGCGCCACTACGCCAAATTCGAATGGAACCGGAGGGTTACCACAAGTGATGATAAAAGTTGCGAATTTTGTTACTCCAATGTGAAGTACATAACTGAAATTTGGTGAGCTGCAAACACATATCTCCTACGTGCCACCAACAGCCCGCTTGGTTACCAACACTACATACATTTTGGTCGTGCGTGGTCGTTCGTGGTCGTGCGTGGTCGTTCGTGGTCGTGCGTGGTCGTGCGCCTTTTAGTCATACCGATTCTAAGGGCACTTAATGGCCCCCAAAAACTTTTCAAAAACTCTTCAGTAACTTTTTCTCTAACTTTGCATAGACATTTCATGTGGTAGTGCCACTATACACAATAAATCTGTATTTGATTGAATCATTCTTAATGGCAACAAAGGTCCCCTAAAATGCTAAATTTGCTAACTAAATTATCTCCTACAGGAGAACAGCCATGCAACTCTATTTATAACTGGCTGGCTACACCCCGTCACACAACTAATCCCTTTTCCTACAACATCTGTCACATGCGGAGTCTGTGTCTTGCATGGATCAGAGGTTGTCTTTTCTGTTATTTCAAAAATTGTTCAATAACTTTTTCTCTAATTGTGTACAGACGTCACTTAGGGTACTGTCACTGTACCCAAGAAATTTGTATTTGATTGAATCATTCTAAGAGCACCTCAGGGCCTCCCAAAAAGCTAAATGTTCACATTTTGTCAGAGTGCCAATTGATTGTGTATTACATACACCCCACCCCCACCCCACTGTGGAGATAAGATTTTTCTGCCTGCTATTGCTTGATGGTAACTGTGACTAACATGTAATTGGTCACTAGCAGAGGCTTGTGTCAACAGACAACATTAACCATTTCAGTACGACAGGTCGGATTTCCGGCCGCACTCTCTGTGATGCTTCAATACGACAGGCTGTTTATTCGGCATTAACGATGTCTGCTATTCAAATCGTTTTTACTCATAATTATCCACTACGTGGAGCCATTTGTTGTGTAAGTTGTCAAGGCGAATAAATTAGCTATTCAGCAGTGGTCACTGTTTATTATTGCTCAATAATAGTTTACGGAGATTTTTTTTTTTTTAATATTGTTAAATAAACAAGCAAACTACCCACAACGCATGCGCACAAACAAGCATCATACAACTCCTGCGTTAGCTCAAGTTTGGGCAGTTTGGAATAAATCACCTAAGACTTAAGACGGATTATCAAAATGTGCAGTGGCCACAATGGCGGACGGCATTACTTCAACTAGCGATTTACCATTGTATGTTTTGGACAGATTATTGGATAGTTTTAGCAAAGAATCTTTGTCGGATGTTGACGATCGATAGTGATGTCGTCGAACTTAGTATACAACTGTGTTCAGCAACTGCAAAAATGTTGAAAACTTGGTGGCCATCTTGGATTGCTGGTTACCATGACGACGGAATGTAAAATGATATGGCTCATTTTACTCACTGATTATCATACTTCCGAAAATATATAACATTCCTATTCATAATATAAATTTTTGTTGCACAAATCTTGACTTGAAGTGAGGTAGTCCGTTGTCTTGCATATTCACTGGGAATGCAGTATACAGTCATTTGCAAAAGTTTAAGACCAGGCACGATTTTTAAGCATTTTATGGTATGGTATCAGATTGCATCAGATAATGTCTGGATTGCATCATCCTATATGGGCCTTGAAGCAATACGCCTAGTCAGTACTTCCAGGTCATTTGTTTGCTGCTGTCAGTATCGATTAGGTGTTTTTCAGTTTTGTCTTCATCCCTGAAATGGGCAAAAAATCGTCTTTGACAGAGGTTCTAAAGGCACACATAGTGACTCTACATGGAGAAGGATATACGGAAAGAGACATTAGTGCTAAATTACGTTATTCCAAGACAGCCGTGCACAACGCCATCGTCAAATTCAATACTGATGGCACTTTTCATGACAGTAAAAGGAGTGGTCGTCCACGGAAAACTACGCTCAGGGATGACCACGCAATGAGACGCATCGTGATGTGCTCGCCAATGAGCTCATGCAAGAAAATTCGGGCTGCTTTACACTTAAAAGGTACGGAAATAAGTCTCAGTACTGTTTCGAGACGTCTCAGCAAGGAATTTGGGCTCAAGTCCCGCTTGCCGGCCCGCAAGCCACGCCTGACACCTGTGATGAAAAAAAAGAGACTGGACTTTGCCAGACGACATCGCCACTGGACTCTCACGCAGTGGAAGAAAGTGTTGTTCTCAGATGAATCGACCATGCAACAGTTTATACCTCGCAAGAGGCACGTTAGGCGGCCAGTAGGTAAGCGATTTGATGAGAAACATACAGCAGCCACAATGAAACACCCGCCAAGTCAGATGATTTGGGGTGCCATGTCATGTTTTGGCCCTTCTGGTCTGTATTTTATTCCACCTAACACCACTATGATTGGACCTAGGTACGTGGAGTTGCTGAAGGAGAAGCTGAAACTGCATATGGACATCCACAAATGTACGATTTCCATGCAAGATGGCGCTCCTTTTCACCGATCCAAGGTAGCCACTGATTTCCTCACGAAGAACAAAATCTCCGTGCTGGAATGGCCTGGGAACAGCCCAGATCTAAATCCCATTGAGAACCTGTGGACTATAATGAAGGATAAGGTGGCAGACAAACAACCATCAAGCGCTCAAAACTTGAAAGAAGCTATCAAGGACGTTTGGGTTACCGAAATCACCCAGGAGTACTGCGAATCTCTGGTTTCTAGCATGCCATATCGCATCCAGGCGGTCATTGACAGCAAAGGAGGCCACACTAAATACTGAAAAGTAGAGACACTGACACTTTCAGACGACCTAAAGTTTCATATTATGTTGTACTACGTTTATTTGGCGAAATAAACTGATATAATGTGATGTGAAGGCCAAAAAATCATAGTTTTGTCAAATTTCTTCAAAAAATCGTGACTGGTCTTAAACTTTTGCAAATGACTGTACAGTGGTCACAGCTGGTCAGACTCAGGGCTGTACTATAGTACTAAAATGGTTAACCCAGTAGTCCCTGTTAAACTGGACAGTTGCAAGTAGGTTTTAAGCTGTGTCAAACAGTGGGCTGTAACTAATGTGTGATGGGAATCCCTACTGCATTGGTAGAACCTGAGGAACTTTAAAATAGCAGTAATTATCAATGCAATGTAAAGATATGACCTAGGATTCAAGTAAAATAACTTAGGTATAAAATAATGTATAAAGTAAAATAACAGGTATACTCGAAAAAGGTTAAAGCACATTTAGCCAAAAATTATAAGGAATATTATTCAGATGTTTTACTATACATGTTGCAGCTATTCTGTCACTCCAATTATATTAGCATTATGTCGTTACTACTGTTTTTAACTGTCATTACTACTGTTTTTAAGTCAAAATGCATGTATTGCATATGCACCTTGTTAACAATTAAAGTTTTATCATAGTTCATCTCTTTTTTCTCCCATTCTCTTAAAAGTGGTCCGCACACGAAGTATCTTCTTCCCTGGTGGTAGATTCTCACGTTTTGGTGACTCCATGACGGCTTTCAAGGTGAGTATATCCTGCAGTGGTAGAAATAAGACAGAATTTATACTTGTCTGTGGACAAGTCAATTTTAAAGCTTACTTGTCTGCCACAATTGACACTTGTTTGAGCAGTTGTCATGGGGAATCAAAGCTTTGGGAAAAACTTAGAGAAATTACTTATTTTATTTATAACACAATATATTTTATTTCCACAATAACATAATAACTACATGATTTTTAGATTGTATTTATTTACAATCTACAGGACAGATTGAGTTATAATAACACAACAATGTAAAAATAATAACAATTTTATTATTTTCACATTAATAGTTTATTTTTGTTTCTTGCACATTTTCAATATATGAAAACAAACACAATCTTCCTTCTAGACAGCAAGAAATATAATTACTTTGGAACAATTGTTGAAACATATGCGACGCTTCGACCCATCTACAGCGGATCTTGGTCACGTACTGGTGTCACATGGTCTGATGTAGATGGGTTGAAATGTCGCATATGTTTCAACAATTGCTTCAAAGTAAGTTTATTTCTTGCTGTCTAATGAAATCTTGGAGCCATGAACAATATCTTTCATAATCTTGTTGCTGTTCTGTCACATGTGCATCTGAGTGATCTGCCAAAGACACAAAAGCCTCACATGTCACTGGCGGCTGCCGTGTGTCCTAGTTAATGAGGCTATGAGTTGCTTAGATCATATCACCTTTGTTTTAATATTGTGTGTACAACTTGGGTGTGTCACGTGACAGCATGTTACAACGTGTCATTGTAACATTATTACAGGAGGTAGGCGTAATGGTGATGTCAGATTTGACCTTGGAGACGCGACCTTGTGAGGGTAAGTAGCCAGCCTTGGGGGGTCTACAAATCTTCTACATAAAGTGAATTTTTAGAAGTCTTTCCTTTGTTTATAGTTTTGTCATAACTTGGTGTTAATGGACGCGTGCGTGTCGGTGACATTGTTTCCCCTCCAAAATGATTGATGAATAAACAAAAGAAACCCTCTGGACTCTAAGCAGCCCTTTGGTCAGGTCACGTGATGATTGCTTACGTACAATTTCAGCATCGGTTCAGGTACTTGCACCACCAATTGCCGAACTCAGTAAGTAAAAGTGTGTTATGTTCCTAATGTTTACATGATTGTTTCCTACATTACAATTTCAGGTGGAGCACCTGATGGTATTCCCCGTAAAGTTTTTATTGATAAGTAGAATTGAAAGCTGGTCACGTGACGATTGCTTACGTACAATTTCAGGACCGTTCGGGTACCCGCACAAGCAGCTGTTACACACAATAAGTAAAACGTGTTATGTTCTTACCGTTTACACAATAGTTTCCTACGTTTCAATTTCAGGTAGTGCACCTGATCTTGACCCCGCTATGTTTGCTTGTAAGTAGAACGTGCGGTGTGTTAAGCATCTACAGATTAAATATCACTGTCTGTCCGTGTCTGTCTCTTTGTCTGTTACTGCATCAAATTTGAATTTAGTGTTGTTGTTCTCCTTTTGATTCCCTGCCATCAGGGGTGAGGCTGGCCTCGATTCCCTGTCATCAGGGGTGACGCTGACCTCGATTCCCTGTCGTCAGGGGTGAGGCTGACCTCGATTCCTTTCATTGATTTCAGTTATCTTTTTTTCTCTTTTTCTCTTAGTTATCTTGCACTGTTCTATCCACCAACTGTCTTCATTCCACTCTGTGTTTTGCTCTCGTTCTCCACTCCTCTCCCAATCCTTCCAAGTTTCTCTTTACACAATCCTCCCATCACAGTCTGGGTCTTCCTCGCCGCCTTTTACCTCCATTCTCTGGACATCTGCTTTCTTTGCCAGCCGTTCTCCCATTCTCTCCACATGTCCAGCCTACGTGAGTGTATTCCTCATATCTTAAAAACAACTAATATTTCCAGCGAATTAAATCTATATAAAAAGGTCACACGTGATATTATAAACAGTTTGGGTGATGTTAACTATGGTAACCAGATACCTCTCAAACTATATTATTCTTCTGTATCCCGTGTTCGGCTGCCCTTTGTACATCTCTGTGGACACTGTCCCTTCGTCTTATTTTCTGTTCTCTTCTAGCAAAGTGATGGTGAACTTGAGGCTTTAGACAATGCATGATTAAGTAAAACAACTAACGTTAAACATATAGAAGTGAAATGAGCTTCATAATGTCATAACCAGCATGTGAAATTCTCAAACATAGTTAGTTTATTTTCAACATTTATTCAAACCTTGTTCTCGATAGATTATAAATGTGGATTTTTGAGTCGTGAGTGTTGATGGGAACTCAATAGTTATGATTGGCTACTTTATTTTTTAATGTTGCTATTATCTGTAAACTGAAATAATATCTAAACAATAATTCAACTATTAAACAAATTCATCTGTACATATTAATGTTATACGGTTAAACATTGCAAGACACAGAGAACCACTTGTTAAAAAACCGTCCCATATCCAATCATGCCTAATAGCATTTACTGCAGCAAATCACATTAAATAGGCTTGCTAATTTATCGGTGATAAATCTATGATTCCGTCATATTTTTGTCTATTCCTACAGGTCTAACATCGGAAAAAAGCATAATGCGGAGGGGAAACGCACTCGTTGTAGAAAAATCTGGTGTACCCTTTGAACCCCCTGCTGTCGAAATCCGGAACTACTTTCCTGAAACGTGGTTATGGGATTTCATTGATATCGGGTAAGTTCGACAGTTTACTTTCCAGTAAATGAGTAATATTTTCAGAATGTACCAGCGTGTTTATTGGTTTATTAGGTATATCATGATAAGTGGTTGTCTTTCGCAAAAGAGGAAACATATCCGTATTTATTGAAAACAAAAAGTGGCTCTAGATTATTGTTTTCACATATAGGTTTCATGAAATATTCTTATGGGGCTGTTGATGAAAATGATGTTACTTTGAACAGGTGTTTTCGATGTGTAAGTGTAAATCTGTGTATGATATTAAATTGTGGAATTGTTAAGATGATTATAGAAAAAATCTGATTACTATTAGAGATCTAAAAAAATATGTTCTTCATGAGTACAAATTAGAGTAACTAAATTGTTTATTGTTAAGGAAAGTGGAGTAGATTTCACTTTTGCATTTCATGTATATTCTTTAGTTACTAAAATTATACGACACATTTATGTTTACTATTAATATTATGCACATGTTATATTGATGTTGGGGTAAAGTGCATATTAAGCAGTGCGCTTCAACTTTCTCCCTTTCCATCTGAACTTCTGAAATCTATCATTTGTACATATATACATATAATTTGTTCAATTGGAAATAAAGAGTTGAATTATCCCTCACATGACCTGTCGCCTAGCAAAAATTATCAAGCCATAAAAAAATGGATGCCAAACACGTGGTGGGCTCAGACATTCTTTTGTATATTTTTTTGAAATTATTATCCCAAAAGTGTTTCTTTATGACAAAAACAGAAGGCCAAGTTTTTAATATGACAACTGTATGCGGGACGTTTTGATTTATCAGATGTCATGCAGCAATAGTAATTTAATTCACATATACAGGCATTATTAACACTGTTAGCAAAGGCAAAGCTTGACAAAAGTCACATGCTAACTTTTGATTATGACAGGCAAACGACGGATTAGCAGATACATCAGTTGAATTGAATTCAGCACCCACCCCAATGTGTGTAAGCTTCAGCACCCACCCCAGTGTGTGTGAACTTCAGCACCCACCCCAATGTGTGTGAACTTCAGCACCCACCCCAATGTGTGGAGGAGTGCAGTGGTGCAGTGACTAGAGCTTGGGACTCTCGACTCAGAGAACCCAGGTTCAAATCATGTGCTGCCGTGTTGAAGTTTGGGCATGGGCATTCACTCGCGCATTAATTGCAGCGTGGCTGGATGCGTCTCATATAAGTTGAGGTGGTGTTCGAGTGAACAGGTCTGCCAGGGAGTAAAGTGTAAAGTGCTTTGATCCGTCCTAACGACTGACTACTGCACTAATAATAATAAATAAATTACTTCTTCAGCGCCAATATCCTTAGACAATCCGAGCTCAGTGGCGCAATAAAACCAAAGGATTAAGCATTCTCGTACTCGCGTGCTAGGCGAAAGTCGTTAACAAATGGATGGATGTGCCAAAAAGCTAGGGAGGATAGGCGATATTAAAAAGATAGGTTTTCATGTGATGGAGAAATGTAACAATATTTTCTGCTGATTTAATACTGGCGGGAAGCGAATTCCATATAGTCGGCGCGGCAAATGAAAAAGCTCAAGTTCCAGCCTTTGTTTTAACTCTGGGAACAGATAGTAACTTTGAAATAGACAAACGAAATTGTCTGTGCTGTCTAGCTGGGGTGAGCATTGAGTGTAAATATGCACGTTGTTTGTATGAAAGGGCTTGGTAGGTGATTGTACAGATCTTAAACATAACGCGATATCCATATATAAGAACTTACCTTGTTTTATCCCTAATAATCATGTGTTTCCAGATCGAGAGGCTCGAAGGTGGTGAAGCAGGAAGTGCCCCACACTATCACCGAGTGGATTGGGAACATGTTCTGTATGAACCCCGCCTCCGGTCTGGGGGTGTCACCCACCGCCACCCTCAAGGCCTTCCAACCCTTCTTCCTCTCCTTCACCCTGCCCTACTCCATCGTGCGGGGAGAGAAGGTCGTCATTCCTGTCACTGTCTTCAGCTACCTGCCTGGCTGCATGGGGGTAAGTTTTTTATATTTTAATTTTTAAATAAAATAATTATAATTTTAAATATTTTTTATTTCAGAAACATTATGTTTAACTTTAATCAGTTACACGTATGGTCAACTTAGTTAAATCCGCCTCATGTACGAAACTTATCACATTAAGATATCGCCTATGTTAGAGAGATCATTAACTGTTTACTCTTGTATAGACCACATGATAGATAAATGCCTTTTGATGAAACGTGGTTTGTGATATGTGCACAGTGGTTGTAAACAATGGCATGTTTTTGTGAAGCATGTTTTTGTTGTTTAATAATCTTAGTTATTATTAACATTTAATAAAAAGTATTTAACTCACTAACAACTTTGATAAAAAGTGTTTCTAGCCAGTCGATGAAAAAACTGTTACATATTTACAACATGAACATCTTGCATAAAATTTGTTTAGGTGTTGTAAAAATGGCACATTTGTTTCAGATGTTATAATAAATGGTTCAATGATCGATTACGAAAATCGAACCAACTCCCAACATTAATATATAATGCATTAACAGATGTATATATATTGCCGATGGGCCCATGTTGACTAAACTGGTGACTTTATATCCCTTTTACATATTTAATTATAATTTCACATATCTAATTATAATGTTTATAACTTATTTATCTCTTAACTGTTAAAATGCATTACTTATTTTTTACATATTTAGTTTTTAATTAATCCCACTTATGTATTTTTGATACCTATTTGTGGTATATACCAATCAAAGGGTTTTACCTGAAATAAATGTACATTAGAACCTCACTATTAAGGTGGCCCTTGGGACTGGACAAAAGTGAACTGAATAGCAAGGTGACCGTATTAGCAGAACTAATTTCCTATACTTTTCTGTTACAGAAATAATTTGGGATTATCCTAGAGTGACCTTAATTGCGAGGTGACCGTATTAGCAGAACTAATTTCCTATACTTTTCTGTTACAGAAATAATTTGGGATTATCCTAGAGTGACCTTAATTGCGAGGTGGCTGTATTACTGAGGTGGGTGTCTTACCGATACCAATCTAGTGCCAATGTACCAATCTAGATGTTTTACCTGAATTAAATGTATTCTACTGCATTGCATGGTGACCAGGTGCAACTGGTGATGAAGAAGGCCAATGGCCTGGAGGTAGTAGGACCGCGGGAGACACACCTGTGTGTGTGTGGGAATGAGGCCAAGACCCACAGGTACACCATATCTGTGAGGGTGCTGGGAGAGGTCGACCTCACCGTGAAGGTAAGACGTCTCTCGATCTCTATACTCTTTCATTTCCTTCAACTGCAGCATCGTTTTTATGAAAGATATTGTTAATGGCTCCAAGATTCCGTTAGACAACAAGAACTAAACTTTGGAGCAATTGTTGAACCATACGCGATGCTTCGACCCGTCTACAGTGGATCTTGTATCCATGGATAACAACATGGATAACTTGGCCCCGCAATGAACCGAGATCAGGGATACCACCTGCCCACCATCTACAACCAGATTATTCCACCAGACGTCAGTGCGTGATCAAGATCCACTGTAGAGGATTCAAAACATTGCATATGTTTCAACAATTGCTCCAAAGTAAGTTTATTTCTTGCTGCAGCATAATTTCATTGTTTTATGCCGTCTTGTTTTAATGGTCACCTCCCACGTCTCCAGATATATTACGAAACAATGCGTTTCTCTATCTGTCGGTTTGTGGACCGATATCTCCGTTAGTTTTGCATGTATGGTGCTGAAATTTTATATGTGATGTAGCGAGCCCATTGGGGTGGTTCGTTAGTTAATTTAATTCAGGAAGCACCTTTAAATGGCTTTTGTTTATTTCCAGGCCAAGCCTGTGACGAGAGAGGGTGTGTGTGGGAATGGAGTGGACATGGTGTCAGAGGCCAAGGGTCGTGACGTTGTCACCCGAGTTCTACTGGTGGAGGTAGGTCGTGTCATTTACTGTCACATCCACTGACATGTCACATTCCACCTGTTTCTGATTATACTGGCATTGTTCATTGTTATATTGTAGACTGTTCTCATCAGTACTAACTTCTACATTGTTATATACATTGTTATATACATTGTTATGTACATTGTTATATACATTGTTATGTACATTGTTATGTACATTGTTATGTACATTGTCATGTACATTGTCATGTACATTGTCATGTACATTGTTATATACATTGTTATGTACATTGTTATGTACATTGTTAGGTACATTGTTATATACATTGTTATATACATTGTTATGTACATTGTTATGTACATTGTTATGTACATTGTTATGTACATTGTTATGTACATTGTCATGTACATTGTCGTGTACATTGTCATGTACATTGTCATGTACATTGTTATATACATTGTTATGTACATTGTTATGTACATTGTTAGGTACATTGTTATATACATTGTTATATACATTGTTATGTACTTTGTTATATACATTGTTATATACATTGTTATGTACACTGTCATGTACACTGTTATGTACATTGTTATGTACATTGATATATACATTGTTATATACATTGTTATGTACATTGTTACGTACATTGTTATGTACATTGTTATATACATTGTTATGTGCATTGTTATGTACATTGTTATATACATTGTTTTATACATTGTTATATACATTGTTATGTACATTGTTGTGTACATTGTTATATACATTGTTATATACATTGTTATATACAATGTTATATACATTGTTATGTACATTGTTATGTACATTGTTATATACATTTTTATGTACATTGTTATGTACATTGTTATATGCATTGATATATACATTGTTATGTACATTGTTATGTACATTGTTATATACATTGTTGTATACATTATTATTATATACATTGTTATATACATTATTATGTACATTGTTATATACATTGTTATGTACATTATTATACACATTGTTATATACATTGTTATGTACATTGTTATATACATTGTTATATACATTGTTATGTACATTGTTATATACATTGTTATGTACATTGTTATGTACATTGTTATATACATTGTTATGTACATTGTTATATACATTGTAATGTACATTGTTATATACATTGTTATGTACATTGTTATATACATTATTATATACATTGTTATGTACATTCTTATGTACATTCTTATATACATGTATCTATCAGCGGTGACAGTATAAAGTAGAATTTCCCTCTGGAAATGTTTTGTCTTTTTAAATGTTGACCAATTGAAAATAAATAGTCCATTCACACAAATGAGTGGATGGTGGATACTGTAATGGTTAGATTTCAAGTGAAGTTTTTACACAATAAGGGAAATGAAAAATGTAATTACAGAAAGATAACAAAAACAGACAAAATTTAATTGTATTGATATTGTATGTTTATGAAAATGTAATGTATGGAGCACCTGGCAGGGGCTGGTTGGACAGTTGTATACCTGCCAACACTCCCGCATTGTTCAGGAGTCTCAGATTTATTGTGAGCCTCCTTCCTGGATTGTCAAGAAAGTCTACCAGATTTTCACTTTTGATCACCAACAGCAGCTCCCCATTTTCTAATGTTCAAACTGAGTCAGTATGACTCATTAAAATCTCCAACATCACCCTCCCCCATCTATTGGAGTTCAAACCAACAGAACACTGAACTGCTAAAACTCACACAAAAATCCTTAATCATGTGGATTTTGAAACTCAAACATTGGCTGGCATAAAGTCATGGTCTCTTGATAAGTCAATGTCTTCTTTCTTCATATGCCATCTGTGTTGCTATGGTTGTTGTTAATGTAAATCTGCATGTTGCAGCCGGAAGGAAGAGAGATAGAGTACACATACAGTCAGTTTGTCTGCCCATCAGGTAAGAATTCATCACTTGTTTTGTCAGTTTAAAACACAATCTACACTGCAACGTGTCATAAAGAATATCCCATAGAAATCAGACAGCATGTTAGTAACAGACACTGTGATAATCCCATTGAAGAAAATTTAACATAGGATGCATCAGAATATCTTTCTCATTGGCGTGTGCACATCACCCCTTATGTTGCACTCATACAGAGTTATCCCAGTTTAACTAAGCAGTTTAACCATTTCAGGTCTATCACCGTGTGACTACTGCAGACGGCATTCCCTGGTAGTTATTAGAACTATTACCTATTTCACTTCAGTTGCTATTTTCAAGTTTTCAAATAGGAACACCTGGTATATATTCTTGAACTAGAATGATCAGCGGATAAGATCGTGCAATTTTTTTGTAATTTGGTTACCACAGTAAGGATAATTCAAAATTTACCGATGATTCAGTGTCACCAGCATTGTCGACGTCATCGTTAGAAAACCCATCGAAGATATTGTCAATTTTAGGAGTCGAACCATCACAATCTTCGTCGATACTTTCAGTGACAAGTCGGTGAAAACACACATTATTGCCTTCCGAAACACGCTTTTGCCCGAATTGTCACTAAAATTGTCCATCAGACTTTCTAAAACATTGTCATCAGCAGCGTTGCTGCAAACAGCCGTTGCCATAATCGATGGTCGGCAGAAAAAAACGAAATAATTTTCAATAGAACAGTATGACAACTTCGACATGAATGGAAGCCTGAGATATTCCCCTAGCGCTACATATGGAACAAGTGGTGCCACATAGCGACCAAATAGTTATATTGAATGCAAGCAAGCTTATACCTGAACCCGCTATTGCGGGCAGCCGACTGCAAACTTCACTATATGGCTGCCCGCAATAGAGGGCTGCCGACCCGAAATGGTCAACTTCACTTGTGCAACATGTATGTCATAAACTGGTTTAAAGTTAAGTCAATTAAACTGCTGCTTTAAACACTCCTTTTGAAACGGAGCTAATTGATATGTGTGACACTGTTGGTCTGGTTATCTCAGATTATGAAAAATTTGCCGAACTTGCAATACGTATACTTATGTGAGTGATGCACACAATTGTACGTCGTGGTTAGATCACTTTATTTGTTGGCATAGTGTTCACTCAAAGAACACTGATCTACATAATTTAGATAAATGCCCTAGTTAGGATCATCTCCCTGTAGGACTTGCTATCTCCACTTTTGTAACTGCTGAAAGTCAAGACAAAGTCTCTACGGCAAAGTGTGCTGATAGCATTTTTCCTATTTTTAAATGGTCTAAAACACCAGATTATAATATCCGAGAATATGGAAAGAGTAGTGCTGGACAAAGTAGTAATCCCAGAATCATTTACATGCATTAACATTGATTGCTCAAATATATGTGACATCGATAAACTATTAAATTTGATAATATAAGCACTGCACTTCAGGAATCCAGTCTTGAAACTATCAGTACATGCAACCAAATATTGTGTCAAGATTATATTGTACCTGGCTGGAACGATTATGTAAAGGAGGCACACACCGAAGCCAGAAATTCTTATATTCTCTGGCGTAATATGGGAAAACCCAAGCATATGGTCCAATATGTGAATCCATGCGAAGAACTAGGTTACATTTTAAATATTTGCTCAAACAGTGTCAACAAAGAAAAGCAATGGCCCAAGCAGATGCCACGGCTCTAAATCCATGCGTACTACAGATACAGCTTCTTTTTGGAAAAATGTGTCTAAAACATACAAGAAAGTTTTACCTAATGCTTCTACTGTCAATGGTGCTAGTAACCCATGTTCCATATCCGCCATGTGGAAAACACATTTTGAATCACTGTTAAATAATGTCACTTCAGATGTAAATATGAAAAATGTGAAAGAGGGTATACACAATACTGGGAATGTTTGTAACGACAATGACACATTACACCTTGCATGGTGCAGAATGCTATAGACAAATTAAAGTCTGGTGAAGCATGTAGTAATGATGGGCTATCTGCAGAACATTTTATACATGCAGACAGGCGCATCACTATATTATTGTCAATTTTTTACACCAGTGTATTCTCACATATATATCTGCCTGATGACTTTATAAAATTTATTATTATACCCTTGGTGAAAAACAAGTCCGGCGACACTAGTGATGTTAACAACTACAGACCTATAGCACTCGTCACGGTTGTTTCTAAAATATTTGAAATTGTATTACTTGAACTTATGGAATCCTATCTTGATACAACAGACAATCAGTTTGGATTCAAGAAGGGCCATTCTTGTGATCATTGTACAGTCGCGCCTCGTTATAATGCGCCCCGTTATAACGCGGGTTCTGTTATAACGCGGTCGGTCGTGGACCCCGAATTTCTGCCGCCAGGGGGGGAAATGGGTGCTATGACAAACTATATTAACACAGAAATAACTGTCGATTGTTTTGTGTGAAGTTATCCCCGTCTTTGTCCACGACATGTGTATATTTGAAAGACTAGTTGGCGGACAATAAATTTAACGTTGACGTACAACTGCAACGAATCAAGTGTGAGGCGCGTCACTACGTTGCCGTTTTTTATTCTGCACTGCCAATGCTACCAAAGGTATAAGTTTCTTTGACTATAATTATGGTCAATTTTAACTTTAGGAAGAGTACATGTGGGTGAAGTATTGTTTGTTTTGCGCCGACAACAAACGAATCGTTTCCAATCTGCTAGTCAAGCTTCGCCTGGTTTCGGCGCCGGGCGGCTTTGTAAAATGCAATTGAAATTCACAAAACAAGTAGGCAAGATCGGTAAGCTAACATTGCGTAACAAATATTAGCTTTTCACGGCGATGAACGCAAAGCTACTGCCTGTACTGGTGCGCCAAAATATTAATTCGTCAACCGCATATAAATTGGTGAATTGTAATATTGTTCGGCAAGGTAAATGTGCTTTCTAAATTGGTATTTTGATATTGATTGAAAGACAAAGTTAAGCCAATTGTGAGCGTATTTATAGCTTTGAATCATTAATCAACTCTAACACAGCGTTAGAAAGAAGCCATTAGAAAAATTAAGTATAAACAAATGATGTGGAAGTCATATAGACGTACTAGAAATGACGAAGACTACAACATTTATAAAGAAGCACTAAACCAAGCTACAGCTGAAATTAGAAACTCGATGCGACGATGGCGTTTTTCGTGCAGCAGCGGTGTCGGTCGTCGTCATAGCGCCCCTGACGGCAGATACAGGAACCCGCCATGTTTATAACACGCCCCGTTTATAACGTGGATTCATTTCGTGGACTCCGACTACCGGGTTATAACGAGGCGCGACTGTATTATATGCGTTAAAAATGTTATTCAGTGTTATAGAAGCTACAATAGCCCTGTGTATGCTTGCCTTTTAGATGCATCAAAAGCATTTGATAGAGGTAACCATTGGACACTCTAAGAAATTGCTCAGTCGTGGTGTGCCAATCCTACTCGTATGAATTTTGTTATACTGGTACAGAACCCAAATGTTTTGTATTAAATGGGGTTCCACGACCTCTGATTTTTTTAATGTCTTAAATGGTGTTAGACAAGATGGTATTTTATCTCTATATTTATTTAATGTATATGTCGATGATTTAAGCATTATGCTCAAAAACTCTGGCGTAGGATGTCACCTGCACAACATCAGTACAAACCATGTGTTCTATGCAGATGATTTATGTGTTATTGCACCTAGCCCCAGTGGCAAATATTCAGTAATGTCTGCAGCATTACTGAATATTTGTGCCATCTTTGGCTTCGACAATGACATATATCATCCTATAAAGTCAGTATGCATGGTTTTCAAACCACATGGTTTTCACCTCAAATATCCAGATATTTACTTGCATAGAAACAAACTGGGATATGTTGAAATGACAAAGTATTTAGGGGTGAACATCTGCAATGACTTGAAGGATGATGAAGATATGTTAAGATACTTGCGCAGCTTTTATGCCAGGTCCAACAGCATCATCCGAAAATTCCACAACTGTTCCATCGGTGTTAAACTTAATTTGTTCCATGCATATTGTTGTTCAATTTACTGTTCCGAACTCTGGGTATATTTCAACAAAGGCACTTATTTAAAACTTAAAGTCGCATACAACAATATGCATAGACGGATCCTAGGTTACCACCGATGGGACAGTGCAAGTAATATGTTTGTAAATAATGCTATTGACTCATTTGACGCCCTATTGGCAAAAATGTTTATGATTTTAGAAAGCGGGTTCTTAATATTGACAATAATATGGTAAAATATATGTGTAACTGTAGAGAAATTGTTAATGGGCCCATGTGGTCCTGCTGGTCAAATTCCCTATATATTGTAAAATAGTAACTTTGTTATATACCTTTTTACATATATATTTGTTTCTTCCATTTTTATTATTCTTTTTATTTCTTAACCCTATTAGTGTGGTTTACTTACCTTTTATTCCTATTAGCATGTATTACTTAAATGTATGTGTATTATGGGTTTTTGTACCTGAAATAAAAACATTCATTCACTTCTGTGTGAACTCAGCATTAGTCTCGTTTAGTCGACTCTCTCCAGACACATGGTTTAGCTGTTGCCATCACACAATATCACTTCATTTTCGCGATAGGGCTTGTATTTACATGTACAATTAATACTATATACGAACTGTTTTGGATAATGCAAATACATTTCTAATAGCTTTAAACATAATAAAATGTACCTGAAAATAAGTTTACTAATACTTGATTTTAAACCACAACAAAACATTATCGCATGCAATTTCATTTTATTTTATTGCATGACTTGTGCCAATGTATTCAGAGTTATGAAGTGGTTCAAATGCTTTCTATACACTGAAAAGAGTTTGCTCTTATTTGATGACTTGGCACAACAGTCAATTATATTGGTTACTCTGACTCTGTTGTGTTCTCCTCTTTCCCTGAGGCCTTCATGTGTCTCTGTTCTCTTTAGTACGTGTAGTCTGTCCACCTTCATGTGTCTCTGTTCTCTTTAGTACGTGTAGTCTGTCCACCTTCATGTGTCTTTGTTCTCTTTAGTACGTGTAGTCTGTCCACCTTCATGTGTCTCTGTTCTCTTTAGTACGTGTAGTCTGTCCACCTTCATGTGTCTCTGTTCTCTTTAGTACGTGTAGTCTGTCCACCTTCATGTGTCTCTGTTCTCTTTGGTACGTGTAGTCCTTTGTTCTCATCAAATCACCTTCCCACATCATCCATCTTTGTACTCATCTTCCAATTAAGCTGAGCTGCATCCCGGTGTCTTTATGCAGGTTCAAATATTTACACACACACACACGCACGCACACACATAATCCAGTTCAAGTGTGTATATATATATATATATATATATATATATACACACACATATATGTACACACATATATATATATATATATATATATATACTACACACATATATATATATATATATATATACAAACAATCATAAGTATAAAATGATCCATGCATATACAAGTATGACAAACATGTTTAATGAATAATATATATATATATTAATGAATAATGGACATACCAGTATATATCCCAGTGAAAGTCAATAATATTAATTTTTTTGCAAAAACTAGAATGCCCCATCCGACAACCCATTATCTCAGATTTCACCCCATCCCAAACAAACATCTTTTGTCTCTCTGCTCCTATTTATGTTCTAAGATCCCATCCCTATCGCTTCAGATCACCTGAGCACGATCCGGGAACCTGTGTACCTGCATTTGTCCGAGAACCTATCGGAGGTTGTGCCCGGCTCAGCAAGAGGAACCATTTCTGTCATCGGTACGTATCATAACAGATCATTTATTGCCACATGATGAACATGTATAAGACATATGTCTATTAGGAATGTGTTTTCGTGTTGTACATTCAGCCACTTCAGTCCTCCTATGTATGTACAACAAAATAGTTTATCTTAATACTGTTCATATTAAAGGCACCAAGTCCATGTCTCATTTATTAACATTTACTTAGATAATGTTGTTATTACTAGAATAAGTATGTTGAAGTCATATTGCCTGCCAAATTGCATGTGATAACCCAGAAACAGTGTTCACAGTTTCAAAGTTATGCTCATGTTGTGTTTAAATTGTAAATAAAAAAGTTTATAAACAGTGTCAGTTTGTTAATTTTTTCTGACAAGCGGTATATCATCTTGCGCAGTAAAGAATGTTGGTTGAACTAGTATTAATATTTAAACAATAAATTATATTTTTTACGATTAGTTTTATGTAACAATAAGAACATACATATTCTATTACAATAGCAGAGATTGGTTAAAGAAGGAGATTATTTGAAAATAGCATAGCAAGAGTTATTAAAAAAAATAAACAGAGTACTTTCCCAAAGTGGGAGACCTATCCCCTCTTCTTGTGGAGCACAGTGGCACAGTGGCTAGAGCTTCGGACACTCGACCAGTAGAACCTGGGTTTGAATCGGTGTTGAACCTAGGGCAAGTTCGTTCACTCTATGTTGCTCCAGTTCACTCAGCTATATCAATGAGTACCCGGTTATAGACAGTGGAGGATATTTGTGTATGAATAGTATATGTGTATTAATTGCAGCGTGGCTGGATGCTTCCCAGAGAAGGTGTTCAACTGAACAGGTCTGCCAGGGAGTAAAGTGTAAAGTGCTTTGAGCAGTCCTGAGGACTGGATACTGTGCTATATAAGAACTAACCTTTACTTTCTAGTCATTCATTTATCTAATACTTTTTCTACTCTCCTTTTTTTAGGGGACGTGATGGGACCCACTCTCTCAGGCCTGGACAAGTTGTTAAAGGTGCCGACAGGCTGCGGAGAACAGACCATGATCATATTTGCCCCCAACATCCACGTTCTACATTACCTGACCAGCACCAACCAGTTGTCTGCAGGCAGTCCCATCAAGGCAAAGGCCATCGAGTACATGAAAGTTGGTAAGCCCGTACCCCGGGCACTGCACAATCGTCCAAGCTGCCACTAAAATATGGAATGCTCTGCCAACTACTGTTACATCCAAAACCTCACTACAAAATTCAAGGCAGCCTTAAAGACTCACCTTTTTATGACGGCCTATACGGCTTGAATGACTGCAGAAACATTTTATCCTAAGTTAGTCATATTTTTTATTTTATTATTATTCTTATCTTGATCTTTTTAACAGCCGATAAAACATTTTATAGTACTTATTTTATAGTACGAGAATTGATTTTTTTTAAATCTACTCATGTGTACACAGCAATATCATCTTAATTTATTTTGTGTTATATTAAAATTTGTTTAATTATACTATTTATATATTAGAGTTATGTAAAGCGCTATGAATGTTATGGATATGGCGCTATATAAAATAAAGATTATTACTATTATTATAAGAATTCATGGTAATGTGTAGTAACAGTGATGGAGCATCCTTCTGTCAGTCTCCCACTGGCGCGGGAATTAAGATAATATTGGGGAGTTGAGAAACAGAGCATCCGCTGTTGGATCATCACATCAGAAGAAAGAGGGATTCTGTTGAAAATGTTTCGTCACCGTGCTGCAATAATTTCACTTTCTCCACTGTCTCGCCTCTCGACTGATGACATTGGAAGATGGGGGGTGCTGTTGAATATATGTGGCAGCGACATACAAAATTTTAGAAGGTCACCATTAACCTCCAATTGCACTCCCCTTGAGGCTCACCAAAAAAACCATATTCAGGCTCAGTTTTACTGGTCTGCCCCCCAACAAAATTCCAGAACTGCTTCCCCTTGCCCCCCTGTTCCCGCACGTATGGTCAGACCTGCAGCATAAATACTCAGTAATTGAGCCCCAGGTATGTCTGTCACAAGGACCTTGGTCCGAGTCCACCTGTTGATGTTTAGAAACTTGGACAATTTCGTTCACCATCCCTACTTTGCCTGTGTCTTTTGGACAGAACACTAAAAACTGCTGATCCCTTCTATCTGGTGCCTATGCCAGGGAAAGCAAAATATCCCACACTGGGAGCAAATGTGTAAACTGTCATGAACTTGTCCAGTTGTTATCTCTGATTGGATCTTGCTGCATCAAAGGGTCACAGCTACCTCCTGGTCAGCACTGTCAGAGATGATTCCCTACAGAGGCTGTATGTTAGGATGGGTGGCCGTATGATCACAAATGTATTTATCAGTATTCTTTAAAATATAATATCATGAGATGATATATATATATAACTTATGAACTAAATTGTGGATATGTACGATATATATTTCCCTGAATTCCTGAGATGAATGTTTGACTAGTTGTCCAAAATATGTTCTGCATCCATATGTTGATATCCATGTTTATATAGCATATTGTTTTATTAATTTATGCAACTGTTGAATGAATGGTTCCTTGTGCATTTATTCTAAATCAGGTTCAGTTGCATTGAAATGCAAGGGAATAACTGTATTCAACACCATATTTCACTTCTGACTAAAACCGTTTGAACAGATCATCAACCGAAACTTTTTTTTCGCAATGTTTTTTGTGGAGCACGGTGGTATCGTGTTAGAGCATTGAACTCTCGATAGACAAAACCCGCATTTGAATCCTTTTCCTGCCGTTTTGAAGAACCTTAGACAAGTTCATTCACTCTACATTTCGTCAGTTCATTCAGCTGTATGAATGAGTACCCACCTACAGACAGTGGCAGATATTTGTGCACAAATAGTCTTTGCGCATTAATTGCGGCATGGTTGAATGCTTCCCAGGGAAGTCTAGATGGTGTTCGATTGAACAGGTGTGCCAGAGAGTAAAGTGTAAAGCGCCTTGAGCAGTGCATTGGACTGGATACAGTGTTATATAAGACCTTACATTTACTGTTGTGTTTCCTGTCATTACAGTGATGCGTTGTTTTGTTGCAACTAACTGAGTAAGTTTGTATTCAGGTTACCAGAGGGAGCTAATGTTCCTTCACAGCGATGGATCATA
The DNA here is from genome assembly GCA_020002185.1 of Paraescarpia echinospica. Taxonomy (NCBI): domain Eukaryota; kingdom Metazoa; phylum Annelida; class Polychaeta; order Sabellida; family Siboglinidae; genus Paraescarpia; species Paraescarpia echinospica. The sequence goes on along the minus strand of CM034535.1, from coordinate 29,124,045 downwards.
CAGTGCTTTTGGCAAGAGCGACGACTCAGGCAGCATGTGGCTGACGGCCTTCGTGGTGAAGTCTTTCGCCCAGGCCCGCCCATACATCTTCATTGACATGAAACAGCAAACGACGAGCATCAACTGGTTCCGCTCCAAACAGCTCGAGAACGGCTGCTTCCCCCAGGTTTGTGGAGAATTATGTCATTCCTTGAACAGAAATTATAATGAAAAGATCTTGTGTGTTAAAGGGAGATAGTCTGTTCCTTTACACGGAATTAACCAGTGTAATAATGTGTGCGTAGAAATCTGGAAATTGATGAACATCAAAGTATTATTATTATTAAATGCGGTTTAGTGGGGATTATAGCCTTTATGCCTCCAATACATTTATTCTAGTTTTGTGAACATTTTCTTTAAAGTCAGGAACAGATAATGTTGCTTTGAGAGATTTTTCCTGATTCATTGAGTTGAGACTTGAATTGACTTGACAGCAAGTGACTTGATTGATACACACAGTTGATGGCCATTTACTCAAGACCTGATTCGATGACCATTAACTTGAGACTATGTGACAGCCTTTGTCCTAATACTTGACTTGATGGCCATTGACTTGAGACTTGACTTCACAACCATTGCAGACCTGCCTACCATTCCGGATTGTCCGGAATCATTCTGGAAATACACCTAAAATTACGGTATTATGGCGAGGGATGAAAATATTACTGATTCTTTCGTTGTCACAATGAGCGTCAATCACTTCTGTACTCCTCAAATTTAGCTTCACTTTATTCAACAGGTGGCAGCATATATACGCTGCTTGTTGTGATGTGGTTTTTCATTCGCTGCTTCTGGTCGTAATCTGACCAATAGGAAACAGCGTTGCGACAAATTCGCATTTCTGCGCTTATGGCGCTGAAACAAAACGAAGTTACGACTCACGCGGCACGAAATGATGCCGGGGATCGAAACGACACCACTACCAGCCAAGAAGAAACGTGTGCTGCAAACGTTTATAACAGCATGCACGCAGACATGGCCCGTATTGTCAAGTTTAAAGAAGGGGGTCGGCTTTACATACTGCCGGATACGCGAAATTTATTTTCCTATTTCACATGGTCACTGGTGCCGGTGGTCGGACCAAAATTTTTTTTCGTAAATTTTTTTTTCTTCTAATTTTTCCCTGATAATAGTCACTATAAGAATTACAATGGTAGTTGTTTCATGTATCTAAGTGAAATATTAAAAAAACTACAGCTGGGTAAAGTTTCGGATTTCATGAAATTTTCTGATGGTTTTCTGACATATAATTTTGCATATAAATCACAAGAATGTTGGTTATAATTTATTTCCCCTGATAGTAGTCACTAATAGAAGTGCAATGGTGCTTGTTTCATGTACATAAATGAAATATTAAAGAAACTGCAGTTTTGTAAAGTTTCAAATTTCAAGATTTTTTCCGACAATGTTCCGGTGGATTTGATTTTGCATATAAATCACAAGAACATTTTTTCTAAAATATGTTCCCACATAGTGGTCACTATAAAAAGTACAATGCTATTCATTTCATACAGCTAAGTACAACATTAAGAAAACTACAGTTTTGCAAAGTTCAAAATTTCATGATTTTTTCCAAATGTTTTCTGACAGATCTGATTTTGTACATAAATCATAAGAAAATTACTTTTTATCATCTTGAGTCTTTTGCCATCTATTAAGAAGACCAATACAAAATTACATGTAACAATAAATACACACATACAAAAATAAATATACACACACACCATGCAATACAATACCATTAAATCATGAACACAACACAGCAGCTGAGCAAAGATGATCAGTGTGGTTCCATCTTCATAACATTAAAACAACTGTATGAAGTTGCAACCACATGAAAGGCTTTGTTGATTGGGCTGTGGATTAGAACCACAAAATGACAATACTAGTCTCCCATTACACAACACTTGTTATATTGGGCAAAGCCAATAACTGCTATGATTGACAAGCCAATTAACTCGTAATACACTGTGGCACAAAATGCCAATAATAGTCCCCATTACACAACACTTGTTATATTGGACAAAGCCCATAACTACTATGATTGCCAAACCAATTAACTTATAATATACTGTGGTTAAACCCATTGATATCATCAACTATCAAGGGCCTACTATTATACTTATTTGTCTATGATTATATACAATTAATAGATACAATAAATCAAAATGTTTATTTACTGTATATTATTTTATCAAAAAGATACAATCTTATTCTGTAATTTTAAATATAAAAAAGAAAACATTACATACAAAAATAGTAGGCCCTACATCAAAATTAATTATAACGATACAACATTTTATAAACAAATAATAATACAATAAATGAATTGAAACATAAATTATCATAAATTGTAATAATGTAACCAACACACAATATTATGTATATGCTAAATAGCTAAAAAATGATATAATTGAACTAAAGTAATACCAAGAATACCAATAAATAAACTAATAATATATTAATATAAACATCAATCAAACATGGCAGCAATGAATTACTCAGATGTAGGCATAAGTACTTGGCAGTATTAATCAAAGTCACCCACTGTCAATCACATCGCTATCCGAGTCACGAGTGCATTGTATACCACGATGCACTGCGCGCGTACGGGGAAGAAGGCAAAATGGCGATTTCTTTTGAGACGGGGGTTCCATAAATGGACGTTGTGCATGTTTGTGCTATCAGGTGGTAAGCCATCGCTGTGATCACGTTATCGTTGACACAATTCTTTATCCTTCTGCATATGCTTTCCGTTGAAACCGACTAACTAAATACTCACAAAACATCGTCAAACAGAGGCCATTTAAAATCCATAATTACTATAATTTTTTATCGACGGATTACAATTATATTTTCAGATTCATTTTCCTCTGAATTTCCTCTTTCTTCATCACATTTCAATATGGATGTACTCATTAACATAATCTCACAAATCAGTTTGATAGGTGGGGCCTGTCAACGTGATCCAAGATGGCCGCACGCATAAATCAAGAAAACCAAAATATGACACTGAGAGTAAAAAAAATCATTATCGCTAATAAACACCGCCAAAAATATTTTTTCAGCGCAGGTACACAAACTGACATTATTACAACATAAGAAAATTCACAAACCAACAGGTAGAATGCATGATAATAAACTACGGCCACTAAACTGGGACCCCTGTCTCCCATGTTGTCAGAAGGGGAGGTAAATCGGTCTGACCTCCCTACTCGGAGTACTGGTGGCCGGGATAATTGCAGGTACTGACTACGTCGTTAGACTAGTAGTACTAGTGACAGAGTAGTGGGTGTTGTACTTGTAGTGTTAGGCCAACTGACTGTACTAAGACTAAGTTAGTGTATTTATTGAGTATAGTCTATAATTTACAGCCTATAATACAGGGATAGGCTTATATACTAGAGTCTAGACGATGTCGATGACTAGCGTAACGTAATGGTTTTGCCGTCCCGCGGCATGACTGTCTTTGATCTAGTCAAGCTACTATACTGCAGCGATAGAAATAAGCCAGAATATTTACTTGACCGCCGGACAAGTAAGTTTTGAAATCTACTTGTCCGCCAAATTATTTTCTTGTCCAAGTTGTTGTCAAGGGGAATCGAAGCTTCGGAAAAAACGTAAAAAGTCTGTCTTATTTTTATGACAACAACACAATGTTCCTGCTGTTTCGTTGCATGTACATCTGAGTCACATGTGATCAAAGACACAATATGATTTAGTCTGCAAATTTCTAAATTGCAAAATTATATTTGCAACTATTTTCCGGTCCATTATTATTCATCACGAATATTAAAAGTAAACACGTTACATGATGTATAACAACATTTTAGTGATGCTTTTATTAATAACATATAATTATTATGATAGGAATGATACAATTGTTTTCTTTGCTATTTGTTTTATAATGTCGCAAAAACTGTTTATGTTTAATATGGTATATATATAACACTGCTATAACATTTTGTCATCAGTTTATCACCAATGCAAAGTCAGGAAATGTCGTCACAAAAATCATAAGAAACTATATAATCTGATGATATTTTGTTCAACCTCTATGAACTTCAATATTAACAAAGTTCTGTATTTTACAAACGAAGATAATATTCAGTTGATCATCACTGACATCAGCAAACAAACGCATATTTTTCCTAAATGTTATATTACCATTTCAATGATGATAAAACAGTTTTAACGGTGCCCGAATTACATTTAATACCAGGCGGGATATACTTTTATAAATTGAGTTACGTCATAACGTTGCTGCCGCGCGCAGACCGCCGAGGTTGACGGAAGCTGACATGTCAACGGCGGTTGGCGCCTCGTCCCCGGCCGCAGGTCTTGCGTCTAATTCGGTTTCAAAAACTCGCAATTTATGGTTAAAATAAATGTTACATATATACAACAATACTTCTGAAATTTCATTAATATTCCGTTTATCAACCAGCACCATAGATTCAGCGGAAAGCCAGTTACAAGTTTTGAAAATTGTCATCGATCTGGATCGGCTAACGAGTAACATTCGATGACTGTCTTGGAAAACTGCCGAGTCTGCGTGGGTTAGGCGTAATAATGGTTAAAACTATATAATTATTCAAATAACAGGTAGCGATATAAAGTCTACTATTTCCAAAGTTCATCAAATATGATCCGTGAGTGGAAGCAAGTTGTACATCGGCCAAACTGAACGATTTACGATTGGGTGAAATACAGCCTCGATCAACGATGGCTGATGTGGAGTCTGTCCTACGCGTATGACAGAGCTAGATCGGTGCGCTCAGCGGATGACCCTGTTAACGCAGGTACTAAACTCGGTCGACGTACACTGGCGGCGGAACGACAAGACGCCGACACACTAACAACATTGGAACCCTTGCGATTGCTAGTGAACTTCATTTATGTTTGAATTTTCTGAAATAAAAAGTTTGCAATGTTGCACGCATCACTATTTACTGTAAATTTTCACTTGTCCACCGGATAACCATGTAGAGTCATTTTACTTGTCCGGGCCAAAAATCACTTGTCACGGACAAGTGCTATTTCGAACGCTGTACTGTGTAGTCTATAGCCTGGTCCTAGGTATACCGGCTACTAATATTAATCCTAATGACACCACAAATAAATAATGATGTGATGCATTGTTATAATTTGTCAAGTTTTTGTAGTCAGCATGCTGTTTTTGAAATTTACATAAAATCAGAATTACAATGTGGATACACTCATTTACATTGCAGTTACGCTTCTTCACGTTTGATTTCCATCAATGCTGGTTATGAACATCTACCTTACCTTGTTAACTGAACACTTCAAAACACCTCATAGTTTATTAGAGACAATTATGTTTTGGGTGCAACTATCGTCATAGTCACAGTATCAAAGTATTACTGACAGTGGTGTTCTTTTCGTGACGTTGCATTGCATGTGTTTGTTGCAGGTTGGACGTGTGCTCCACAAGGACATGAAGGGAGGCCAGAGTGGCTCCACGGCCAGTCTCACGGCCTTTGTGCTACTGGCCATGCTAGAGGAAGGAACCCCCATTCAGGTCGGTGGACTCCCAGCATTGCTTTACTTAGAGATCTATCCACCCATCATTTGGACGGGTTAAAATATATTTTTGGGCAGGTGGAAATTTTACTTGAATGGGTGGACATTTTAGGAGCAAAAAAGCATACTTATTATTGACTGACACAGTTGTATAAGTCATTATGCTTTACAAATGTGTGTCACATGTATATTGCCTGTATTCATTTATATGTACTGTATTCGTTCTATTAAGCGTATATGCCCTAATTAGCGTACCCCCCTTTTTAGCTGCATCCGACGCCATGACAGTGGTTTCAATGCCAACCTTGACTGTTGAATCCATCTTTTTGTTTTAATTTCTACCAATATCACACTAGATTCAAAGCTTGGTGATGAAACAACGTCGAAAGGGCCACCTAAATTATAAGATGTTTATAGTGTTCTGGTATCCTGTTGTTGCTCGTATGTGAGGTGCATAAATCGCTTGTCAGTCATGGAACCAAAGAAAATGGGTGCACACCTCTGTACGCATATTGGAACACAAAATATGACATATTTCCGTGTCTCAAATATTTGTTAAGCATACTGTACGCTTAACAGAACGAATACGAATATATATATATGTACACGTTTGGACTGGATTGTATAGGTTTGTGCCAACGTGTGTATCTACCAAGACATTTTTGAACTGGTAACACTTTTATTCTGCATGAAGGCCTGACTCACAGTCTTCTACAAGGCTATGTATAAAAACTATGTTAGAGTTTGTACATATTAAGTTACTTATGCCTTCTATTGTCATTTCACAATTATTTATGAGGTCAAAGTCTAATTTTGTGACATAATTTATAAGATTGGTAGTTGCTAATTTTGTCAACTCGTGTCAGTAGATAGAGCAACAATGTCTGCTATTGATTCAGTAGGTTGTGTTTATTTTGATCAACTATCCCTATAGTGTTTTACTTTTGAATTCCTTTGTTTTCTATGAATTGTAGACCATTCGAGAATGAGCACACTTCCAGAGCTATCAAATTTTGTGAATTTGGCGTGAGATTTACATGTTTAGTGACCATCTCGCACTGTCATAGCTACCTGTTAATCTCGTGCATATATGCCATTTATGACAATATTTTCATACACATGCTGACACATGTATTCATGCACACGGGAGGATATCACATGTCCACGGAATCCACAAGTTTATTTTTTCCATCGTCAGTGATGCATACCAACTGTTGTGGAAATTTGAATGACTGCAAGTGCTGCCGCCAGTTGGGAAACCAGAGTGCTGCCCCTTGGTGCCAAGTTGGGGAGCTGGATCTCACGAGAATGTTTGTTGTAGGATGTAGCAGTGCAACAGGCAGTGCAGTGTCTCGAGTCTCAGACCATCACCGATACGTACACCCTCTGTCTCCTTACCTACACCTACACACTGATGGACCGCAACTCACCCCAGCGTCAACTAGTGATGGACAGACTTGAGCGGCTCGCCATCAACGAAGGTGACTCAACGATTGTCATACATAACATAACACAATCTTTATTGCTTCTAGTGAAGCATCCATTCTACTTGCTCTCATAGACAAGCATTTCAGAGAATTATTGTATAGGGAAATGGCATTATGTAGGAATGTTCTATTATACATTTGCGTATTTTCAAAGTATTTTATTTATTACTAGTTGAGTGCAAGGCAAGAAGAGCCACCTTTTTTTTTAGCAAAGAATCTTTGTCGGATGTTGACGATCGATAGTGATGTCGTCGAACTTAGTATACAACTGTGTTCAGCAACTGCAAAAATGTTGAAAACTTGGTGGTCATCTTGGATTGCTGGTTACCATGACGACGGAATGTAAAATGATATGGCTCATTTTACTCACTGATTATCATACTTCCGAAAAAATGTAACATTCCTATTCATAATATAAATTTTTGTTGCACAAATCTTGACTTGAAGTGAGGTAGTCCGTTGTCTTGCATATTCACTGGGAATGCAGTATACAGTCATTTGCAAAAGTTTAAGACCAGGCACGATTTTTAAGCATTTTATGGTATGGTATCAGATTGCATCAGATAATGTCTGGATTGCATCATCCTATTTGGGCCTTGAAGCAATACGCCTAGTCAGTACTTCCAGGTCATTTGTTTGCTGCTGTCAGTATCGATTAGGTGTTTTTCAGTTTTGTCTTCATCCCTGAAATGGGCAAAAAATCGTCTTTGACAGAGGTTCTAAGGGCACACATAGTGACTCCACATGGAGAAGGATATACGGAAAGAGACATTAGTGCTAAATTGACCCTCACATAATAGGTATAACCGAATCGTGGGCCACCACTGATATATCAGATGCCGAATTGGGACTAACAGGATACGTAATGTTTAGGAAAGATAGAATAGGAAGAAAGGGAGGTGGAGTTATTTTATATATTAAAGAATCTATCCAGGCTTATGAAATAAAATTAGAAAGAGAAGCAGATTGCGAAGAAGCTGTTTGGTGTAACATAGTTACAGGAAACTCAACGTTAACAGTTGGGTTAGTTTATCGAAGTCCAAACATAAGCATAGAAGAGAATGAAAAAATACAAAACGCTATAAAGGAAGTAAGCAAACGGAACTGTATTATTATGGGGGACTTTAACCATGGGCATATACAATGGAAATCTCTACAGAGTATGGGGAGTGAGGACCACAAGTTTTTAGTTTTAGTACAAGATAGTTTCCTTTCTCAACATGTGCTAGAACCAACCAGGGGAGAGAATGTGTTAGACTTAGTTTTGTCCTCACAGAAAGAATTAGTTGACAATGTCAAGATATGTGAGCCACTGGGGAGTAGTGATCACAACCAGATACATTTTACCATCAAAGTAAAATCAGAAAGGAATAGTAAAAAGCAGTATAGGAGAAATTTCCACAAAGGAAGGTATAAGGACATGAGGAAATATTTAGCAAAGATAGACTGGAATAACACACTGAAGAATAAGACAGCAACCGAATGCTGGAATATCTTAAATAGTGAAATTAAGTGCATAGTCGATAAATTTGTACCTTTCAAAAAACAAGGGAAACGGTCTAAAAAGAAACACTTATCGAAAGAAGCCATTAGAAAAATTAAGTATAAACAAATGATGTGGAAGTCATATAGATGTACTGGAAATGATGAAGACTACAACATTTATAAAGAAGCACTTAATCAAGCTACAGCTGAAATTATAAATTCAAAGAGAAGCTATGAAAAAAAATTAGCTAGTAATATAAAACATGACAGTAAGAGTTTTTATGCGTATATTCGAAGCAAACAGAAAGTTCAGGATAAGGTCGGTCCTCTAGAAGATAGTGCTGGAAATACAATATCAGAGGGATTCTTAATGGCAGAAGACCTGAATGAGTATTTTAGTTCAGTGTTTACCAGGGAAGATATTAGTTCACTGCCAGTACCAGAGGCTAAGTTCAAGGGGGCAGATTCAGACTATTTAGGACAGTTAGTTGTAACCTCGGAAATGGTAACTAAGAAAATAAGGGCTATGAAGGATAATAAATCACCTGGAGTGGACGGGATTCCGCCCAAACTACTATTGGAAATTGTAGAACAAATTAGCGTACCGCTTGCAACAGTTTTCAATTTGTCATTAGAAGAGGGAGTGGTTCCTTTAGAATGGAAAGAGGCAAACATTATACCGTTATTTAAAAAAGGTTCGAGAAACAAGTCAGAGAACTATAGACCAGTGAGTTTAACATCAGTGATTTGCAAATTATTAGAAAGACTAATTAAAGATCACATGGTGGATTTTCTTGTTAAACATAACTTGATAAACCCATCTCAACATGGGTTTTTAAAAGCGAGGTCATGCTTAACAAATATGTTATGTTTTTTGGAAGACATCACTAGGTGGGTAGATGAGGGATCACCAGTAGATATCATCTATTTAGATTTTCAAAAAGCTTTCGACAAAGTACCACATCAAAGATTACTCCTTAAGCTAAAGGCCCATGGCATAGGAAATGGTATAATAAACTGGATAGAAAAATGGCTGAATGACAGAAGACAACGTGTAGTAGTTGATGGGGAGGCTTCAAACTGGAAATCGGTATTGAGTGGGGTACCACAGGGATCAGTACTAAGACCTATATTATTCTTAATATATATCAACGATAAATTTGGACGATGATATAACAAGCAAGGTGTTAAAATTTGCGGATGATACAAAAGTGTTTAGAAGGATTAAAAGTGATGGAGACAGACAGCATTTACAAGATGATCTTGATAGGTTGATCAAATGGTCTGAAAAGTGGCAAATGCTGTTCAATTTTTGGAAATGTAAATGCCTCCACACAGGTCATGGGAATGAAGAGGTAAAATATAAAATGGGGGGTACTGTTCTAAGTACTACTGTAAAAGAAAAGGACTTAGGGTTAACCATTAGTGCTGATATGAAGGTTTCAGAGCAGTGCGGAATTGCAGCGTCAAAGGGAAATCAAATCCTTGGATTAATTAGGCGAAATATAGCGTATAAGAAAAAAGAATTAATAGTACCGCTGTACAAAACAATAGTGAGGCCTCATTTAGAATATTGTATACAAGCATGGAGGCCATATCGCAAGAAGGACATAGATATGCTAGAAAGAGTACAGAGGAGAGCGACTAAAATGATACCAAATCTGAGGGATCTTAGTTACGAAATACGCCTAAAAGAATGTGGTTTAACAACACTAGAGACCAGGAGATTGAGAGGAGATCACATAGAAGTGTTTAAAATATTGAATGGTTATGAAAATATTGATAGAAACATTTTTTTCTCAGTTAAGAAAGATAGAAGGACCAGAGGACATGAAGCTACATTAGTAAAGGAGCAGTGTAGATTAGATATAAGAAAGTTCTCATTCTCACAAAGGACTGTAAATGAATGGAACAGATTATCTCCTGATTGTGTTGGTGCTAGTAGCGTGAATATGTTTAAAAATAAAATCGACACACACCTAAAAAAGGCGGGATACATGTAGATAAAAAGTATTGGACTCTCGATAAGCCAAAAGGCTTCCTTGTCCACCTGCCATCCAGAGTAATTTTCTGGATGGCAATCTTGTTAAATCTAATTTACGTTATTCCAAGACAGCCGTGCACAACGCCATCGTCAAATTCAATACTGATGGCACTTTTCGTGACAGTAAAAGGTGTGGTCGTCCACGGAAAACTACGCTCAGAGATGACCACGCAATGAGACGCATCGTGATGTGCTCGCCAATGAGCTCATGCAAGAAAATTCGGGCTGCTTTACGCTTAAAAGGTACGGAAATAAGTCTCAGTACTGTTTCGAGACGTCTGAGCAAGGAATTTGGGCTCAAGTCCCGCAAGCCGGCCCGGAAGCCACGCCTGACACCTGTGATGAAAAAAAGAGACTGGACTTTGCCAGACGACATCGCCACTGGACTCTCGCGCAGTGGAAGAAAGTGTTGTTCTCTGATGAATCGACCATGCAACAGTTTATACCTCGCAAGAGGCACGTTAGGCGGCCAGTAGGTAAGCGATTTGATGAGAAATATACAGCAGCCACAATGAAACACCCGCCAAGTCAGATGATTTGGGTTGCCATGTCATGTTTTGGCCCTTCTGGTCTGTATTTTATTCCACCTAACACCACTATGAATGGACCTAGGTACATGGAGTTGCTGAAGGAGAAGCTGAAACTGCATATGGACATCCACAAATGTACGATTTCCATGCAAGATGGTGCTCCTTGTCACCGATCCAAGGTAGCCACTGATTTCCTCACGAAGAACAAAATCTCCGTGCTGGAATGGCCTGGGAACAGCCCAGATCTAAATCCCATTGAGAACCTGTGGACTATAATGAAGGATAAGGTGGCAGACAAACAACCATCAAGCTCTCAAAACTTGAAACAAGCTATCAAGGACGTTTGGGTCACCGAAATCACCTAGGAGTACTGCGAATCTCTGGTTTCTAGCATGCCATATCGCATCCAGGCGGTCATTGACAGCAAAGGAGGCCACACTAGAAAAGTAGACACTGACATTTTTGGACGACAAAGTTTCGTATTATGTTGTGCTACGTTTATTTGGCGAAATAAACGGATATAATGTTATGTGAAGGCCACAAAATAATAGTTTTGTCAAATTTCTTCAAAAAATCGTGCCTGGTCTTAAACTTTTGCAAATGACTGTATAGGGAAATGGCATTATGTAGGAATGTTCTATTATACATTTGCGTATTTTCTAAGTATTTTATTTATTACTAGTTGAGTGCAAGCAAGAAGAGGCACCTGTTAATATTTTCTGGCTAAATCCGCCTCTGCATCTGCGTATGTTCTCAGCTGTCAGTAAATATACACTACAAAAAAGAATTATTTTTGGTGTCTGAAAGTCCAATTACTGTAGGTAATTGGACTCGTAAAAAATATAGTACATGAAAATAATTCTTTTAATAGATTTTTGTTGTTGTGCGAAAACATACGGTATCTGAGTACATACATATTGTATATAGCACCAATGTTACTATATAATGCTAGTTAGGAAGCATCATCCACCAGTGCCTGCTCACGCAATCAACCACAAGCAGTGTTGGTGCCCCAGACCTCATCCCAAAGGGCTCCCTGGGTGAATTATAATTCTAAACCTATGAACCACCCAAAGGGGCTCGCTAGGACAAAACTAAAACACATTTGAACAACCAAGCTGACAGTCATAGTGAATACTAGATAGGCTAGGATTTTCATAAAATTATTCTGGAACATGATTAGTGAAAAAATATAATTTTCCACCTTTAGATCTCATCTGTTATATGAAAAATCCCTGTTTCCAATCTATTAGACAACAGATATACATGCATAGATTGCAATGTGTTTTGAAAACTATCTGCACGATGGCGCCACCACATTAAACAGCAAGTAGGGTAAGGAGAAAACTTTAACTGATCGTTTCTAATTCTGCGTAGGTGGTATGAAGCACTGGAGTGCACAGACAGGCGGCGGTGATGGTCCGACGCTGGCAGGAAGTGAGGAGCAGTCGTCCGCAGACATTGAGATGACGGCCTACGCACTACTGGCCTACATCACAAAGGGACTGGCGGGTAACGTTGTTCTGGACGCCATGCCAATTGTTAAGTGGCTCAGCAAGCAACGCAATGCGTACGGAGGATTCTCTTCCACGCAGGTTAGTGTGTGTTTATGAAGCGCGGTGGCTAGAGCGCTGGGCTCTCAATCAAGATATTCCGAGTTAAAATCCTCTGCTGCCGTGTCAAACCTTGGTTTATTTACCTTTACCTTGACTAAAAAGTAAAGTAAAGGTAAATTCTTATATAGCGCAGTATCCAGTCCTCAGAATTGCTTAAACCAATTTACACTTTACTCCCTGGCAAACCTGGTCAATCGACCATCACCATCTCAACGACTCTGGGAAGCATTCAGCCATGCTGCAATTAAGGTGCGAACACTATTCATACACACATATCCACCACTGTCAGGTACTCATTCATACAGCTGAGTGAACTGAAGCAGTGTAGAGCATCCTCGCAAGTCAGGGCTGTTTGCCATGCAAAACTAGCCCTAGCTGATCCCCTACGCGAAGTGCGGAAGTCAGCTGAGTCAGACTAGTAATTGACTTTGCCAGTCGTGACTGCATCACCCGTGAAAACAGCGCAAATACTCGCCCCAATTTGAAGACGGATAAACGACTTCTGGGAATCCCAATATATCATGACCCATTTGCCCATTAACACAAGCAGCTGAACGATATTGTGTATTCGAATAATTGCTTCTACTTCCTAAACATTGCATGTAACACGAGCTACGGTTGGTTGAACTTATTTTTATTATGACCACTTGACCTGCCGAGATCCACTGATTAGTGAGCGATTTTATAGGCTGAGCTTAAATTCTGAGTTCCGCAAAGCGATCAGCCAGGGCGTACTGCTGGCTGGCACTGACGTAATCAGCAGCAGCGACCCCTGGCGCGCGAAGATGGTGTAGAGTAAACGAACTTGCCCAAGGTTCGACACCGCCGCACAGGATTCAAACCCGGGTTCTCTCAGTCGAGAATCCGAAGCTCTTACCACTGCGCTATTACGCTCTTCAAAGCTAAACTGATAAGGTGACAGAATATATAAAGTTTTGTGTTTCTATTACTGTAATAATTATATGTGTACGGATGCATAACAATAATTAAATCATCAGCTGTCCGAAAACACATGATGCCCAAAAAATAATTCTCAGATACACCATCTGAATACTTACTTGCATGACCAAGTCCTGATGTCTTGTCATCCCAGTTATACTACCCCTTGTATTAATAGTGCTTTGTAAAGAATAATTGGTGTCCAATGACACAAGAACAAAATAATTATATTTACAGAGGTGTCCAAAACAAGGTATTTTAATAATTATTTTTGTAATTTGTTGAGGTTTCTGAAAATATACAGTGTCCAAGTAGATAGTCATTCATTTGATGAAGTTTATGGGATGTGGCGGTACTATGTTGGGTGTAATTACAATTGCCTGTTGCAATGACGTACGAAGCATCTTATTTAGTTACATTTCAAAAAAGAAATTACAGTTATGGTCTTACAAAAATGTGTTACAATTCTACATAAGAAGTCAGTTGCAATGGTTCATAAGTTATGTGCCGCTACATTGTAAAGGAGAATTCATTATCACTGCTCATTTTTAATGCTTTGGGCCGAAGGTCCAATGGACTATTGCCATCACCCTACGTCCGCCGTCCGCCGTTAGCTGTCGTATCTCAGAAACCGTTCAGTAACTTTTTCTCTAATTTTGCATAGACGTATCTGTATTTGATTGAAACGTTCAAAGGGCCCTACAGGGCCCAAAATATTGAAAAAAAATCACATTTTGCCTATTTTATCAAAAACTGTTCAGTAACTTTTTCTCTAATTTTGTATCTACATTTCATGTGGTAGTGTCACTGTACACAAGAAATCTGTATTTTATTGAAACATTCCAAGGGTACCTAAAAAGGACCCCCAAACTGGTAATTTTTCATATTTCACCTATTTTTTTAAAAACTCTTCAGTAACATTTTCTCTAATTTTGCGTAGACATTTCATGTGGTAGTGCCACTATACACAAGGAATCTGTATTTGATTGAATAATTCTAAGGTCACCAAAGGTCCCCTAAAATGCTAAATTTACTAACTGAATTGTTTACAGCAGAACACCTCAGACAGGAGCTCTACTGACAACTGGTTGGCTACAGTCCTTCCCTCAACTAATCCCTTTTCCTATAACATCTGTCACATGCGGAGTCTGTGTCTTGCATGGATCAGAGGTCTTTTCTATTATTTCAAAAACTGTTCAGTAACGTTTTCTCTAATTTTGTATAGACGTCTCTTAGGGTAGTGTCACTGTACACAAGATATTTGTGTTTGATTGAATCATTCTAAGGGCACCTCAGGGCCTCCCAAAAAGCTAAATGTTCACATTTTGTCTGTTTCTGCCTGGACTAGGTTGGCAGAGTGCCAAGTGACTCACCCCACCCCCACCTCACTGGGTCTCTGCCTGCTATTATTTGATGGAAACTGTGACTAATCTGTAATTGGTCACTGGCAGAGGCTTGTGTCAACAGGCAGCACCCACTAGACCCCTGGACAGTTGCATGTACATTTTAAGCTGTGTCAAACAAGATTTAACAAGATTGCCATCTAGAGAATTAACTCTAGATGGCAGGTGGACAAGGAAGCCCTTTGGCTTATCGAGAGTCCAACCCTTTTATCTACATATATCCAGCCCTTCTGAGGTATGTGTCGATTTTATTTTTAAACATATTCACACTACTAGCACCCACACAATCATCAGATAATCTGTTCCATTCATTCACAGTCCTTTGTGAAAATGAGAACTTTCTCACGTCTGTAGTGGGCTGTAACTATAATGTGTAATGGAATTCCCTACTGCACACGTAGAACCTGAGAACTTTAAAACAGCAGTAGACATAATTATCAATGCAATATAAAGATATGACCTAGGATTAAAATAACATAACTTAGGTATAAAATAATATTTAAAGTAAAATAACATAGGTATACTCAAAAAGGTTAAAGCATATTTGCCAAAAATCATAAGGAATTTTATTCAGATGTTTTACTGTACATGTTGCAGCTATTCCCTCACTTCAGTTATACCAGTATGATGTCTTTACTACTGTTTTTAGTCAAAATGCATGTTGTGCATATGTACCTTGTTAACAAATAAAGTTTTATCATAGTCCATCTCTTTCTTCTTCCCATTCTGGGGGAGGATGGTAGGGGCAAAAGGAGAACAGATAATGCGTGTGCATTTTCTTAAACAATGTTTAACTGTGTTACGTGCGAGATTGCAGCTCACCAACTCTCCTGCAAGGTTTCTACAACCACTGGAAATCGGCCTAAATAGCAGAGTATCAGGACAAAATACTACAGTATTTTTTAATAACACATTAACTAATATATAGAATTAGATACAATATTCACGAAATGGTCTTCTAGAATACTTTATTTTGAGGTGTATCTTCACTGGCATGCATATAGTCTAGAGAGCTACTAAACATGTCAACACTTTACTTCCATCATAACTCTTAATGATCTGTAACTATGATTCACCAAAAAACATTTCATTAATAATTACAAATTCACAATAGTCTCTTGGCCCATTTTTAGTCCTTTGGCCGAAGGTCCAAGGGACTATTGCCATCACTCTGCGTCCGCCGTCCGACATCTGCCGTCCGCCGTTAGCTGCCGCATCTCAGAAACCGTTCAGCAACTTTTTCTCTAATTTTGCATAGACATATCTTAGGGCATTGCCACTATGCATGAGAAATCTGTACTTGATTGAATCATTTTAAGGGCTCCCTAGGGCCTCCAAGGACCCCAAAACTTGTAAAAATGTAACATTTTGCCTATTTTTTCAAAAACTGTTCAGCAACTCTTTTTTTTCTAATTTTGCATATATTTATCTTAGGGTGCTGCCACTATATACAATAAATCTGTATTTGATTGAATCATTCTATGGGCACCTAAGGGGCCCCCAAAGTGCAAAAGTTTTACATTATCTAGTGATGTGGTTTTGAGAAGGGCCCTTAACTGAGACCACCCCCAACAGTAGATTTTGTTTAATGTGCCAGAAAGCCAGCATCATGACTAAACTCTGCAGCCTAGTGCTACTGTTCCATTGAGACCTTGACTAATCTTTAATTGGTCACAGGGCCCAGGCAGAGTAGACACACTTGACCCCTGTTAGACTGAATAGTTGCCTAACACTTTTAAACAGTATCTTCAAAACTATTGACTTTTTATAATTGCAAGTTGTGTTTGTTTTGGTGTTCATTTAATAATTATAAAATGGTGTGACTGTGGTGTCTATTGGTTAAAGATGTATTGTCTGTAGAAACCTGTAGGTGACAAACATAGAACATTAATATTCTGGACAAGTATAGAGTGAAATATCCTACAATTTATTGATATCAAATGCATTCTACTGTTCTGTTTACGCTTGCCATGCCTTGTGTAGACATGGTACTATGTAAATCAATTATATCAATATAGACTAATAATTACAGATTCACAATATAGTTGACACCTGAAACAACCAAATGTCAACCATTAGAAGAGTTGACATAGTTCCGCTATACACAAGCAAGAAATCTGTATTTGATTGAATCATTCTAGTGTCATCAGCATATAGTAGAACATACATTTTCTACATCATCATCACTAAGATTGTTTAAATTTCACCAGCTGCCATGTCAAGTCCGTTATAATTGTGACTAATAGTGTTCAAAATTATTCATTTAAATAGCAAATAACAAAGGACACAAGTTTTCTCCTTGCCATACCTCTACACATGAGAAGAAGGCTGACACAGCCTGGCCCTGATATATACATGATTTAGCATTCTGAACAATCACTAAGGATTAATGAACACTTATGCAGAATGTCACCCACTTGGCAGGTTTAATTGATCTATTCAGCAATGAGGGCACTGCTTAGGCCTCACTCTGGACACTGTCACTCACAGTGTTGTGTATTGTCTTAGTTGGTGCATTGAGCTAATCTACTTGACCATGAATCAGTGGTGGCTCTGGTTGTGTGGAGCTAAGATTCTCTGCCTGCTATTGTTTGATGGAAACTGTGACTAATCTGTAATTGGTCACTGGCAGTAGCTTGTGTCAACAGACAGCATTAAGCCACTAGACCCCTGTTAAACTGGACAGTTGCCTGTAGGTTTTAAACTGTGTCAAACAGTGAGTCTACCTTTTGCTCTCAAATAATCTGTCCTCTTAGTTTTACACATGAAGACATAATCTGGCATAACTTGATAAGTCTTTGCAGCAGCACATTTATACTTCCAGTGTATAATTGCAACATAACATACATATTACATACTGTGTGCCGCATTTGAATGTTGTGCATGTAATATTTCCATGCAGTCCATTTGCATATATAATATAAAACTTCAACAGCCGTTTTCTTCATTTTCACTTTTTGATCCCTACCATGTTCAGTGCTCCATAACTTTGCCAATTTTTGTAGCAGTCATAATTTTTGAAACAGTGTAAAGCACCCTACCAAACCTTTACAAGGATGTAAGAAAACAATGTTACAATTTTTCCGACTTATCACTCATTTGGTCAGCCGGGGTCACATATAGACGTATTAGTCCAAGAAGATTCACTATTAATCCGTTGGACCGTTCTAACTGTCTATGCTAGGGGAAATAAAAGATCACACGCAGGGTGTAAATGTAATGTACATTGCACTTGACCTCTGTCAAGCTTTGTCAAGCAGGTATCAAACATAACCGCATACAGTTGTCTCTTTAAAATCTTTGTGTCATGTTTTTTTGTCACAAAGAAACCCTTTCGTGGCCAGAATTTCGACAAAATATACGCTGGAATGCAAGAATGCACCACGTGTTCGACATCCATTTGTTGATGACTTGACAGAGCTGTTACTAGGCAACAGGTCACATGATGGATAGGTCGATTACTGTGTTTGTTGTTTCCCACATAGGACACGGTGGTGGCACTACAGGCACTGTCGCACTATGCGTCTCTCCTCTATGGCACCAACGTGGACCTGGTGATCAGGGCGCGGGGTGAGGGTATCAATAAGAGGTTTTCTGTGACCTCCAACAACACCATGCTGCTGCAGAGACAGGCCGTGCCCGTGCCCAACAACATGCACTTTGAGGTGTCTGGCGTCGGCTGTGTGCTGCATCAGGTAGGCTCAGGGGTAGGGTGGGTGTGTGTGTGGGTGTGTGTGGGTGTTTGTTGTGAATGGGTGGCTGGGTGTGCGTGCGTGCGTGTGTGCTTGCTTGCGTGTATGTGTCTTGTCGGTCAGTCCATCTGACCGGCTGTATGTCTGACTGTTTCTTTGTTTGTTTGTCTGTAAGCGTGTGTTGTGAGTGTGTGTGTGCATCTATCTGTCTGCCTGTATGTGTAAATGCATGCATGTTTGGGAGGGTGGGTGGGTGGAAGGGTGGGTGGGTGGGTAGGTGTGTTTTTGTATGTGAATGAAATAGTGAGTGATGAATGTATGCACATGCTAATATATGTATACAGCAAACATAGTTGCATAGTGATATAATCTTAATTTTTATTGCAGTTGTAATGACTTTATTTCATGTATTAATATGTTCACTTGGTTGACCTAAGGAATAAGGGGTGTGAATAAGGGGTGTCACTGACCTCACCCTGTCTGTGTCTGCAGGCTCATGTCAAGTACAATGTGTACAACATGACAGGGCAAGGGTCACGCCCTTCATTCGTTCTCCACATCACAGTTGATGACATCAAGTGTATGAAGAGCAAGATCACCATTTGTGCCACGTGAGCACTGATTCTTGTCCTTATCTGACCTTACCTCACCTCACTTCAACTTACCTCACTTTACCTCTTACCTCAACTTTCTTCACCTCAACTCACCTTACCTTACCTTACCTCGACTTCTCCTTACCTCACTTAAACTTACCTTACCTTACCTCACCTTACTTTGCCTCACCTATCCTTACCTCACCTCACTTTACCTTACCTCACCTCTCCTTATCTCACCTTTCCTTACCTTTCTTTACCTTACCTGCTATGATTTTATATATTACCCAACTATTTGCTTATTTACTATTATTATTAACCAAACCTAAACATATATCAATTGTTACACTCATTTCCAGTAATATTTATGCAGAGTTCTCCAATTGTGTCCTTTTTAGGTGTTTCATCATCTTTGCATGAAACATACATGCATGCATATGTGCCAACACATACACACACGCACGCACACAAACACACACGCGCTTGCACACACACAAACACACACACAGAGCTGCTTCTTATAATTGTATAATGCCCAGAGTGGTGTATAATCACAACACTGGCATTTGATGGTTGCAGGTGGTTTTAATGAGGTATTTCAGCCAGCGGAGTACAAAACCCTGCGAACATACAGAAAACTGAGTATCCTGTCGGATCCTGCTTACAAACATCATTATAACACTATCTGGCTATAACAATATCAACCACTCTCATAGACTGTAATATCTGCTGAATAACAATATTCCATCTTAATAATAGCAAAAGAACATTACAGAAATGCCACAGTCGTTCAACTTACAACTACACCACTAACCTGGATAGCCCTGCATCATACCTAATAACAGTAAACAATAGTTTCACACTAAAGTCACCCAGGCATTACCTGTCAAAACAGTTGTCAACAGTTGACAAATACAGAATTGGTGCAGTCATGTGACCTCAACTGACCATGCTAGAATTGTCTAGCATAATTACTTACAAAACATCTTTTTCAAATTAACTAATAAACAAACATAGCAAATACAATTCTAATTGCATTGTTATACACACAGCATTAGCATGGAGACAATTGTCACAGTATTGTTACACACACAGTATTAGCATGGAGACAATTGTCACAGTATTGTTACACACACAGTATTAGCATGGATACAATTGTAACAGTATTGTTACACACACAGTATTAGCATGGAGACAATTGTCACAGTATTGTTATACACACAGCATTAGCATGGAGACAATTGTCACAGTATTGTTACACACACAGCATTAGCATGGAGACAATTGTCACAGTATTGTTACACACACAGTATTAGCATGGAGATAATTGTCACAGTATTGTTATACACACAGCATTAGCATGGAGACAATTGTCACATTATTGTTACACACACAGTATTAGCATGGAGACAATTGTAACAGTTTTATTATACACACAGTATTTGCATGGAGACAATTGTAACAGTATTGTTATACACACAGTATTAGCATGGAGACAATTGTCACAGTATTGTTACACACACAGTATTAGCATGGAGACAATTGTCACAGTATTGTTACACACACAGCATTAGCATGGAGACAATTGTCACAGTATTGTTACACACACAGCATCAGTATGGAGACAATTGTCACAGTATTGTTACACACACAGCATCAGCATGGAGACAATTGTCACAGTATTGTTATACACACAGTATTAGCATGGAGACAATTGTCACAGTATTGTTATACACACATCATTAGCATGGAGACAATTGTCACAGTATTGTTATACACACATCATTAGCATGGAGACAATTGTCACAGTATTGTTACACACACCCTCAGACAGTCTAGAGTAGTGCTGTTCCCTAGTCTCCACACGAATCGGTCTCGCCAATGTTTGCTGCCGCACTACAGCACTCCTAACAGCAGCAGGAGAAACATATTTACAATCCAACACTAATTATCTTGTTATTATAACCATGCATGTCAAGAACCAAGGAAACTGGCAGGTTATATTACATGATGGGCGATTCCCCGTAGTGCTTGCTACCAACCAGGGCTCAACACCCATGCGCCATCTTGGACAACTGATATAAAGTATGAGATGAATGTTTTAAACTATCTAAAGTACTCTGCATCCTCACTTCGATGATCAATCCTACTATTACATACAAAGTAACAAACATTCAACTATACAGCAAGGCGTTAGTACATAAAAGAGTAACAACGAAGTACATCATTTACCAGTAATCAGTTCGAATCACTCTTCCTTCGAATAATTCAAATCACTGCGACATCAATCCCTCTAGCGAGAAACAATCGCCCAATTATTCCAGCGCCTCTAGCGACCATTTGACTGTAACAAATTCAACTGTTACAATTGTTAAAATATTTCTTTGAGTTTTAAGTTGTATGTAATTGTATGTGAATGTGTGCATACCCTGTACAACTATACCTTGTACAAGAGATACCATTGTTGTAACATGGTCGGCTAATGGAATGCCAGTGAGCACACGCACTCATATACATGCTTCGTAATAAAACGTGTGCCTTGTCTGTCACCAGTTACAATGGGGAAGACGATGCATCCAACATGGCTGTGTTTGAAGTGAAGATGGTCTCAGGCTGGCTTCCAGAGAAACAGTCACTCAAGAAAGTGAGTCTAATCTCTTTCTTTCCTGTACAGTTTGTTTTAAATTACAACAACTAGCAACAATTCCCATCATTCAAGTGGCACTGCGTAGACACAAACACAGGATATGGTTTCCTAGAGCATTTGTAATGATGTTAGTAATGTTGTAATTTGTAACTCAAGTTACATGTAACGTAAACAATTGATTTTTGTGCCCATCTGACAATTACAAAACCCAACGTTACTTCCATGGAAAGTTTGCAGCCCGAAGTGCTGGCCATCTAGGAGAAAGATGGTAACATACCCACATACATACACACTAATGCTATCTCTGTAGTAGTTTGATTTATTCTCAAATCACATTGAAGTCAGCATTCAAACTCATCATTTTTAATATGTGTCCCAATAACATATGGCTAGAGATCTCCAAGACCTCTGAATTTCGAAAGTTGGTGGTCCTGCAGAACATAAGTTATTCTCAGCACCATGCCAAAAGTTGTATGTACACACTAAACTTTACCTTTCAACAACCTCTACAGACACATACATTGCATGGGTGCTACCAGCTCGATCCGTGCTGTAAAATTAATAGGAAAACATATGGTAGATGGCACCACTGGGAAGCAAGCCATTGGTTGATCCAGTTTTAAAACTACAACTTTTGTCTCTGTCCAAGTATTTTAACCCTTTCAGTCTTTAATTTCCGTGATCAAAATTTGCTCTGTGGAATCCTAATTCTCACTTGGATTCAGTATTCCACTACCATGCACAGAAGATTGCTCAATAGCAACATAATTATAACAAGAAAAAACATAAAACTACATTTTCTGAAAGCTGAATAAATGAGCTATCTAACAAGCCATAAATGATTACTAAAACACAAACAGATACATGGCAGTTACCAAGGAAAGCAATACAAATTTTTCTAGAAATGTGAAAAATTAATGTAGAATTTTAAAACCAGTTTGCTGAACTATATTTCAATTTCTTGGAGCAGTTCTACAGTGTTGACCTGTTAGAATATCTTTCTGCATCAGTGTGACTAGTTTGCAACAGTTACCTACACAGCAGTTATCATTAAAATAAGTAATTGAACATGTCACTAAAAACAGAGAAGACAATTTGCCGCGCTGTCAGTTGGTGTCATTGCATTATTTTGTGGATTCTGTACATGCATATACTGACAGTGTCCATGTATCAAATACACTAGAATTCCAGTCATCATCGTAGTCCAAATTCAGGCAGATAATCTGAATTGTGATATTAAATGATTACTTTGTTTAAACGCATCGTGGATTCTTCAAAGTTGGTTGACGCCATTTTGTTGCCAGTTGGACATGAAATCAGATGTGTCTAAGTTCGTCTTCAGTAGCTTCATTCCCCGTACGATTTTCTTGAAGTAGCGAAAGTACCAGCTCTAGTCACATTCGTTTGTACGTATCAGCTTAAAATCCACAGAATGCATTGTTGCTTTTGGCCTCAAATAATGCATTAAAATACACATGTGCAGCGCTGTTCGCTTCTGCCATTGTTTTTGCTCAGAAACCGTGACAAATCACGATGATTTTTAACGAAAATATCGCATTAACTCCAACAAAAGTAAACAGTGCCGCCATTACTGTAAAGCACATTGTTGTCTCGATCTGGCATTACCTTAAAGTCGCATATAGATCCCTCTAAACATCCCGTTTCCACAAAAATTCACTGTACGTAATAATACGAATCAAAGTCGCAACAGGTTTTATTTTTGGTACATAATATTACGTACCAAAAGTCTGAAAGAGTTAAATTTGTGAATGACATAGACCAATTGGTTGGATACCTTTGCAAAAGAGGATGGATTTTGTGTCTCTATTAACTAAGTATAACCCTCAAGAGAGTTGTATTGTTATCACATCTGATGATCAACAAATGGATTAAATAAATTATCTACAGACAGTAAATGCTACCAGTGTGAATGAATATGTTTAAAAACTAAATTTACAAATTTCTCAATATGGCGGGTTACACATAAATAAACAAATGTTGTTATCTCGATAAGTTAATAGCTTCCTTGTCCGTTTACCATCTCGGGTACTTATTTTGAGCGGCAAACTTGTTAAATTAAAAAAAAACACATCCACAGATTGTGCCTACTTTACTGCTGATGATCATAAGACAGCCATCTTGCCACTAGTATCATTGTGTGTTTCCGGGTGTGCACACGTGCGCAAAGTTCTCATTTCACAATTGTCTCGATGTTTGCAGCTGCGACAAGACACTGAACTCGAGTTGAAGAAATTTGAGATAGACAACAACATGGTGAACTTTTACTTTGACGAGGTAGGTCACCTTTCATGTCGGTAACATAATCACCTCCGAGGACATGGAGATTGAATACATGTAGAAATAACAACTGGATATGATTCGGCATGCTTTGTTGTTGTTGTCCTCTTTGTCGCTGTAGTTCAGTTTGAGGCTGGCATCGATACTATTCATAGAATTGTTTTCTTCTGTCAATGATTCTGTTTCACTGCCACCACACAGTTCCACTCTACCTACCTCTTGCTGTACACCCTCCTCCCAGTGTTGTCAAATCTCTCTTCTCACACCCCTCCCATCCTAGTCACGGTCTTCCCTTCTACCCTCCCCTCTGAGCACACCTGCTCTTTTTGTTAATGACCTGTTTGTTCAGCGTGTCCAGCCAACCTTAGATGAATCCTCACCAGTTTCCTACAGCAACTCTCACATCAAGCTCCTTCCTGGGCATCTAAGCACTTCACACGTCTAATCTCTCACATCAACCTCCTTCCTGGGCATCTAAGCACTTCACACGTCTAATCTCTTCTCCAGCAAATCTTCTCAGGTAGTTGCTTCCACAAACATGGACTTTCTGTCGGGGGGGACATCCACTCTGTTCGTCAACTGTTTCCGTTCCATTTGTTTCCCATGTCCAGACCACTTTAAAACCCTCACCAGCTTCTTGAAATTCTCATTCGCACCAACCTCCTCCTTCAGCTCTTCCATTTGTGTGGTTCATTTTGCTGGTCAAGATGAATTAACAATAAAAATTGTCTTACACCAGGTTTGTACTATTTTCAGTTGACTCATGCCCGTAAATGTTTTTCGTTCAACGTGATACAAGAAGTCGAAGTGAAAGAGACGAAACCTGCATATGTCGTTGTCTACGACTACTACAAGAAAGGTATTCCTGACACTGTGACACATTACAAAACTAAATAATTACAGTACAATAAGCAGGCGTTAAGTTGGGAAAAGAATATAGTTGGTTGTGAGTTTATGATTGCTGCTAATAAGAAAATATTTTTGTCATGGTAGTCTTGATTCTTGGATAATATAGCCAACTATCTTTTTGCAACAAATAACTAAAGTGCACATGTCCTTTTTTTACAATACAGCTGTAGTAAGAAACTTGTTCTATTAAGGTTTACATATCTTTCAGTGATGCACGTGAATACAGTTATGTTTATCTGGAAAATTTCTTATCTCGATCGAGTCTGAATATGTTTGAACGTAAATAAAGGTCTTGTCACCAGCACTGTGTGGGTGCGTGCTCTCACTCAAAATTAAACACCATTTGCCTTTTAGCCTTTAAGAGAGACACTAAAATCTGAAATATTTCTGACATAGCACCCTCTCAAGCATTTATCAGGCTGGGAGGATATCTGCGGTGGTTAGCACCAAAATGTGATAGCGAACCAGAAGGCTGGTTTTAATCCCGAAACAAATTGATTTGGCTAAATATGTTGTCTGTTTTCTTCAGAACTCTTCCAGAAGTTGCCGTACAGCCTAACAAATGACCTGTGCAACGTGGTACCTGTGCAGGAGGAAATGATTGTCAAGACCGAGGCAGTACTGCTAGGGGCCAGCACTGGAGTGGTAGGAGTCCGCTAGGGGTGGGGGGCAGCACTGAAGTAGTACCTTGTACACTAGTACACTGTATTGTTACGTTTCTGCCAGGGTATATTTCTGCAGTTTCAACGTGGATGGTAGTAAAGTCTAAAATATTGTTTGCAGATTTGTTATGAAAATGTGGTTTATTCATGTAGCACAGACCATCACTCCACGCAGCTGCACATGTAGCAAAATGGTGTTGATTGGCTGAAAATGGATGAATTCAAACATTTTGCATCAAACATTTTGAGTCTGTGTTTAGAAAAATTCATTGCTTTTGGTTGTTGGGGTTTCCTTATATGAAGGGTTTCAGGGCAAAACACGATAAACGCCATTTTTGAAATTTCGACCAAACAAAGTCAAAATGTTTTTTTAAACACATGTCGAGCTAGGGTGCTATCTTATTTGTCCAAAACGACATGCACAAAACAGCTTTTGTTTGAAACGCGATAAGTGGCATCCGCATTTTTTAAATCAAAATGCGATAGATCCATTTTGAGCCATTCAGCACCGCCTTACTGCATGGGCAGTTACACGGACTGACAATGTGCGCTGACTGAATAAACTGTGTTTTGATAACACAATCATTTAATATCACATTTTATGTAACAAATCTGCAAAAATACACTTTGGATATGAAAAATGAACGTTTTTGATTTTATGGTGAGAAGATTTGAAACTGTACAATCTAATGTATTGTGGTGTTTTGACAGAGCCCCCAGAACAAAGCTGCACCGTCTGTCTTGCTTCCGTCTACCACTTCCTGTCCCCGCTGCTATAGCAACCTCCAGGAAATAGGCAATTGGGTGGAAAGGTTCTGTGCAAGCAAGCATGGTGAGTCTGACAAGATTTTAAAATAAATTTACTACATTTTACACTACAGATTTTACACATTATATATTACACGTTTGCCTCTACGATGCGTTTATGAAATTTGTGCTTCTTGTGATAGATCATGTATGTACTGCATGTAGGGAAGTCATAGATGGGAACACTGTTATTTTGTCAGACTTGGCACATAAAGCATGCCATAAAACATGTTTGCTTCTGCCAACTAGGTGGCAGCACAAATCTACTAAATTCAGTGATTTGTGGAAAGGTTTGGTGAACCTTGGGGGGTGCAGTTGAAGGGGGTTGGTGAACCTTGGGGGGGTGCAGTTGAAGGGGGTTGGTGAACCTCAGCCTCTCTACAGTCACCATATTCCACACCTATGTAATGTATAAAGTAAGCATTCCAAACATTACTTTATTTGGTAAATTGTCACTCCTGTGTAATTGACAAAGCCGAGAAGATCAGTGCTATAACAGTGCCACCTGGTGACTAACCACTTCTGTCAACAGTGCCACCAGATGGCTTATCAGTGCTATATTTAGACAGGACATTGGGAGATACACAGAAATAGAACAATAATTTTATCAGAAAATTATAATCACATAAATAAGGACTGTTTTGATGTCAGTCTTTGCTGTGTTCTGCATTAATATGTAGTTAGATTCACATTGTTGGTGTTTCTTCACAGCCTTCTGGGTGATCTTGCGTGAAGGCAGCATCATGTCGATCACAAGTGACATTCGAGTACGCCAGCGCAGTCTTCAAAGAATGATTGCGACTGCTTCGTTCGAACTGCCCCCTCAGTGCGACTGTCAACCGTTGACCACAGGTAATTCTTCCTACCTTCTTGGGTGATTTACCCGTTTATGAATCAGGTGTGTTGATGGTCAAATGTGTAGTGTGTCAATAGTTTAGTAATATGCACAGTCAGTTTAAAAGGAGCTGGTTTGTTCCTCGTGTATGTATTAATGTAGTGTTCATATATTAGAGTAATTATTTTGAAGGTTACTGCCTGCCAGGTTGTCTTTATTAAGTCAGAAACATAGTTTGTTATTTGTCTTTTTAGCCCGTGAAAGGTAAGTAAATATTCAGATTATATGCTACTCTGTTGGAAATATAACGAATGGTAGTTGCGTTATTTTACCGCACAACTCTTTGATGTTCGGAGCATACCAATATTACCAGATTGCGGTTAAAAATTATTTATTATGTTCGATAATTTGTTGGGACCAGTTACCACAGTTGCACTAACAAGGTAACACAGAGTGCGGTGGCGTTGTGGTAAGAGCATCAAACTCTCTATCAAGACATTTTGCATTCAAATCCTCTTACAGTGATTTCGAACCTTGGGCACGTTTGTTCACTCCACATTGCTCCAGTTCACTCCACATTGCTCCAGTTCATTCCACGTTGCTCCAGTTCACTCAGCTGTATGAATGAGTACCTGGCTACAGACAGTGGTGGATATATTATTATTATTAAAATAATTATGATGCGAGGTATAATGCCAGATTTTTTAATGTGCTTAAATATACCTGTTATTTTGGCAAGTACAATTGGGAGTTACACATCACTTGGGAGTTACACATCACTTGGGAGTTACACATCACTTGGGAGTTACACATCACTTGGGAGTTACACATCACTTGGGAGTTACACATCACTTGGGAGTTACACATCACTTGGGAGTTACACATCACATGGGAGTTACACATCACTTGGGAGTTACACATCACTTGGGAGTTACACATCACTTGGGAGTTACACATCACTTGGGAGTTACACATCACTTGGGAGTTACACATCACTTGGGAGTTACACATCACTTGGGAGTTACATATCACTTGGGAGTTACACATCACTTGGGAGTTACACATCACTTGGGAGTTACACATCACTTGGGAGTTACACATCACTTGGCAGTTACACATCACTTGGGAGTTACACATCACATGGGAGTTACACATCACTTGGGAGTTACACATCACATGGGAGTTACACATCACTTGGGAGTTACACATCACTTGGGAGTTACACATCACTTGGGAGTTACACATCACTTGGGAGTTACACATCACTTGGCAGTTACACATCACTTGGGAGTTACACATCACTTGGGAGTTACACATCACTTGGGAGTTACACATCACTTGGGAGTTACAAATCACTTGGGAGTTACACATCACTTGGGAGTTACAAATCACTTGGGAGTTACACATCACTTGGGAGTTACACATCACTTGGGAGTTACAAATCACTTGGGAGTTACACATCACGTGGGAGTTACACATCACTTGGGAGTTACACATCACTTGGGAGTTACACATCACTTGGGAGTTACACATCACTTGGGAGTTACAAATCACTTGGGAGTTACAAATCACTTGGCAGTTACACATCACTTGGCAGTTACACATCACTTGGGAGTTACACATCACTTGGGAATTACACATCACATGGGAGTTACACATCACTTGGGAGCTACACATCACATGGGAGTTACACATCACTTGGGAGTTACACATCACTTGGGAGTTACACATCACTTGGGAGTTACACATCACTTGGGAGTTACACATCACTTGGGAGTTACACATCACTTGGGAGTTACACATCACTTGGGAGTTACACATCACTTGGGAGTTACACATCACTTGGGAGTTACACATCACTTGGGAGTTACACATCACATGGGAGTTACACATCACTTGGGAGTTACACATCACATGGGAGTTACACATCACTTGGGAGTTACACATCACTTGGGAGTTACACATCACTTGGGAGTTACACATCACTTGGGAGTTACACATCACTTGGGAGTTACACATCACTTGGGAGTTACACATCACTTGGGAGTTACACATCACTTGGGAGTTACACATCACATGGGAGTTACACATCACTTGGGAGTTACACATCACTTGGGAGTTACACATCACTTGGGAGTTACACATCACTTGGGAGTTACACATCACTTGGGAGTTACACATCACTTGGGAGTTACACATCACTTGGGAGTTACACATCACTTGGGAGTTACTTATCACTTGGGAGTTACACATCACTTGGGAGTTACACATCACTTGGGAGTTACACATCACTTGGGAGTTACACATCACTTGGGAGTTACACATCACTTGGGAGTTACACATCACTTGGGAGTTACACATCACTTGGGAGTTACAAATCACTTGGGAGTTACACATCACTTGGGAGTTACACATCACTTGGGAGTTACAAATCACTTGGGAGTTACAAATCACTTGGGAGTTACACATCACTTGGGAGTTACAAATCACTTGGGAGTTACACATCACTTGGGAGTTACACATCACTTGGGAGTTACACATCACTTGGGAGTTACACATCACTTGGCAGTTACACATCACTTGGCAGTTACAAATCACTTGGGAGTTACAAATCACTTGGGAGTTACAAATCACTTGGGAGTTACACATCACTTGGGAGTTACACATCACTTGGGAGTTACACATCACTTGGGACTTACAGTACGTAGTAGTTGAGATTTACAGTTTTTTCTCCGTATATAACTATTTATATGTTTTTTCGCTGTGTGTTTGAAGCACCAAACAAAATAGAAAAGTGACTGTGGAATAACAACATTGATTCCAGTATGCAATTACGATTCCGATTACGCTACTTTCACATCAACCGTTTCTGATTTCAGTTCCACCCAAACTGATTCCAATTCCACTACTTTCATATTGACCAATTCCAGAATTGGAGTCAGAATCAGTCTTTGATTCCGATATCGGAATTGACCCGAGTTTGAGTTGTTAATGCGCTGCTGTTTGCAGGAGGCGTCAACAAGCGTCTGTTGGTGATGACAGGAGACACTCCTCTGGTGTACAGGGCGGATGTGTCTCTGCCAGCTAAGCTTCGCCTCGACTCTGACGTCACAATTGGACCCCCCCTCACCCACCGCAGCATCAGGGGTAATCTTTGCTCTAGGAGACGGGCCTAGATGACATCACACGGAGGTCCTGCTTGTCTCGCAGTACAGGACGTACACACAGGGCAGACACTGGCGGAAGATGTACACATGGAGGTGTATATTACTTGTATACTTGGTACTGTGTACATGACTTGTACACAAAGTACTGCGTACATAACTTGTACACAAGGACCTTTGTACAGAACATGTCCACATGCAGCTGTGTCCATGACGTGTTTAATGTAGTGCCGCAGAATGATCTGTCCGGATGCCGGAAAGACTTGTATTGCACAAAAGGAAGAGTGTCCATTGCTTTGCATGTTTAATAAATACATTGATTTATTAGATGTATCAATACAAATATGTGGTTTTATATAGGCATCACTATTTTATTCAGTAAACACTGTACATGTTAGGTACAATGTGTGATTACATATGTTTTTACTTTGTGGCATGAATATTGAGAACAATGTTCTTTCGTAACTACTTTAATTTGACAGTCAAATAGCATATCTTTAACTAAAGAATTTGCTCAAATAATAATGTATTATACTATATTCGTCTGGCTACAAGTACCCTTAATTTGTCCATGAGATATGAATAGTACGTCTGCATAATAGATTGGAAAGACTTGCTTAATTGTTGATGGGCATTATGTTATACATGCAAATGTAAATATTGATGAGGGATGAATATGGTGCAGCATGAAGCAGCTCTTACAATATCGGCATGTGGTGTCAGTGGATATCAAGAAATGTTACCATATCGGCTTGTGGTGTTAGTGGATATCAAGAAATGTTACCATATCGGCTTGCGGTGTCAGTGGATATCAAGAAATGTTACCATATCGGCTTGCAGTGTCAGTGGATATCAAGAAATGTTACCATATCGGCTTGCGGTGTCAGTGGATATCAAGAAATGTTACCATATCGGCTTGCGGTGTCAGTGGATATCAAGAAATGTTACCATATCGGCTTGTGGTGTTAGTGGATATCAAGAAATGTTACCAAATCGGCTTGCGGTGTTAGTGGATATCAAGAAATGTCACTGTTTTTGTGTCATGTGAGATGAACAGGTGAATACTGAGGACATGTTTTGTAATCTGGTGCATTTAACTGGGTATGTTATTAGTAGTATTCGTATTTCAGTAACAAAATGACTGGTAAAATTTGTTCAAAGCTGTTTTAGATTATTACATACGTATTTCTACATATTTTATAAGATAATATTTTTGCAATCATAAAATATATGTTAAATATATTAATTTTGTTTTGACTTTTTAGTTGAAAGGACGGTTTTGAATGTTTGTCATTTATGGGAATAAAATTTTATATTTAGTGAGGTACAGCAACAATTGATATTGGTTTACGATATATTTACGTATCATGATATTAGCAATACAGTTACATGGTGGATATTATTTTGTATTTACAGTGTTTGTTTGACTAGATATTTGATTGGGTTAAGAAAACTGGTTGACAAGTAAATATATCAAAGTATATCATGTAACTATATAATTAAAATAAAACATGTTAGTTTCAATTGCTGTATTATTAAATTAATTGTATATTTCCATGTTTTCTTGGAGGTGTAGCTTATCTTATGCGACTCCCTCTTGGTAGGAGCTTTTTGCCACTGACAGCTGATTTCTGGCGAGCGCCTCCACCAGGTCTTGTCACTCGCTCTGTTTCTCATCCACACTTTCCTACGGTCTCCTCACTGGTCCGTCTGTTTCCAGTGTCTGCTTCCGCAACCAACTCTGTCTCCGGCTCCACTTGCCCGATATCTCTCCATTTGTTGTCTTATACTCGTACTGCCTGTAGCGTACATTGATGTCGTACGCACCATCTGTCCCCTGACCAGTTTCCACGCTGTAATGATCGTGCCATTCTGTCTCTCCACCCTGGTGACTCTTACTCATTCATTATCACGCCATTAGTGTTTCCATATCCCTACGCATGCAGCATTGTATGATTCCTGATCCGTCTCTCCATACCATCTCAATTTCATTCTTGCACCCCATCACCAAACACCGTCTCCTCTTAGTTAACTCCACTACCTACATCTTCCTGTCATCGTATCCACATATTGCATAAGAGCCGATGCCGGTTATTTGTGTCGCCAGATCTTCGTTGGTGTCCGAATTCTAATATGTCGGTTCACCGCAGGCGGTAGCGAAACTGATTAAATGGCACAGTATATACTTACACTGTATTAGTTGAGTGTACTACACGACGTTGCCCAAACTGAAACAGCGGGTTTATATCTTCCAGGTTTTCCTTTCCGTGATCACTGTCTTCCACGACTACCGGGTAGTGAACTTCATGTGCCCATGGTTTGACGATTGAATATTTTCTCTCCTATTACCATACTGAGTAGGTTAATGTCTGGGATACCCAGATTATAGTCAGAGTTGACCATCTATTATCTCTATGGTACCGTATGGTGTGTGTGTGTGCGTGCGTGTGTGAGTGTTGTGTGTGCATGCTGTGTTTGCATGTGTATTTGTGTCGGAGTTCTCAAAAGTAGATTTGGTCAATGTGTCATACCAATTATAACGGCTAAGGTTTGTGCTCCAATACTGCATGTATGTTTAATCACGACTTGTAGAACAAACTTTACAAATACAAACTACTACACCTGCAGGCACAATTACTACAGCAGAATGAACACTTACTACAACAGTGGGAACACATACGACAACGGCAAGACATTTGACTACAACAGCAGGCACAATTACTACAGCAGAATGAACACTTACTGCAACAGTGAGAACATATACAACAACGGCAAGACATTTGACTACAACAGCAGGCACAATTACTACAGCAGAATGAACACTTACTGCAACAGTGGGAACATATACGACAACGGCAAGACATTTAACTACAACAGCAGGCACAATTACTACAGCAGAATTAACACTTACTACAACAGTGGGAACATATACGACAACGGCAAGACATTTGACTACAACAGCAGGCACAATTACTACAGCAGAATTAACACTTACTACAACAGTGGGAACATATACAACAACGGCAAGACATTTGACTACAACAGCAGGCACAATTACTACAGCAGAATTAACACTTACTACAACAGTGGGAACATATACAACAACGGCAAGACATTTGACTACAACAGCAGGCACAATTACTACAGCAGAATGAACACTTACTACAACAGTGGGAACATATACGACAACGGCAAGACATTTGACTACAACAGTGGGAACATATACGACAACGGCAAGACATTTGACTACAACAGCAGGCACAATTACTACAGCAGAATTAACACTTACTACAACAGTGGGAACATATACGACAACGGCAAGACATTTGACTACAACAGCAGGCACAATTACTACAGCAGAATTAACACTTACTGCAACAGTGGGAACATATACAACAACGGCAAGACATTTGACTACAACAGCAGGCACAATTACTACAGCAGAATGAACACTTACTGCAACAGTGGGAACATACGACAACGGCAAGACATTTGACTACAACAGCAGGCACAATTACTACAGGTTCAATACAATTAGGCTACTGCAATTACCTGAACAATTACTACAACTGCAAGGACATTTATTACAAATAAACCTATGGAATAAAATCCAGATTTACCTATTGTCATGTTAATTGTTGTTTGGGCCAATAAACCACGACACTAGGAAATAAACTGACACACACTGTCTATATGCCTATTTATAGTGTTCATATATTTTAGAGCCACACCCTGTGTATATAGACTGTGCCTGTTGTGTATATAATTCAAGCCGTAAACAATTATGTTATTAAAAGGTTTAATTGTTGCTCTCCTCCTTGTTCCCTGCTGTACAGGGGTGAAGGTCAGGTAGAGTTCAGCTGAACCACTCGCTGCGTCTTTTCCTTCCATAGTTTTCTGTCCATCGCTCTCTGTCTCTCCATCTTTCATCCTCCGCTGATCTTATCATGTCCCTCCCCACGCAGTACTCCCATCTCATTTGTGGCCTCCTCCATTTCACGTGTCCTTTATGTTGTTCCATCTCTGCTCTCTTCGCTGTCTTTTTGGCATCCATCCTTGCAAAGTGGCCTGCCCATCTCATCCGGCTTCTCAATAATCCTGTTACGCTGCACTGCATTCCAAACTCTTCGCACGCACGCACGCACGCACGCACGCACTCACACAGTTACACACACACACGCACACACACAGTCACACGCACGCACACACAGTTACACACACGAACATACACACAGGCATGCATGTACACACACAGTGACACATACAGTCACACACACACACAGTCACACTCTTACACACCTACATACACAAACACAGTTCCACACACACGCACACACACAGTCACACAAACACACACACAGTCGCACACAGTCACACACACGCACATACGCACACACACACATGAACACATACAGTCACACATACATACGCACGCCCGCACAAACACATTTTCGCACCACACAGTCACACACGCACACACACACGCACACATACAGTCACACACACAAACATACAGTCACACACACACACACACACACACACACACACACACACACACACACACACACACACACACACACACACACACACACACACACACACACACACACACACACACACACACGCACACAGTCACACTCATACACACCTACATATACACACAAACATACAGTCATGCACGCACAGACACACACACAAACACACACAAACACACACAAACACTCAACCACGCACACACACGCAGGTGCGCATCCACACGCGCACACACAATCACATATATACACGCACATACAAACGCACGCACAAACACACACAGTCACACACACAGCACACACGCACACATACAGTCACACAAACACATACACACAGTTGCACACTCACGCAAACACACACACAGAGTCACACACGCACACACACACACATGCATGCACGAACACACACACACACACACACACATACGCACGCCCGCACAAACACACTTTCACACCGCACAGAGTCACACAGTGACACAGAAACACACACGCACAACACACACACGCACACATACAGATACACACCTACATACACACACACACGCACACACACAGTCACACACACACACACACAGTTACACACATACAGTCATGCACGCACACACGCACATACACACGCACACACAAACACGCACACACACGCATACACGCACACACACAGTCACACATACACACACACACATACATACATACGCACGCCCGCATAAACACACTTTCACACCAGACACAGTCACATACATGCCCACACACGCATACACACACACGCACAAACACGCACACACACACACACACACGCTCACGCGCGCACACACACACAATAGAATACACACACGCACACACACATAGTCACAGTCATACACATCTACATACACACACACAGTTACACACACACGCACACACATGCACACACACAAACAGTCACACACACACACACACACACAGTCGCACACACATACAGTCATGTATGCACACACGCATACACACACGCACGCGCGCACACACAATAAAATACACACACACACACACATACACGCACACACACACACACACACACACACACACACACACACACACACACACACACACACAAATACACACATCACACACATACTCACGCACACACAGTCACACACACACACATACAGTCATGTACGCACACACGCACATACACACACGCATACACACACACACACGCGCGCGCACACACACAATACAATACATACACGCACACACACACTCACGCACTCAGTCACACACACGCACACATGCACACACGCACGCACACACAAACACGCACTCACACAAACACACAGTCACACACACGCACACCCGCACACACCCAGTGACATACTCAGTCACACACAGACACACACACACACACATACGCACGCCCGCACAAACACACTTTCACACCACACACAGTCACATACACGCACACACACACGCACAAACACGCACACACACACGCGCACACATACATTCACCCACACAAACACACACACAGTCACAGTCATACACACCTACATACACACATACAGTTACACACACACGCACACACATGCACACACACACACACACACACAGTCACACACACACACACGCAAACACAGTCACACGCACACACATACAGTCATGTACACACACACGCACATACACACACGCGCATACACACACACAAGCGCGCGCACACACACACAATAAATTACACACACGCTCACAAATACACACACACACACACACACACACACACACACACACACACACACACACACACACACACACACACACACACACACACACACACACACACACACACACACACACACACACACACACACACACACACACACAAACACACAGTCACACACCCCCACACACATAGAACACACACACGCAGGCACAGAAACACATTCACACACACACATACGCAAATAAAGTTGAGATAACCGTTAACAGTCGTAGCGTCTTGAACAATCCTTGCACACGTAAATGGGCCAGTGTCCCAAAAAGTGTACAATTAGGTTTTAACAGGTCCAAAAATAAATGTTTAATTCTGAACAATTAAGTTATATATTCTTATTGTACATATATTGAGGCATATTTTCCATAAATGGGTCAATGTAATATGAGTTACTTTTGTTATGACGGTCACTTGAAGTCAAACGTGATTTTCATCACGTGTCCAGCGTCATCGACGAAAAATTACAATATTTGCTACAATTAGAGCATTTTAAATTACATGTAAAGGGGAAAATGTTTTTGGATCATCTAGTGTACATGCCATTTAATAAATTTGACTTGGAAACATTGTTTCTCCTCGTTGTTACTTTGGTGATAGTTTTTGCACTCTGTTGTTTCTTGGAATGGCCTATTTTCAGTTAGTGCAGCTCTCTCAGAAAAGTATGTAGAATTATAACTGATACATAATCAGTAACCCTGATCAGTTATCTTTGTGTGTGCCAACTGTCATATGCGTCCGGGGATCGAGACTAGGGAAACTGTGAGCTAAGAAATGGGTATATACTGATGACGCTGCACACGCAATGTAGCTTTAATTGAAGACAATCATTATCCTTCGTCACAAATTACAAAACAACTACGAACACCATTTTAAACATGCAGCGGCATGGACAATAATGTCTTCGTTGAATTCTTATTGTTCCTTATAGTCAGTCAAAGTATATTTCTGCACCTTCTTCGTACCATCTTTCACGGCATCCTTCTTGCCTGGCAGAAGTGTAAATTGATCCGGTCTCTTCATGAACTCCTTCACGGGTAACGGCCTACGTCTGGCCTTCAAGTGTTGTGCTGTATTTTGTCCTGCGAAGCCATTCTTGCGGAGAACGTATCGTCGGTCTAGGTGCAACTTCTTCGCGACCATGCTTCCTGCCCGACTTCTCTTCAGGTGACGTCCTGTGAAGAGTGACTGCCTTTTCTTGACTGGAATATCTTGCATTTCCATCACAAGTGATTAATGGGCAGCGAGAACCTTTCTCACTTCTTTGTTTCGCGAAGGGTTCAGTCCGTCCTTCCTCATTATTATGCCAGCACGGCGTATCAGCGTTGTCAAAAACGGTGTTTATGGGAGTCGTATCAGTTCTTGTTTACCCTGATCCTTCTTTCTGATTACGAGTAGAGCGCTTTAAATGATTCTCCAAAACCCATACACGTCTTCGCAGCCTCTTCGTCTTCATCTTCAAGGCTTTTAGCTTCTTTTGGACAGATGACCTCCTTTTCCTTGGTAGGTTTCCAGCAGTCGGTATTTCAGCTGTCACGTCAGCTCCTAAGTCTTGTGCTACTGATGAATGTAATTAGGGAAAACTCATCTTCACGACCAGGGATTCTCTGAAGGAAACAAACAAGGACACAGGCTGTACTTAAGTTAAGAAGACAGCAAATTACAATGTTCTTATAACATAAACTATGAATATTAAACTGGGAATTATATGTTTTTGAAATTACGGTTTACAAATATGTGTTAGTGTTATAATGCAACAGAAATAAGTATATATCACTATGCGGGCGGTAGTCTGTGAGACCACTGAAAAGTTGTGTCCATAACAAGAACATCGGTTGTCATAATCATAGCCCATGCAGTTGGTTTGTAAACGATAGCAATCCTCTACTGTGACCTATATATTACAGGGAAGAAACATGCCTTATTTAGCATGCACAACATAAAGCAACACATGCAGCCAAATATAAATTATGCTCTTATGCGAATATTTGCTTAGTTGTACATTATCTTGTAACATATATCTGAAAAGAATATGATATATCTTGCAGAGTAACACAACACACAATGCCTGATAATGGTGCGTATTCTGAGTCAGCCAAACTCTGCGAAGACGTAGACACCTCACTTGTAGTAGGTGGAAGGGATGGGTCGAGTCTCTTCGACTTCCTAACTTCCACTGTAGGAGTTGCCGCTGCAGATGTCTTGCTCTATATGCAAACATTTACATTTTACACATTAATAATAAATCACTTCTACATTAAATGTTGATATATAACAGAAAGCTTACATGTAATATTAAAATAAATATAGACAATTACTTGAAGAAAAGTCAAACTCAAGACAAATATGTTATCGTACGCTACTTACATTTATAACTTTGCGCGCTCGCTGAGCTCTCAGCTTATGGTCTGGGAGGTATCTTGCGCAGACATGATATGCCCGGTTCTGAGCGGAACGATGGGCCAAGAAGTGGGGGTCTTGTGCTATCTTTCTATCTCGGTAACGGTGCGAGATCTTAGCACACTACATTTGCGTGCCGTGGCTTGCCAGGATAATGCCTCTTTGGTTGACAGGGTATGGTAGAAATGTAGAAAGCAATATTAATTATTCTGTATTTTGTTTTTTGTGAAACGCTCAAATGCTTTTGAAAATAATTCAGTGAGATGAGCAGATCACGTGAGATAATGGATACAGTAGTATGTAAGCGATATGCGTTGCATGATCACACCCATAGCTGCATGTCCAGTCTTACTGCCGTGAGTGAGTAAGCCCATTGGCCATAATTCTTCAAATTACCTTTTAATATCACCCAAATGCATTATATTGTTTTGCTACCTGTCTTGTTCTTCAAACGTATATTAATAGCTATTATTTAAACGGAAATTATTCTTAGATATGTTGATTTTTATCATTAATCAGCAAGTGTCCAGCGT
The DNA here is from genome assembly GCA_020002185.1 of Paraescarpia echinospica. Taxonomy (NCBI): domain Eukaryota; kingdom Metazoa; phylum Annelida; class Polychaeta; order Sabellida; family Siboglinidae; genus Paraescarpia; species Paraescarpia echinospica. The sequence goes on along the minus strand of CM034535.1, from coordinate 29,084,148 downwards.
CAGTATGGTTTGTTTGTAATAATGTGTTCTTCTAAATTGTATGTGACATGTTTTCTTTTATATGAAGAGCAACATGTACTTGACACATCTACACTAAAAGTTAGGATGTCAGTGTCAACTACAGCCGGTAAATATACATTTGGTTAAATTGGCGTGTCCACCGTCATCAAGTTGCTTAGACATTAGGATTGTCATATATTAACTTTCCCGCAGATCAACGTGTCAAATTATCGTTCATTGGTTTGTTAGAACACAACTGTTAAGTATACTAACGCTATAAGTGGTGGTACCTTTATTAATTTACCATATTAGCCTTATTCTAGTACACCATTTCATATGAAAAACGTACATATAGGACCACAGCTCATCAAATATTTATTGTAGGAAACACAAAAATATCCACCAGCATAGAGACGACCGCCACGGATGCATTGATCACTGTAGTTCCTACATATCAAAGTAGAATGCGCTCTCAGCAGTTTTTCTCGGTAATCCCACAGATGACGATGGACACGCAGTGACGCTGGACACGCTCCAGTATCGGTTTTATCCTCATTTGACCAAGAAATATTGTGAATATTGCTATTGCGATTGTTGGGGTTATAGCATGGTGGTTGCTGGTATGTACGAAAAAAAAAAACGGCGTACGTTTCCTATTGTTTTGAAGATAGCCTTTTCTATCTATGACGCTGGACGGGCAGCTAAAACGCCACTCCATATTTGTTTTACTTGAACGTGTTATATTTTCGTCGAATTTAGGTTTAGGCCCATATTTTGTTTGTATATCATATACTTAACATGTAGGAAAAGAATACACGTATAGGCATCCTACAACGACAATAATAAATTAATGTAATTGACCCGTGTAAACCGATGACGCTGGACACGCAAAAATTGGTCATTACAGAAAACGCAGTGTACATTTTTGAGTTTTTATTTTTATTTTTTTATTTTTTTACTATACATTCGCAATACATACACCATTTGCCCAGTGAACTCAAAAAAAAAATACAGCACTGTTTTTGTATGGCACTACTTCAAACTTTGGAAACTTCAATTGGACACGTCATTTTGGCCGTTTTTGGCAACTTACGGCCAATTTCTGCCATTAAAAAAATTAACAAGGCTGTCAAACCTTACATGTCCTGAAAGAACGTAATGACATCAATATATGGTGAAAAATACGTTAGGCTGACTTTATAATTGACGATGTGAGAGACAAAAGACACGATTTTTGTCAATTGTACACTTTTTGAGACATTGGCCCAGATATAGAAGTCGCAACCACTTTTAAGAGTGCAATAGTTTGGTCACTGAGGCGTACGTGGCTAGATTTGCTTGAAATATTACAGCGTCTACAGTTCCACAACCATACCGAGCGGAACTATACAATATTATTTTTATATGTATACAGAAGACTTGTGTATATAGACGACCACATAACAAAAGGTAACGGTAAAGGTAAGTTCTTGTATAGCGCAGCGTCCAGTCCTCAGGACTGCTCAAAACACTTTATACTTTACTCCCTGGCAGACCTGTTCAATCGAACACCATCGCGACTTCTCTAGGAAGCATTCAGCCACGCTGCAATTAATGCGCGAAGACGATTCGTTCACAAGTATCCACAACTTTCTATATGTAGTCAGGTACTCATTCGTACAGCTGTCACTTGCCAAAGGTACGACACCGCCGCACAGGATTCGACCCCGGGTACTCTCAGTCGAGAGTTCAAAGCTCTTACCGCTGCGCTACTGCACTCCACTAATTTCCTATACTCTACTGAATGTGGACACGACTTGGGACTGTCCTAGGGTGACCTTAATTGCGACGTGTCTGTGTTACCCAGGTGACCATAAAACGACGTACGCGTACTATATATTATGACGTTTGCAATCATCCATAACGCCACTATGTGTAAGAATAAATAGGTCATTGTCAGTGATCTTGACCTTTATCCGTGTTGATGGTCGGCGTCAGTGAGTACAGTCGCACGCCTCAGTGGCAGTGTTTGTAGTTTTTATGTTTGCCTTTATGCTACAAGACTGCCATGACAAAGTCGACGTACAAGACTGCCATGAAAAAGTCGTCGTAGTTTGCGCGTGCAGGTCTCCATTGCCGCTATCTTAGTCTACGGCCGGTGTAGGACGCTCAAAACACTACCCCGCTGAAAACACTACGGTAGTGTTTTGAGCGTACTCTCAAAACACTACCATAGTGTTTTGAGCGTACCCTCAAAATATGCACTACTGTTAAGTTCAAAACACTACCACTACACGTGTGTACGCTCAAATATCTACCCAATTCCAAAACACTACCGTCAGTATATCTTACCAGCCAATTATATTAGTCACCTTTGGGAAACATCCTGTACACTAGGGTCGAGTTCGTGATCGTTGGAGCCAATTAGACAATATAAATAAATAGTTAGTGTGACATTACACAAACTATTAATTATGTTAAATGCCATAATTATAATTAGTTATGGTTTGATTTAGTTGTGGTTGGGGTTAACAGGCCCGTAGCCAGCTTTTCACAATAGGGTTCACATTTGATCAATTCAGACTCCAGGGGCGCCACAAGTTCATGTGGGGTTATATTTTTTCACAATGCAGAGGGCCCCACATGTTCACGTGGGGACTCATAATGCAGAAGGTACATTTCTAACTGGAAGAACAATGAAGTGGGTGTGAGATTGGTGGACCAGATGCTTTCGTCTTATATTCTTTCATCTTATATACAAACACCACATTAGCAGGCCCATAACGAGGTCGTTTTGGGGGTGCGTTTTCAAACAAAGTGGGACTTATGTGGTCTGTGAAGATTGGTACCATTTTGTTGCATGATTAAGCCTAATTTACACCCAATTGTATTAATAAAAGCCAACACGCAGTGATAGCATGCTGTTAATATAACTGAATTATTTACCAGAAACCCTTCGCCGTGTGTGCAATTGTTTTGAATGTATTCATTTAATAAACGAGGCACCGAAGAGTGTGGGCGTGTCCTAGTTATTTTTAAGAATAAACAGTTAAAGTGTGACATTTACAATCTGGTTTTCACTCAATTGATACATTATATTTAGCTGATTTGATGTGCAAAAGTTCCATAATTTATCATAAAGATAATTAAGTTAGTAAATTAACAAACCTTTATTAAACATGCCCTGTAAATAGAAGATTAGACAAGTATTGTCCTCTTGTAGAATTTGAACTAAATTGTATGTGTCAAACAATCAAGTACTATATCTTCTACACCACACTAACTCCAGGAAACACTAACTGTATTTTATAACTATACGGAACACAACATTTATATAATAATTGATAATAAAGGCCCTTCACACATTTTTGTCTCCTCGTCTGAGATCTACAAATATGCAACTAGCAACCACAGTATTTCGACTACCATACACCCACACAATTACACAATTACACGATTTCCCACCAGCAAACGCATTTTAAAATAGGTGAAGCTAAACTTATAGTGTGTTGCATTATTAATCGAAATTCGCGTTCCAGCGCAATAGTTGAAACTTATGATTTGTGTTAAGCCAGATGTGTTTGTCTACCGGGTTTGCAGCTATTAAGAAATACACTCGCTACACATCTTAAGTTGTTGATTGTTGAGAATAGCCTCTTTAATAGTCAGTAGTTACCTTAATCAGCATACTAAAAATAAAAGGCCACACCTTTCGTTCACTTTTTAACAGAGTTCTGACGAGAAATAATGAATTATTTTGTATGGCTTAATTTATGTGCTCATAATTGTTAAATCATCGTCATCCCTTTCATTCATCAGTATTATGTATGCATCTGTCACCTCTGAGTGACTACAATTAGGACTCATAATTTTACGTTTGGTGTAAAACTGGCTTCTTGTGTATCATGCGTTTTCATAATAGGAGACCCTGGGATAGTGTGAAGTCCTTCAGCTTGGCAAATTGGATTCTGGATTCACATTCCTCTGGTGACTTCCCTTTTCACACATGGCGTTGGGGACAGACTCCTCAGTCAGGCTATATAAGATCAGTGATGATAACTTAATAGATAACGGTTCTCTCTTTATCATCTGCACAAATCAGACTTTTTGGCATTCCTTGTAATGCTTGAACACTATCCAGCAACTTTTAGAAGAGGGGGTTAACGCTTTTGAGAAACACCGAATACAATTAGTGGTTCACATTTTAAAGATGTAATTTTGAGGGGAGTTCACATTTTGGAGAAAAGGGGATTCACAAAAAGGGGGGTTCACGTGAACCCCCTGGCTACGGACCTGGTTAAGGTTAGTTATAGCATAATCGTTGGAACTAGTCAGCCAACGGGAATAGTTAGTATGATAAGCAGACGACTGGAATAAAATCAATCAGATGACGGGAATATAATTATTTTACGTGAAATGTCGTTATTCATTAGGGTTAAGGTTACTAGCTATTATCATTAGCCATGATTAGAGCCAGTTATGATTAGAGTTAGGGTAATAAATGGAACCAATAAGACAATTGGAATAACTAGTTAATGTGAAATGTCATTATTCATATGGGTTAACATTATTATTATTGTAATTATTTATGGCTTGCGATTATGTATATATATATATATATATAATCCAAACCCACCATAGCTTACGCAAGCCATAAATAATTACAATAATAATAATGTTAACCCATATGAATGCGAACTATATATATATATATCATGAGGTGCGCCCATGTATGCTGGGCGTCACGTCCATTTGGTATGTGACCAATGCTGCAGCCATGAAGCAGAACCAGTCGAGGGGTTTGGTGCCGCGTCGTCGGCGACGACGTGAACTACCAGGAACTACCAGTACACCCGGGGTACCCCTTGGGATGCAAGCATGACAGCTTAGCTAGTTCCCCCTCCACTCCATTGTTTAGCGACACTACTTTGGTGTAGTCCCCCATTCAGGGTTGTCAATATAGTATTTAAAAAAATCCGATTCCTATAAATCCACACTGGATATGTAAAGTTTTAGCCTTGCCTATGCATAAGTCAAATTGACTGTCAACTTACTACAGACAGCGTTGTGAGCCAATCACCACCAGGTTAACAATAGGCACATCCAGTGTTAATAATAATGTAAAGAACCGGCAGTTCGTGGCAAACTATTCTTCAACAAGCGCCAGCGGCACGTAAGCCACGGCGACATGTGGATCCATCATTAGCCGTTCACAGCAGTGTGTTTTCTTCAGTCTGTTCCACCTTGTGAATGGCATTTGCTAGTCAAGCGCCTCGTATCAACCCAATGCGCTAATGTTTGCCATTCTAAGAATGTTAGAATAGAGGCAGTAATATGCCTCCCATGTCGGTGATGGTGGCTGTGGTTTACATTTCTTCATGACCATGATCAAGATAGACTGATTGAATATTAGCCCCATCTAGCTGAGTGTTAAAATGTCGCCATTCCTACACCAACCGAACGTTGTAGCATCAACAAAAAGAGGTGCTCTAAAACTGCAACAAGATGAAGAAAAAACTCCGAACTGACAGATAAATCATGCAACAAGCGCATTATTCAACGGCGACGGCTGTGAAAAGCCATTGTATTTTCCATCGTTAATTTATATTACTGATCATCCTTTGTTAGCACAGATTATTGAACATACTTCGTCAATTAATTTTGCCCATTGTGAAGAAGGTTAGGTGATATTTAAATTTGTCAGTTTAATAAAAAGAGCATACCTTTACATTTGTCATATTTCTCGAAGAACTACTTTGGACCTTTTTGCCGAATTTTTACTGGACCCGGACAAAAATAATTCAATAGTTGGATTATATTACAAAAGATAAATTAATTAGCAAATCTGTGAACGCACCAGTATGTCGTAATTACTTGTTAGAGTCTGCACGAAATGAACGATAACATCGATTTGAGGAAGTCCATTTTAAATGTCTTCCACTTGGAGACTGTTTTTTTTTCAGGTTGTTAACAGAGAACCTCATATGTCATGAAGACAGTCGGCAGAACGTCATACTGTCTTCGCAGTACTCAAAGACAATTTAAGCAAAGACCACAGGCAGTGTTTGTGCTTCCAGGCAGACGATTCAGTCTAACATAAGATCCAGATACTGTTTACAAAAGACCGGCAACGGAAGCTATTGTATCCCGGCAGGCAGAGCCTGTATTTCCTTCAGCGTCCGCCTGATTGCACGGCGACATATATGCATGGGTTCAGCGGGCGAGTTGAGGCGGTCTCGCGGTAACAGTGGTTGGTATAGTGGGGATATAAGCCGAACGCGACGAGGTGGCAGCGGTCGGAAGGCGACGCGACGGAAGTGACGCGGTTCCCGACGGTGATGGGAAGCCGCCTGAGGGAGCGACAGAAGTAGCGTAATCACAGCTTTAGTTCGATATCCTTACGGTGCTGCTTCGTGAGGTCGCCCGCCCGCCGATAGATGTTGGTTGTGCGTGCGCCAGAAGACAGCCGCGTTCAGCTTCGTCATGATTACTTAGAGTGGATGCTACATGAAGAAACAAGAACGCCCAGGAAACATGCCATGCCCTATTCAAAATCGATAATTCCGCAAGGAATAAGTAATATATATTGCATATGTGTTGTGTTTCACTTATAGGAGGAGTTTGAATCGTTGGTATGCAATGACAGAATGCTAGAGCTGTTTCATAACTTGATATATTCACACGATGCACACGTTAATATCATCGTTGATGTGTAACTCAAAATAGCCCGGTAATTTCCAGACCTCACCTGGAAGTAGAGACCAATGATTTGTCTGTGGAGATTGGTACCATTTTGTTGCCTGATTAAGCCTAATTGACAGCTTTGTGATTTTTTCAACAAAGGTACCTTACGTGAAACCAATCGACTCTCCAACTTTTACTGTCACAGTCTGCTCCTCTACGTCCTACAACGGATGTAAAATATAGTTACGAACAGACTTTTATTATAATTGGATAAGTTTATTTTAACTTTGATTATAATTTCATTGCAATTAAATGTGCTTCTATAAAACACGTCAATTCCTCTCATCTGTTAACATTTCTCGAAAGCCACAAACAAACAGAGGTATATTATAAAACAATACGACTTCATGCTTATCACATGCAAGAGAAGATATAGTATGATTGCTTAGTTATTTTAGCGCCAAGACCAACCAAAGCGTTAAGTTTGCGCGCCGACGTTTGCATGAAGACGTCACGCTGCACTATTACCGCGTGCAGATGTCGGCAAACCGCAGGACCTGTCCTTGTTTGGCTGATAGAAACTCCTCAAATGTCGTCAAACATCTTCAAAGATTTGCTCTATCTCCACGGGCCGGAATGCTTCCGTCGGAGCGTTCGAATGAGTCGGATCAAGAACTCGTTTTATCGCTACATAAAAGCAAGCGGCAACTACAAGAAAGTTGTAACGACAGTAATTGGCGATGCCGTCAGTTTCAATCAACGTCACAGCGTCCACAACGGCAACTAGGGCTGATCACGTGTGCACCACACATCCGGTGATCGTCCTAGCGGCGCCATAAGTACAACATTGACGACGAACCGGAACTGCTGGCGGACATACTAATTTAACAAGATTTAACAAGATTGCCATCCAGAGAATTAACTCTAGATGGCAGGTGGACAAGGAAGCCTTTTGGCTTATCGAGAGTCCAACCCTTTTATCTACATATATCCAGCCCTTCTGAGGTATGTGTCGATTTTATTTTTAAACATATTCACACTACTAGCACCCACACAATCATCAGATAATCTGTTCCATTCATTCACAGTCCTTTGTGAAAATGAGAACTTTCTCACGTCTAATCTACACTGCTCCTTTAATAATGTAACTTCATGTCCTCTAGTCTTTCTATCTTTCTTAACTGAAAAAAACATATTTCTATCAATATTTTCATAACCATTCAATATTTTAAACACTTCTATCTGATCTCCTCTCAATCTCCTGGTCTCTAGTGTTGTTAAACCACATTCTTTTAGGCGTTTTTCATAACTAAGATCCCTCAGTTTTGGTATCATTTTAGTCGCTCTCCTCTGTACTCTTTCTAGCATATCTATGTCCTTCTTGCGGTATGGCCTCCACGCTTGTATACAATATTCTAAATGAGGCCTAACTATTGTTTTGTACAGCGGTATTATTAGTTCTTTTTCTTTATATGCTATATTTCGCCTAATCAATCCAAGGATTTGATTTCCCTTTGAAGCTGCAATTCCACACTGCTCTGAAACCTTCATGTCAGCACTAATTGTCAGCCCTAAGTCTTTTTCTTTTACAGTAGTACTTAGTACAGTTCCCCCCATTGTATATTCTACATATTCGTTCCCATGTCCTGTGTGGAGGCATTTACATTTCCCAAAATTGAACAACATTTGCCACTTTTCAGACCATTTGATCAACCTGTCAAGATCATCTTGTAAATGCTGTCTATCCCCATCACTTTTAATCCTTCTAAACACTTTTGTATCATCTGCAAATTTCAACACCTTGCTAGCTATATCATCGTCCAAATCGTTTATATATATTAAGAATAATATAGGTCCCAGTACTGATCCCTGTGGAACCCCACTCAAAACTGATTTCCAGTTTGAAGCCTCCCCATCAACAACTACCCGTTGTCTTCTGTCAATCAGCCATTTTTCTATCCAGTTAATTATACCATTTCCTATGCCATGGGCTTTAGTTTAAGCAGTAATCTCTGATGTGGCACTTTGTCGAAAGCTTTTTGAAAATCTAAGTAGATGATATCTACTGGTGATCCATCATCTACCCACTTAGTGATATCTTCCAAAAAACATAACATATTTGTTAAGCATGACCTCGCTTTTAGAAACCCATGTTGAGATGGGTTTATCAAGTTATGTTTAACAAGAAAATCCACCATGTGATCTTTAATTAGTCTTTCTAATAATTTACAAATCACTGATGTTAAACTCACTGGTCTATAGTTCTCTGACTTGTTTCTCGAACCTTTTTTAAATAACGGTATAATGTTTGCTTCTTTCCATTCTAAAGGAACCACTCCCTCTTCTAATGACAAGTTGAAAACTGTTGCAAGCGGTATGCTAATTTGTTCTACAATTTCCACTAGTAGTTTGGGTGGAATACCATCCACTCCAGGTGATTTATTTTCCTTCATAGCCCTAATTTTCTTAGCTACCATTTCTGGGGTTACAATTAACTGTATTAAATAGTCTGATTCTGCCCCCTTGAACTTAGCCTCTGGTACTGGCAGTGAACTAGTGTCTTCTCTGGTAAACACTGAACTAAAATACTCATTTAGGTCTTCTGCCATTAAGAATCCTTCTGATATTATATTTCCAGCACTATCTTCTAGAGGACCGACCTTATCCTGAACTTTCTGTTTGCTTCGAACATACGCATAAAAACTCTTGCTGTCATGTTTTATATTACAAGCTAATTTATGTTCATAGCTTCTCTTTGAATTTCTAATTTCAGCTGTAGCTTGGTTTAGTGCTTCTTTATAAATGTTGTAGTCTTCGTCATTGCCAGTACGTCTATATGACTTCCACATCATTTGTTTATACTTAATTTTTCTAATGGCTTCTTTCGATAAGTATTTCTTTCTGGTCCGTTTCCCTTGTTTTTTGAAGGGAACAAATTTATCTACGATGCACTCTATTTCATTCTTTAAGAATGTCGGTGTTCCTCTGCGACGGAGGCTTCGATCGCTTCGTTATCTTCCTCGACCCGCTTACATTCCCGTTTGACGTCGACCCGATCATATATCCCTTCTAGAACATGCACACGTTCGGAACGATCTGTCAACGCTTGGATGCACCAATCGTTTGTAAAAGGTGTGTACCGTTCGATTTTATCTAAATGGCGAGAACATTGTAAAATTAATCTCAGCTATCTGTCGCATGAATTGGATGTCCAACGAACACATATGACATAATATATTTATATATTATATATAGTATATCATATATACATTATATCACATATATATTATATTATATAATATACATGTATATATATATATATATATATAAGACTAAACACCGTTTCGTTTACGGGGACTGGCTATATATTTGTATTATCGAGAGTCCAACACTTTTTATCTATGTGAATCGCGCCCTTTTAAAGTATATGTCGATTTAATTTTTTTATTTTCTAACTATATAGAACTGGAACATTGTTTGTAACACTGACGTAGACCAAATACTCAAAGTTTATTGTGATGTTTTAATTAATAACAAATATATAACATTTTAATATTTTTTTCCCATGTTTATTTTGTCGTTATTTTCGTTGGTTAATGTTACGTAAATTTAATTAAAAAATCTGTTTTATTAAATAATTTAGTCATTACATTTCTTAATACGAAATAATGGTTATGTTCAAACATCAAGTCACGTAATAATTCATAGATTTTTCGTGACACGTAAAGTAATTTTTGTCATTCCTTCATGCAAGTTACTCCATTTATGATGTGTATGCATGTTGTATTACTTGCATTTGCATATTGCATGGTTTTCATTAAGATGTTTAGAAATATTAAATATATGGAACTGCCTTCAACATGTTGCATATAAGGGAATGTCTGTAGTTAGATAAGCTGTATGCGAACATTAGTCAAAATGACAACAACACATGTAAAGTAGCAGTGACCTTTTTATTTCATTTAATAGCGTATAAACAATACCAGCCTCATGTAACATATGCGTCGTCAACTCAGTTACATATTATATATAGGAGACAGAAGCCTACACAAAACAATGTGTTGTAAAATAATAGAACAAATCCTCTACCACTTCATCATGGAACACCTAGACAAAACAGCAGCCTAATCAACGCGCAACGCGGTTTCCGTACAAAGCACTCGTGCGAAAGCCTAAAATACAGCCATTGATTTTCTAACTACAGACATATATTCTCATTTAGATTTCTCCAAAGCTTTTGACACTGTCCCCCATCAAAGACTTCTTCACAAACTCCAGTATCATGGTATACAGAGAAAGACCTGGCAATGGATCAGTGTTTGGCTGACAAATAGGACTCAACGGGTAGTGGTAGATGGTGATGCTTCTCAAAAATACACATGTCCTCAGGTGTACCATAGGGTACTTGCACCCGTTATGTTTCTATTGTATATACATGACATTAATGAAGACATTACATCCCACGTTAACCTCTTTGCAGATCACCGCTTGTTGTTCAGGACAATAGATGTTGCCGATACGCTAGCCCTACAAAACGAATTACACAATATGTCACACTGGGCCCAGAAATGGCAAATGTCATTTAATCCAGATAAATGCTACACACTCCATATGTATAGAAATCACATCCCATTAACACTGGACTATATAATGGAAGGTGTCATTATGAAGCCAGTCATCATTCCTATCTTGCAGTTGAGCTACAGAGAGAACTCAAATGGAAAACCCATAATTACGTGGGGCAACGTTACCTGTATAAAATTGACATATATATATATATATATATATAAATATATATATATATGTATATATATATTGTTGAACCACTAACAAGTAACACATCACACATAGAGGTAGGGCCTAATAGCCACACAGAATACACTTAAAAAGTATCCGCACTAAAAACCCTGTGTACACTAGTGAAAATACAGTGAAGGGAAAACCAATAAAGCACAATCTCGGGTACAAACTAAAACAGGGAAAAGCGTCAAAAAATTCAAAAAATTGTGTGAACTACCTATCTGTCTTCAGTGTTTCAGTGTCGTCGTTACCTAGATTAGACAATTAAAATATAAAACACCAGCAAAGGTGGAATACCCCACGTCATATTTCGTATTAATAAACAAGAATAAATTTAAAAGCTATATGTCTGTAATGACGAAATCTGCATGTGCACAGTAATCTATAAAATGAGAAAGGGCAAGGTACCTACCTCCGCCCTAAACCCCGCATCCATATAACAGAGGACTATTCACAATATAAATGTCAACAACAATGTCACTGACAATGACCAATACAATGTAATTAGTTAACTTGTTGTAACATATCATGAGAATATATACACAGCATACAAATTATGGTATGTGTACAGTAAATGCATACCTATACACTTGGTCTCTGACGACAGCCAAAGGTATCAAACCAGGCCGACCTGGAATTATGTTAAATACAGGTACAAAAGGGGAGGAGGGTGGGAAAACAAAATGTAAACAAATAAGCGTGGAAAAATAGATTACCTTTTCTTTGCGCGGAAATTGAAAAAGAGGCTGGTGGATCTGATTTTGGAGGTCGGCCTACCGTACCTTCTACAATAGAAGCGTTAGCTTTGCACACTTAAATGCGGTTTTATTTAATTAAATCAAATGTGTTTTATGTGGGGCAAAGTTACCTGTATAACATTGACAGACTAGGAATCATGGCTAGTTTGCTGATGACAAAGAAGGTAAATGTGAGTTTTCTATATGGGCTTTATAATGATAAGCCAAGTAATAATGCGTGAACACATAATGCAAAAACAATCTAAGCATCATTATTACCTAGCATAGATATTAAAAATAAAACAAATCACCAAATGTAAAATGATCAACTCCCAAGATGACAACATTTCAATTTCAGAATTAGTGGCCACTCTCAACATAACAATTATTATTTAGTTTTGCAAACCTCATGCTTCCTGAGCCATTCGCCATTTTTAGCATCTTGCCATTCTGACAACAGCATACGTGCTGGCTCTTTGCCTCTCCTGCCGTTGAACAGGGTGAGGCGACATACAACCAATGACCGCAGCAGACCGTAGTCCTCTCCTTGGAGTGTCAAACTGTTTGACAGCCTTTCTATCTCTCTAGTGACGTAGACCTTCAGTTTCATCATTTCATCCTCTTCAGGAAGGGATGCTGGTCTACGAGCTTTATCCAGGGATTGTGCAACTACCTGGTATCGTGCAGATGCATACATTTCATGCGATCTGAACTTGTACGCATCCGTGAAGAGGTCAAGCTCTCGGCTCTTGGCATCATCCATTGCCTCAACATACATCCCCTTTAGGGACTTAATGGTTCGCAAGATGATTGCTGTTATGTGGAGTTTGAGACCATATTTCTCACCAGCCAGGGCGTTGATTGCATCACGCATCAAAGGGAGGTGCTGCCTTGAGAGCATGTCCTCCATTCCCATTGTGGTCCCATCCAGCCCGTCAGCAACTGCAATTTGCTAGAACTGCAATAACAGTCTGGCCAGTTCCCGCATCTCCTGCATAACGTTTTTCCGGACTTCGTCAATTTTTGACACATGGCAGCGTCGCATGCAGTAATGGCGATACCCAACATGTTGGATTAGTTTGTCCGTCAGGCAGAGTTTTCCAGCATCGGAATCGCGAAATCGGTTAAGGATCATTTCGCAAAATTCGGTGTCATGTGGCTGACGAATCTTCACAACAGATGGATGTAACGGGATAGGATTGGGACTGGTGCAGATTTGTTTGTGTCGCCAGAAAGTGCGATCACACACGAATCGTTTGCATTCTGAACAAAGTCTGATGCTGTCAAGATATTTTGATTTCCTCTCTGCATGGAAATCTCTGTTGGGGATGAGGCACGGTTCTATTGCATTCTTGATCAAGTTGGTGTTGTACCATTAGATCCCTTGCCGTCTCATTTCATCGATAGACTGTGCCTAGGAATAAAAAAGTGTAATCAAAACACATACAATACAGTACGTCATTTCGATGCCATTCTGGTTAAGAAGATTTGGATTTGGATCAGTCATGGCTGATGTTAAATGTAATACTCTGGAAGTAAAAATTGAGATTTCCCTGTGTTGCCCTTTGATATGGGGCAAGGGTGTTTGCAAGATTCTCACGGTCAGAATTACGATCTGTATAGCGGATCTTAATTAGTAAAAATGATCTTTTTGCAACACCCGATTACTTAAATTTATTACAACTGCATACACATTCAAATATATTTTCAGGAAACTTATGTAACAATATCAGCACAAAAACAATACAAAATAAGCATTTTGGTGTAAAAGCTGGTCACTACATGTCTTATCGTTGTCATTAGTTTTGAATTAACCAATGCCCAGACATGTCATATACTAGTTGATAAAGTAGTAGACAACTAGTATATGCCTTCAGTTATAGTAGCAATAGTACAGGGCTGATCACATCACGAACGCTGTTTTCGCTGTAATACACCCGCCACCCGCGAATCACCGTGTTACCCATGTAGTGTATACACATTTATTTACAATATACTCAATTAAAGTCAATTTTGCCTTTCTGCCTGCTTATTGCCATACCGCATCACGGTCGCATCGGTGGGTCGATCGGAACAAAATGAATGCATGAATCAAAGCTGAGAGGAATTGAATAACTACTATATGTTGTATATGTCTTAATAACATGAACGTCGCATAAAAGCTTCGATCCAACAATCAAAGGAATATTGCAGTTATTCTTGGTAACACAGTCATAATAATAATAATAATAACAACAATAACAACAAAAGTCGAACACATTTTTCGCACTTATTTGCTCAGAAACCAAGCTCAGAGACTAATCAAAAGAAAACGGTTAGTCAATCTTAAAATCAGTAATCAATATTGCCGTTGTCAACATATACTTGGATACGTGAGAGAGTTAAGGAGGGTAAGCGAGGTCACCTTGCACGGTCAACGTGGTTCCACAGCTAGCTTCTCCGGCGGGGTTTGTCGCAACCACTTTGATGTCAGCAGCGTCGTCCACTGAGCAGTGGCCAAACACGACGCTTGACACGATCTCTCCCAGGACTTCGATCGTTGTCAGTTTCGCATGTTCTGGTGTCACTAACTTCTCTTCTGCACGGAACCTATAATTCACATCATGACCTTCTAACAGTTTTCGCCTCCAGTAAATATTAGGTTAGTCAGTTAGTCATATCAAATGTACATTTAACAAAGATTACTTAAAGAAGATAATATGTTAGAATAGTTTGAACATTTGAACATAACTGTCTTTATATGCTTGAATATAAGAAAGTGAAACGTGCAACGTAACATTACAGGGATGGATTTGGGGATGCAGAATGTTTAATATTACTACGTATTTTGAAGACATAGGAGTGTTAAATGATAAATTAATGATCTTTATATAAACTTACCAAGTAATCTCCGGAAGTGGCTTGCCCTTCACCTTGACCTCAAATGTGGCCTTGCCTCCTTCCTGCACATCCGTGTTCTTTGGCTTCAGTGTGAATTCTGGGGTTTCCATTTTCTCTGATTAAATAATTGATCAAAACTTTAGTAATTGTAACACTGTATCGAAGTCAGTTTATAAACAATACACAGTTTGTCGCAAGTGGGCTTACAGGTTAGCAGTACCACTCTAACTACCAAGTTTTCCCTTCCGGAAGATGGGTATTTTTGTTTAGTCCCTTACCTGGGATGGGGCTGTTGGACGACAGACAAAGCACGCATGAACATATATTTTAAGAACATAATATATAATAACTCCGCAAACAGTGGCTTTATAACGATGTTGATCACGTCAGGTAGGCATTTCTTTAATATCGCGGTACGCAGTCCTGTAAGACTGCTTTGATGGGGCAGATGGTTTACCTGCTGCTGCTGGATAGTCAATGTGCACAGCTGACGTGTTCTCAGTTTCAGTGTCAGCACCTTCTTGCTGCACCTGTAGTGATTTACAATTCATGCTAGGATATATTCAAACACAAACAGGTCCATATTTACGTTCTTAAAGGGGAACTGAAACACAGCATGCTATCTATTCCATATTTACTCACTAAATATGCACGGTTTCATGAAACGTTATTAAAGTTACGCAATTACTTAGCGTCACGTGCCTGCGTAATCTCCTCTGTTCGCCTATGTAAAAAGTCATGTCATTTACCTAGAAAATCATCTTAGAGTTAAGAACGTTCTTAGCGGCTTCATGAAACCTTCCCCTTATCCAGGATTTATGTGTTATTAGTGATACAGTGGTTGCGTGAAATGCTCATTTAAGTGAACATTCAACACATGCCCCCATGCAGCACAATGAGTTCATGGCATTGACCTATCCATCACGTGACCTGTTGTCTATCAGAAAGTCCGTCAAGACATCAACAATGGATGCAGAACGCGAGCTTGTGCATCAAATACAAAGCGCATATGACTACATACAAACACATACAAAAAAATATAGGCCCACAAAGTCACTGACTAAAATTAATGTTAGGTATTTATGCTTTCCACATGGAATCCTTGTGGTGTACAATGAACACAAACGTAATAAATAATATACTCTTAGAAAATATGACGATATATATCTTGACACGATACCTTTTGCCTCCACCACAAATTCTTCTTATCTTCCCCGTAGTCGTAGGTGATTTCATCCCCAGGATGAATGTCTTTTATGGCGAATAGTGCCAGATGTGGTTTTCGGCGAATAACCATGTTTCTCATCTTGGCATTAGCCCTGCTCGGTGTTCTGTCATTGACTAAATGCCCGAGTCTATTTTGTGTAGGTGTGGCGTCTACACAGTAGGAAAAAAATGTTGCATACTAATATGCTGATAGCGCATAACTGACGTATTAATGTGTAGACCATACTGCTGAAAATGTAACGTACTTACTTTGCTGCAGTATGATATAATATTTAAGGGAACATTTAATAAAATAATATGTTTATCTTAGGTTTGTTTCATGCACAATACTACTACTACTACTAATAATAATAACAACAAAAATAATATGTGATCTTATATAGCGCCTGTGTTGGGCAAGGTGCTCGTGGCGCTTACTCTATTATCCGAACACGTGATTTGGCAGTGCTCAATTAATGCAGCGGCCGCGTGGGTTTTGGTAGATAGAGAACATTTTGTTCGGTGAATCCAAGTATATTTCCATTTCGCTGTGTAGGATTGTTTAACTCCATATCTATAGGCACCACTGGCGAGTTGCATGATAAGCATTCATCTTAGGCGGTTGAGTGCCGGTCAACTCCCTAGATGTCACATACTTACGCAGATACTCGGGAGCGATTGCTTGACAGCCTCCCTACTCCCGCCCCTTAAGCGTCACCGGTGGATCTAATCGATCTTATGCACTAATTAAGTTTAATTGCACAGGATTTCCCGCGCAGCCGCGCCGTATCGCGACGCTCAAGCATCAGAATATACCCTTTCAGAGGCAAATCTCCCTAGAATTCAATTGACTATATTACTCATCATGTTGAAATGTAAATGTAGCATTTCCCCACAGCATGCAGCAGCAGCTGGATCAGGTTGGATGTGTGTTTTATATCAAGTTATTTATTGTATGGCCCTTGGTTTATGCAACACCACATTTAAAAACAACTCTTGAATTATTTACGTTGTACAATGTACACCTCAAGTTTATAATGTATTGTAAAAAGGAGTTGGAAAGTAGTCTGTTAATCCTTAATTTATTAAAAATTCCTAGCATCACAGTACACCCATTCAAAGGCAAATCTCCCTAGAATTCAATTGATTCATCATGATGAAATGTAAATGTAGCATTTCCCCACAGCCTGCAGCAGCTGGATCAGGTTGGATGTGTGTTTTATATCAAGTTATTTGTTGGATGGCCCTCAGTTTATGCAACACCACCTTATAAGACAACTCTTGAATTTTTTTATATTGTACAATATACACCTGAAGTTTATGATGTATTTTAAAAAAGGAGTTGGAAAGATATATGTTAATCCGTAATTTCTTCAAAATTCTTACGCCGGTATGACTTTTGAATGACCATAGCTAATTGTACACTGTCATATGTGTCAACTTGTTGTGCTGGGCCTGTTCTGGGTTGTCCCAGGAGTTGTGTCTTGGTTTGGGCGGGAACTCAGCTGGGCAACTGTCATGCAACTGCCCTTAGTGGAATATGTGCCATGGATCTAAGGGGTAATTAGGCTAATGTAGGCGGAAGTTGAACTATAGTGCATGTCATGCAACAGGCCACAAGTAGAAAGGAACAACTCGTAATATTAATGACACAAAAAATGTGGTGTTGACGAATTTGGCCAAATCGTGAAATAGCAACTGGTCGTGGTCGTTTGAGAACATGCGTTTAGAGACTCGTCCAGGGATACATTCATATAACACAAAAACGAGTGTGCACAATATGATAGAGATAGATAAACATTGATAATCTTACCATAATGACTTTTCGCCGTATCTGTAATAAAACATGTAAAATCGACTACTTTTTCCACTTGCATTTCTTCTCTCTTCTCAGCGACTTTCTTCGTGATTTTTCCCCTATATATTCCAAAAGGAAGTCGCCTTGCTGAAAGCATCTTTCAGCAAATACTCCAACTCCTGGAATAAATAATTTTACAGTATGTATGCTTTGCATTGATGTTGTCTTAAACGTGTGCACGGGCATTTAATAGGGTTATATCAGGTTCAACAATTAATTGTGTGTTGATTCTACACACGCTCGCACACACACACACACACACACGCACGCATACGCACATACACACAAGCAAACACACACACATACATAAACATATATGCACACACGCACGCACGCACGCGCACACACATACATACATGCACACGCACGCACTCACACATGCACACACACACACACACTATGTGTATGTATGTATGTACGTACGTACGTACGTACGTATGTATGTATGCATGTATGTATGTATGTATAGAACCCTGTAGGTCTCACCTATTTGTTTCGAGATGAAGCGTGATACCAAACCCTCTTGGTCTAATCCAACATATATCCACCACTCTGCATCTTTTCTTCGGTTTACCTTTCTGCTCTGAGACTGAAACGTGAAACAAAGTGTTGTATGTATAATGTAAATGTTCAAAAATAGCATAATAATCAGGAAAATATCGAGAGCAAACCGTGCTAGTTCGAGAGCCAACGGTCATGTATTTGCTTGAAATAACCAGGTGTCTGGTTAGTATATTTCGCAATATACCTATATTCTTGGGCTATTCAAAAAACCGAGCAATGGACTGGTGTGCCAGGTGTTAATAAATGCTGCTAGTTGTGAATCGTAAAAGGTGGTTGAATCGTAAAAGGTGGTTGAGCCGTTGAGGGAATGTTGTGCAGTGTCGAGCAGTGGCTGTGCAGGCGTATACTGACAACAACACGTTCAATCGCACATTCATACTAATAATGAGACATGCAGGTTTATATTTTAATACTTATTTTATTAAATAACAACAATACACGCTGATTACACACTGTAATAAATTACTACTACTAACACTAGTGCTAGGCGTACACAGCTGAGATTGTAAAATGCCCGGCGTACATTCACGAATACTTTACCATGCAACTTAGTTTCATTATAAGGGGCCAAATTGTCATGTTCGGTAGTAGTAGTTACCGCCCTATCTCGGTGTACAAGCATTTTGGCACGCGCCACTCCACTCCTAGTCACCCCTCCCCTGTCGGCATGCAGTAAACGGCGGTGTCTGTATATCTATCAAGTCGGCTTTTCTTTGATCAGACGCGACATTGAATGACATAACATGTTGCAGAGACGTCGTTTCATACTGTACGAGTGATAAGTGGGTCGGGTAAGGATTCAGCAGTTCCCCTACTAGTTTATGCTGTTGTGTCATTCTGTGAACATTTCAAATATATTTTTGCCAATGTAGTTTGTGGGAATGATTTTTGCCTCGAATTATATTACACCGAGAGATATAATGAGAAAATGGCATCAAATCGAGTAGAATGCCAAACACACTACCAGCCATTTTGGTTCCAGCGTGGCATTTTGCTTCTCGCTAAAGCCTGTAAAATGTTTCGTTGGTGACTATACGATTCACATTTCTGTTTTTATTGATTTTCAAAGGATACAAGTGGAAAACGACAACGTGTGACTCTAATCCGATTTATTTTGTAAATAAGAATGTTTTACGACAACCATTCTCGATCCTGTGTAACCTTCCTATGTGTATCGATATATTTATTTTATCTTTTGTAGGATTAATTCATTGACCTAATTTCCCTCGAAGTAAACTCATCGCGGACGACCTATGTATTGATATGTTCAAAAGTTCTATTGTTATCTCATGTGTTCTTCGACTGCTTTGATATGCACACATTCCAGAGTGTTTTATTTCAAGTTGCCTTTCCTAGTAAAACAAATTACTGTTGACCAAGAGATACATGAGGGAATTAACTGGACAACTTTATAAATTGAATTATAATTAAGAATATGAGATAGAAATATCTCATACTGTAAGGAGAGAGCTGGAGGTTAGGACAATAACAGAAGAGGTGGAAAAAGCAGTAAAGAAGATGAAAACTGGAAAGGCTGTAGGGACGGATGAACTCTCAGTGGAAATGGTGAAAGCAAACAGACTAGTTGGAATCAAGTGGCTGACGAGGCTGTTTAATGTGTGCTTCACAGCAGGAAAGATACCAGCAGAGTGGCGAAGAGGAGTGATTGTGCCGATATGGAAGGGGAAAGGGGACATCCATGACCCAGGGAGATACAGAGGCATCACATTACTGAGCCAAGCCCTGAAATTGTTGGAAAGGATACGGGATGCTAGGGTGAGGCTTATAGTGGAGAGCAAAATCGGAGAGAATCAGCTGGGATTTAGGAAAGGGAGAGGAACAGATGATGGATTGTTTGCCATCAGACAAATTATCGAGAAGAAGAGAGAATTTAAAAAGGATGTAGCGTTCGGTTTTGTAGATCTGGAAAAGGCATTCGACACCGTGCCGAGAGAACTCGCATTTGCAGTCATGAGATGGATGGAGGTTGGAGAAGCAGAAGCCAGAATGGTGGAGGAAATGTACAAGGAGACAACAGCGGTAGTGAGAGTCGAAGGAGAAACATGGGAAAAATTTGGAGTGGAAGTAGGACTCAGACAGGGATGTGCCTTGAGTCCCCTGATTTTCATTATGGTGATGAACCTGATCAGTGGAAAGATATCGGAGCAGGAAGAACTTAAGTAGATGAGAAGGAGAACACACACACACACAAACACACACACACTAACACACACACACACACACACACACACACACACACACACACACACACACACACACACACACACACACACACACACACACACACACACACATATACAAGACACATTTAACATAACCAAACAATTCTGATTATTTTCAATAATTTTACCTAAATGTTCTATTACGGAAATGTTCTGTTACCAAAATGTCGTATTACCGAATCGTTCTGGTACCAAAAGGGATGTTGCCCAACTGTCTATAGCCAAAGTGTTCTTTATCAAAATGACAGGATTCAAAATATCTACTAGATAGAAGGGATCAACTTCTTTTATGTATCTTTCGAATGACACGGGCAACGTGTAGTGAAAGAAATTGCCAAGTTCTCGATTGAGAGTCCGGCGTCCTGCTGCTGGATTATCGTGTCCAACGAAACATCGTCTGTCAAGCTTTAAAGCAACCTTCCTAAGGACAGCGGAAGGGTGGACGCTAGGCCACTGATGGGGTGGAGTGATCAGATCAGATATGATACTGGAATCCCGCTGGTGACGGCAGAGCGGTATGCAGTAAATAGATCAGAATGGAGGGGTGCAACTTCCCGGAGGACAGCGAGGGGGTCAATAAGGTATATATAATAATTATTGTATATATAATATGCGTTCATATCTCTTTGCTATCTGTTTTTTCTTGGATGATAATATTGTTAAATGTTGCAAAATATTATTAAAATCATACTTGCAATAGAACGTATGGCTGAAAACTATCTATGTAAATTAATGACTCACTCACCTTCGTGGCGGTTTTTTCCTGAACTCGGTCGCGTCGTTCTTGCTTGTAGTTTATTACTAGTAGAGAGCGCGAAATTGGTAGGGACGCGAAGTTATACTCCCAACCGAGTTCCTATATGTCCAATGGGGTGACGCGCTGGGTAAGAGCACGTTGAGTGGGGTGCTCAGATTTTGACACTTTGTGATTTACTGTTTCCCGCCGGCAAACAGCCCGAACCAAATAAGGTTCGTTAGCGTGATTCAGGCGCGTGTATGCACGTTCTCCTAACTTTGACAACTTTACATTACCACGTTAGTAAACTGGTCGAAATTCCTTAACATGTACATTTGGGTTTAGAAAATATTCTTTCTTTTGTTCATTCATAATGTGCATGTTTTATAACAAAATGTTATCATATGTTGCAATGTTGTCATGTTTAAAATTGTTTTGCAATAGGTATATGTTGAAACACACTGTCAAATCCATTATGATAGAAATCGGCTTCCTTAGCAATGTGTAGTACTGTTTTGTGTGAATAAATTCTAGACAGAAAGTATATGTATTTCTTGAATAACATGTCATATTCTCTTGTATAATAGTTCACATGTGGACATTTGTTTCATCATTAAGATGCAAAGAAGATGTAAGATTAACTGTGAGAAGTGTAAAAATAGAAATCCACCTTTTTGTCAACATCTTCAATTAGCGCCATTAAAAAACCAACACCAATGTATGTGTCAATGTACTGCAAGTCAATGTTTTCGTGAATTGGTCTGATGAGTGATGCGAATCATGGGCGCCAGGATGACCTACGCGGGGAAATGTGGTGTATTAATAAATTAATTGATTTACCTATGTCCGTGTCAGATGTATTTCGTTGAAAAAATGTCTCCTTTGTCAACCACTTTATTGTACTATCTTACTTATTGGGTGAGCATTTCAATGCCATGTCAATATCAGCCCCTTCACACGGAGATCACACTATATTAGGCCAAGTAAAAAAAGAAAATAGTTTCTCGTCCCCGCCCGCTTCCTTTTTAGCTGCCGCCTCCTTTTTTTGCTATTTACTATTAGCAAAATTCGTTATTTTAAACGCTTTTCAGATCTGTGTATGCCTTCTACAGAGATTAAAATAGGAACGATATTGGTTTGTTGCATGCCCCGTGCTCCAAGGACCGCATACTCAAGTCTGGAATCGAGGCTAACCACGTGCACGAAACTATAGCGCTTGCGTGACATGTCTGCTATTGTCGGCCATCTTTAGTCCGAATATGTCGGTGTTTGTTTGCTTGCGAATTCGTAGGTCCACCGCAATATTGAAACCGTGGTATGCTAGGACGGTATTAAATGGCAAGCAGACATTCCTAGAGCTTTTCTCACAATTTGCCACACGCCCACAGGGGAATTTGATGACGGAGAAGACATCAGTTCAACAGAATGCTGTCAAACGTCACAGGTCGGTACTCACCTCAAACTGCGTGGCAGCACGCGGCCATTTGCCGAAATGCCCTGGCAACTGGCCGCGTTGCCTCGGAAATTAAGCTATTGTTCACGGTCTGGTCGTGTTATATATTATGTGCCCCCTAAAAAGTATAAAAGCCCTCAATTTGATAAAATTCGAGGCCTGTCAGTAGATTTTGCATTGACTTCGCTCAAGTCTACACGGTGGCGCTACTAGTGTAAATAATCACCGGTTAGACCCGCCACAAATATGCCAAGATATTGAAGATTACTTAAAATGACAACTTTGTTAGCAACAGTGTATAAAAGTATTACTGAAGTAGTTTAAATATGGCATGACATGCTGATTTGTGCGGTTTATTAAATTATGGTGACTGTCTAACAAGGCTGTTACTAGTGACACCATGCGGAGTTGTACGAATTTTTTTGTCTGTTTTAGTTAGTAATTTTCGAATGTTTCATGGAAATAAGTAACATTTTGAAATGCAAGTGCACTTTTCGTAAAATACAGCAATACGTTGCATAGCTTAAACGAAATATTTGAAATGTAGCCAGAGAGATATTGTGGACTGCAACTCCTTGGAAATTGTTCCATGATAGCCTACTGCTCGGGCACAAATATTAAAAACGTTTCAATGTAGGCCTACTCACCCTTTTCTTGCTTGATTATTTGTGTTGTTTTGTTCAAAATAACCTCAG
Source organism: Paraescarpia echinospica (assembly GCA_020002185.1). NCBI lineage: Eukaryota > Metazoa > Annelida > Polychaeta > Sabellida > Siboglinidae > Paraescarpia > Paraescarpia echinospica. Next base: position 29,060,313 of record CM034535.1, on the reverse strand, counting down.
CCAATTAAGATTTGTCAATTGTCAAATGGTTTTTGGAAAAGGTTGTAGTTTTAAGGTCTCATTTCTTTTATTTTGTCTTCAGGTAAAAGTGAACATTGGTAGAAGTAAGGACAAGTTGGACGTGTCGGCAAACCCGAACGAGTGTCTAGCAGACATTGTGTCAATTAACTCGTCAGTGAGATAATTGCAATACATGTCACACCCCAAAATTGAATAATTGCAATGATTCGTTATTTACAAATGAATATATATGCTCATCACAACAAAGCTTTATGACAACGCATACAACTTTGCATCAAAGATGGTATGACTCTGCCCTCCAACTTGTCGTGGTTGAAATATTTATGTTGTGATTGGTTGTTTAACCACATAGGTTATAAACAACCAATCAATTGTAACAGAGAGATAAGTAGGCAAACCATGCCTACCACAATAAGGTAAGACGGAAACTGCTTTATTTATTGTGAACTGGCCAATTGCAATTTTTCTCCACTTTCAATTTTTATAAGTGTGAAAGATGTCTGAAATGGAGTGTCCTCTATGCTGCCCGCGTTCTCAAACCAGAAGAGAAATAAGAACTGGGGAGGAACTTGGAGGTGATGTTACACTCATGTGGCGCATGCTTCAAAGACGTCAATGATCCTGGAGAAGGGAACACATTTGACATAGTGAAGGTCAACGACAAATTAACATGTAAAATGTCCATTGAGGCGTCGTACTATGTAACATAGCGTTACAACATCGGTTGGCCATTATCCTCTTTGTGAGGAATGTGAGGTGAAATGCAAAGTGGCCAAGAAGAAAGTGACTAGATCCTTCGCACCTCGGCAACCTGCAAGCAAATGATGTGCATGTGTACGTTTGGCAATGGATGGTTGTTTTTACAGACATGCCACATTTTGTGTTCTGAAATGCATATTTTAACTTGAAACTGTAGTATTTTTGTATTGGTTAACATGCTTGTTCCGAGCGAGTGTCGCCATTTACCAGGCTACTAAATATACCTACATTAATTAACATTTGCTTACATTTTGTAGCAAATCCGTATTAAAACTGGATATTGCCGTATTTAAAAAAAATCCATAATGTATGCGGGAAATCCGTACAGTGTGGCACCTTTTGCTGTGTATTAAATACATTTAACATTGTGTTATGTTTATTTAATCAATTTAAATTGTATTCCGGTGTAACATGGGATATATAGATTCCACATAATTGTTTCTGTTTATTTGTCAATCCAGCTAAAATAATAGTAATTATAGTAACATACATCACAGCCCTGGTATGTTCCACGTTACATCGGACAAGCAACAGTGTCTTTAAATCAGTAACACTTAACATCTACGACATTGCGGCCATCTTTAAAAAATAACAAAATATTGACAAATAGTAAATAATAAGGACCTCCCGCCTCCTTTTGAAAAAAAATCCGGACGAGAAACTATTTTCTTTTTTTACTTGGCCTTATCGAACCCACATTTTGTACACCCATAACAACACTAGATTAATAGCGGATTCGTTTTTCTAACATTTATAATTGTAATACTATGCCAAGGGCCCATTAAAACCTGAATATAAAAAAGTGAATAATCATGTTTATACATTATATAAATATACCCACGTTTCTTCCATAATGATATATACGATCCCAGCCAATACTTAGGATACGCCCCGTCTCTCATTCGACCCATGTAAATGTCAAGTCATTATTTAACCCTCGTCGGGACACAAAGGGTCAAGCGTGGTCGTAACTCCTATAGCCAGGTTTAGAGTTTTTCTTCTCTAAAATTGGCAAGTCGATGACAGGTTACACATTTACCCCCTGTGTGTGATGCTTTACTTCCCCGGCATGGACACCATAGAGAGACCAGTGGTTTTAGTGTCTTTTATTCTCTTAAAGTAACTCAGCAGATGGCCTGGAAGCAAATTGTTGTTAACTTTAAACATAAACGATATTTCGAGTTGGACCACCGCCATTTGCAATTTTCCCATTGATCTTCTTCAAACATCAAAGTTTGTGTATTTAATGTGTGCTCAATGAATTCATACGAAATGATGCATGCTGCAGCGATAACCGATCAACTTAATTGCAAATGACAGTCACTCGCAGGCTGAGTTGCTAAACAAACAACAGCGGGTGCCACTGGCACTTCCCACCACATGCGCCACAACAGTGTAGATACGAACGACGGTATTCATGGCGTACGTTTAATAAAATCTGTTTTGGCTAACCTAACTTATAGCTAAAAATCTCTGCTTTCAAACATATAGCGGTAATCCGGGCGGATCCCCGTACTATCAAGTCAGGTAAGCCGTTGCAAAATCTGGGGTGCTCGGAGTATTAACGGAATACCGTTAAAATCGACCCGGTAATAATAAAATGTATTATAAGTTGTGTCGACATCCTCATCTGTCACTATTTCATCCCAACTAAATTTCTCTAGGTCTTTTATGAAAGCGCTCATTTTCTCCTCATTAACTATTCTGTTCTTTAAGTGTGTTTCATTTTGTGTTTCTTGGTGTATGTATTCCGTCACAACATGTACAGGCAGATGGTCAGTGATGTCATTTATTATGACACCACTTGTAATGTAGAAATACAGGTCTGTTGTAAAAATATTATCGATTAGTGCTTTCGTGTCACGAGTGGGTCTAGTTATCAGTGGGTATAAGCCCAAACTATATGATTGATCAACTAAATTATTTGTTTCAATGGGTTTATCATACTGCATTAAATCAACATTAAAGTCGCCACATAAATATACCATTTTAGTATGTATGGCATTTACTAAAGATGAAGTTTATATGTTCATTTAACAATGTCATGTCTGTGTTAGGTGCTGTGTATATGCAACATGCAATTATTTTTTTATCATTGTCAACGTGATCTCAGCAGTTATAATTTCAGCACAATTATCTATGTTTTTTGACAGAGCATGGATGTATGATGATGATGTAATTATCTGTAATTGTGTCATTCCATTTTAATTTCGTACTTTTCATATTGGTCAACGTCATAACTAGTTACCCAAATGATCCACAGAGCGTCATTCTGCTGTCTATGTACACTAAATGTGACTTGTTTGCATAATAGTTATTACATGTTTGGTGTCGGGTCAACTGCACAATGTGTACTGTATAGCATAATAAACTGATCTTCTTTGGACCTATGATACTCTATATTACGTCAATATATATTTATAAGCAATATTGCCCAAGACACATACGTTATACGTTATGTCACATTATTATATATTTTAACCATACTATTGCATTTTTTTTTTATAAACAAGAGATCCGTGGTCTAGGTAAAGCATGCCAAACACCACACAATCACAGATACCTTAATACGTATGAATTTACTGATGTACATTCGTACCCAGTAAATTACGTATGTTTATTTTGCAATTGTACAACTTGTATTGTTTATTACAGGTGTGTATTGCGCTATATAACATGACACTGGTTTACATACGTTTGAACAATCATAGAAAACAAGGGTAAACTTGCTAACAATCACCAACTGTTCGGTATGTTTAATCAACAGGGAATTTACATATGTTTGATTAATCATAGAAAATAAGAGTAAACTTGCTAACAATCACCAAATGTTCGGTATGTTTAATCAACAGGGAATTTACATATGTTTGAACAATCATAGAAAATAAGAGTAAACTTGCAAACAATCTCCAAATGTTCGGTATGTTTAATCAACAGGGAATTTAAGAAATATTAAAACATTCTTTTCTTTCCAGAGATCACACATGAACTCCTGCGAGATGTGGTAACCTTAATAGTGAGACTCCACTGTTATAACAATATTTATGGTATAAATGTGACTGCCTTACTGTTAGTCTGGTGTGGTTGGTGCTGGTCAGTAAGTTTAAACTCATCCAACAACATCAACTGTTTCTTGTCAATTTTACCTAAGACATTTAATATAAGTGGTGTTGAGTAAAACTGCCAAAGTGGAATAGCCTTCTGGTAATAAATAATTATTATTAAGCGCCATAGAATATTTATTGAATATAATTGTTTTATCTTTGGATAATCCATCCAAAGATAAAACAATTATATTCAATAAATATTCTATGGCGCTTAATAATAATTATTTATTACCAGAAGGTTATTGATGAACCGGTTTCTTGGTTATTATTATTTGACATGTTTACCTCTCAAGAAACTTGATCTTTTAAATATACAAATAAAAAAATACACACAAAAAAAAGTTTCTTGAGAGGTAATGTCAAACAATGTTTAATTGATTAATGTTACATTTTCCCCCAGGTAAACCTGTTCATTCGAAGATCATATCAATTTCACAGGGAAGCATTCATCCATGCTGCAAATAATCATGAAGACTATTCGTTCATATATATTGTCCACCACTGTATGTATTCAGATACTGATTTATACACCTAAATGAACTGGAGCAACATTGAGTGAAAGAAATTATTCATGCTTTGAAACAGCCACAATAGAATTCAAACCTGGATTGTCTGAATTGAGCCTTTGATACTGTGATCTTTACATCACAGCACCCCACGTACTGACCATACTGACCATTACATCACATCACACCGCATACTAACCATAGCCCTTAGGTGTAGTCGCATATTAATTGACACAATGACACCACCTAGTGAGTGAAACATAGTTTAATGCAATTTGGCATTAACAGCCATTTTGGATCAGACAAATCTCAAGTCCCCTACACCACATATTGGTGGATTAAACCAGTGCTAAAAATATAACGTTTCTTGAATTATAGGAACTCACGAGACCACCCCCAGAGCTTAGACTAAACCCATCTATATCTTACTATGTGTCGTCATAGGCAATGTCTGCCGTATCACAATGACATCAGGTAAGTAGTAGGAAGGCAGGTGGGCACTGTTCAGTTGCTCTATCTCTGCCGTCACTGCAGTACGTCTCTCTGAGGCATCCCTCGATCCACCCTGAAGTCTGTCGCTGGGTGCACAGTCCTCCAGGAGGTGTGGACGTGTCACGGGGTCGACACTGACAACCAGACCGAGTCTTCTGCTGAAAGAGTCGTAGACACCGGCAGCTTGCAGGACAATGTCAGAGCAGGCGACAATCTGAAACAGAACAACCGGTGGATTTGGTGAGTTCTCCCATGGAAGATACTTGTTCTCAGATGTCATCTGTGTGCTGTGTATATGTGTAATGTGCATATTTGATATACATCAGCACGTATGTGCATATATATTTTACTATATAATGTACACGTATAATGTGCACATATAATGTACATGTATATCGCGTATATGTATATTTGTACAGCATCTGTTTTACCAGCTCATTAGATACAGATATAGCTCCTGCAAAGTGAAATGATAAAGCAAAGGAATTGAAAGTAGAGATTGGCTTACGGAAACAGAAAATGAAGGTAGTTGGGAGCAGACTGAGATGGACCGAACATGTATGGGGAAAGTAAGGAGATACTGACAATGCCAGCAGGGTAAACAAAACAGGGTGGCAGAAAAAGGAGAAATGGAAAGACAGTATACAGCATGATATTGAAAGGGCAGGTAGGAAAAGATAAAAATGGAAGACAATTGAAGAAATCAGAGAAAGATATAGAGAAACAGCAAGGAAGAGAGATGGATCAAGTTACGTGAACCTCATTAGAGGAAGAAGCAAAACAACTGCACCTGTTTGAGCTCAACTAGATTAAGTCTCTTGCCGTGACATTTCGTCTGCTCATCCGTTCGTCCCTGGAATGTGATCTGACCACATGAGTCTCTCGCAACCGCATCACCTGCATTTCTGTAGACGGTGCCATCAGGAGAGTTCTTGAAGACTACACCCTTCTTCTCCTCTTCACCATCAACAAACTATCTCACTGCCTTCTGTCAACAACAACAACGTCATGATATTATTAATAAATAACATTTATTTAGTAATATTCAAAATTACAGCAATGCATACATTAATTAAAGTGTAAATTCATGTTTACAGCATGGTAATACTATCACTTTTTCTGATGGCTATCCGACTTTCTATATTAATTCTTATTTGAATATATCTCCAAATATGTATTTATTTAGTTATTTAACTACCAGTTGCACTGTGTATATTATACAATTTCATATGTGTGATATATAGTTTATCTAGTTAAGTATACAAAGTCTTAGGTATTCTTATTAACTTTATTTGTATTATTATATTTATTCTTTAGCATATTAATCGATTGTTATAAACATTGCCAAACAGACATGAATTTTAAGGCATAAATAAATGTATTACTATTACATTGTTATTTGCGATGCATTATCCATCCAGTACCTATTCATAATACACCCCGTTCTGTTTCTTCTCCCGGTTGAGGGGAACATGCGTTCTGTCAGACCTGAAAGATAGAAACAAACATGCAGTTGGTGAATGTATTATTATTGTATTTAATTTTTTTTTGATGACCACACAAGTGTACTTTTGTTTTATCCTTGGATGGCACTATGAATGCTGAAAACATAAATGTGTTACTTTTCTTTCCATGTATAATAGATTAATCCCCACATATGCACGCACGCACATATGCATGCACGTATGCACACACCCACACACCATGCACGCACGCACACATGCACACACATGCACATATGTTGTTAGCAATAAATAATAATATTTATTTTATAAAGCACAATTTCCAATAAAATGCTCAAAGCTCTGTATGAAATCTAATTACTGTAATCTTAATCATAAAAATGTAATATTGATACAATTAGTTTTCTTCTGCTCAAAAGATGAAACAAGGAAAAGTTGTTAGTTTGTGTAAACCATCTTCGCAGGCCAGGGCTTGCTGAAAATATCGCTTCAGGAAACTACCTGTTGAAACGTGGATTTATCCCCAACACACAAAATGTCTAAATGTGTAAAATAATTATGGGTAATTAGGCTTTTTCCTGGAATACTGATTTGATGCTGGGCATGTGCATCTTGCTGGGAACCATGACCGATAAAAACAAAAAAGTCCAATTACAGAGAACCACCAGAAATACAAGGTGAGATAACAATTTACCTGTACAATGTGAGATAACAATGTTCATTTACCTGTACAAGGTGATATAACAATGTTCATTTACCTGTACAAGGTGAGATAACAATGTTCATTTACCTGTACAATGTGAGATAACAATGTTCATTTACCTGTACAAGGTGAGATAACAATGTTCATGTACCTGTACAAGGTGAAATAACAATGTTCATTTACCTGTACAATGTGAGATAAAAATGTACTTTTATCTGTACAATCTTCATTTACCTGCACAAGGTAAGACACCTGTATAAGGTGAGAAAACAATGTTCATTTACCTGTATAATGGTTGTTTTATTTTGGCAAGGTATATCCACCATGTTAGCAGGATTCAGTTTGACCCTGTCAGGCACAAGTAGAAGGGCTGCTCCCGTTGTCATGGCAATGAACATTTCCACAATACTGGGGTCAAATGTTAGCGGTGATGCTTGAAACAATATCAGCAGGTACTACGTGAAAAATATACCTAAACACACACAAAAATCACTATAATTAGTTAAACTATCTCATAGATACATGTTGCCATGTCTAGTTAATTTTTAAATTTAGTTAAATTAATAAAGATGTCAAACACAGGTACAGAGGTACCTCGCTTTAACGTCACCTCAGTAATTCAGCCACCCCGCAATTAAGGTCACCCAAAACAGTTCCAAATTATTTCTACATACAGTAAAGTAAACGGTATTAGTCCTGCTAGTAAGGTCTCCTCAGGTCACTTTGGTCCTGTCCCAATGGTGACCTTAATAGGGAGGTGCCACTGTCCTCACATGTGGAACTTCTCATTTTAAGAGGGAATCAAAACTACAAGGCTATTACAATATGCAGGTAAACAATAAAATGTGTAAACATTTAAGCTTGAGTCAACAATTCCAGTTACAATGTTGTGAAAGGTTGGCTGTGACTGAAAAATAGAATTATATAAATAACATTCTTTCAACATAACTTGGATAAATGTTTATGTAAATGTGTATTAACTACTTTATTTGACCATAAAGCTATACAAATGAATACATATGAACAAGTAGTCTTTGCATATGTTCTTCCAACAGTGATCGAGTTAGTACTGGAAGGAAGAAGTACGTGGTGGGTAAAGAACATTGAGTGTGCTATATACAGACCAAACATTACCGTAATGACAGTATGCATTCGGACGCTGTATATTTTTGGACACCTTAAAATTTTACCAAAATAAAAAATGTCTATACATTGTTTTCAGTCAGCTTAAAATCATATTGTTTGACATGTCCAAATATATTGTCATTATGATATTCAGACTGTCTACGACCACCCAGTTACAGTTTTGCTGTTGCAATTGCATCCTATAACTACGCTGTCTTAGCTGTCACTCAACTAATCTTTGATCTCATGTGGGAAACCCGCCACAGACAGATTGAACTACCATAATGGCTGTATGTATTTATACACTATGTTTTACCCACCATAAATATCTACACAAAAATAACTACTTTTTATTCGTTAAGTATTCAGACAGCTGATAATTTAATTATTTGTAAGCGTCCGAATACTAGAGTAAAAAAGTACCTTGTTATGGAAACAAATTCATTGGGTAGAAAGTAACATGTCATCTACAAAAGTAATCACCTTAAATGGAGCATGTTTGGCACAATGCACTGATGAGGCACCTTCACCAGTTTGGGAGTTCTCGTCGTCCCTGACGTACTCATCACATACGCCAGATGTCACATGATCAACTTGTTTAAGACAGAGTTACGACAACAGCAAGTCTTCATCTCCAAGGTGACCTCTGACTCGACCTTCAACTTGACCTCTGACTTGACCTCCAACTTGACATCTGACTCGACCTTCAGCTTGACCTCTAACGTGACCAACTTCTGGACAGAAACACTCAAGTTTCTTCTTCAAATTCTGCATTTAAAAAAACAACAGTGATGTGTGAAAACAACCTTTAAAAAGAATTGAAGACTGACACGGATGAGAAGTAGTTGGGAAAAGATGTATTTAGTACTACTGGTAATACAACAAATATATCATGTATCTTATACAACTGGTATTAATGACTTTCATGGTAGAAGTACAGCTGCCAGATAAAAACAATGGCATATTATTGCTGCCAAGCATAGCGTCCTTCCTAACAGAAACATTTATCCATATTGTATTTCTCTAATACTGATTTAATTCCAATTTTGCAAACATAATTTAGAAAAAGTTTTAGTGATACATTCACAACTATCAGTGATGAAATCATGCCACTTGAAAACACTTCTAGTGACAATGTGCCTGTGGCTATTAGCCAATGAACGACAGTTATGCCTACTCTCACACCTTGTAAACATTGCTTGGCACTAAAGTCTCGCTAGATCTTGTAACACGGTAAATGGCAGAAGACGGTGGATGGTATCTTGACTATAGCAGAAGAAGAAAGATGGAATCGTCGAGTATTGAATTTTTGGACCGATTATGGAGTTTCACTATGATTGTAAGGAGACGCCATCAGTCTAACCGAGCTGCTGACTCCACGCCATCATGATACATTTCTTTGCTTTCACTTTCCGAGCAATAATTCTTTTAAATACAAGAACCGTTTTTTTTCACAGTAACAGCTTTAACAGCTGCATATCATATTTGATATTACCCACCAAGACCCAGGGTGGCTGGCCCAGGAGAAGGCTGATGTGCAGCTGCTTGATTAGGTAATGCAGCTGATGTCCACATCTACGTGAATGAATGCCGACTCTGACAACAGAACTCTGAAAAAGATTAACAAGGTAAATTTATATATAGTGCAGTATGCGGTCCTTAGGACTGCTCAAAGTATCTTACAATTTATCCCTCACACACCTGTTCAATTAAATATCATATTGACTTCTCTGGGAAGCATTCAGCCACGTTGCAGTTACTGCATGAAGACTATTCGTACACAAATATCCACCACAATCTATATAAAGCTGCTGTTTACGGAACAGATTACATCAGTCTCAGCACCTTCTGGCAGATTGCCTTCCGAAACACCGAAGTTAGGCACAGCCAATAATATCATCAGCAAGAGTGTTTGGTTCATTTTCGTTTCAGGCATCCATACATGGCTCATGTTATATGTAATATTTGGGAAGTAGAAGTAATTATTTTGAATACAATGTATCGCTCATCCTCTCATGAGAATGGTCGAATAGGTAATTATATTTGGATTTCCCACAACTCCCTTTGATATAGGGCGTGGGTGTTTGTGCATCGAGACAAATTTTTTTTCCACAGCAAGACTCGTAGAGATAGATACAGCTGCAGAACTAATTCAATGAACTTCCGCACAAGTTTGTGTAGGCTTTCTGTCTACACTAGTGTAGTGAATAATCACCACCCCTGGCTCTTGAGGATACAACCTACCCACGAAGTGCTGGAGGGACACTGATGCCAGATTGGAGGACAACACCACTCACTTGGTGGTTGCACCTGTGATCCTCAATGAAATGCTCCACCTAGAATGGGTTACAAATACAAGTACAATACAAATCCACTTATTAACTTATTCATTCTGTGTGAGACATTGGAAATGTTAAATATTGTGATTGTACTGAGTTCTTGTAAATAAATTGAATCTAATGTTAAACAGCTACAGTACAGAATTCATACAAATCGTGGGCTGTGTATATATATATATATTTGCTTGTGTAAGTGAAAATTTAATGGAGACATGTGTAGCCTATACTTATATGAATTTATAGGCTACAATTGTGACGGGGCCAATTTGTAACCAACAAGTTGGCTCCAATCTTTTCCAAGTTCTTTATTAATTGTGTGGTCTTACTTGTGGACTCATAACAAAAAGAAACCCCACCACTGCTCTGGAGGCTCATTAAATTAATAAATCTCACATCATTCATTCTAGGCCTGGCACCCTCCAAAAATAAATGTCTCCTCCTTGTGTGAAACCTGAGCCAGCCTAGCCCACAGCTGCTGTATCAATGTTTGGTAGAAACACAAGTGACTAGTGTCTCTAGATATAGTTTATCTCATACTGTACAGGCAATTGGTTAATCGTAGTAATTAATTACCTAAATATAATTATAATCAACACCTTGGCAATTAAATCATGAAAAGGTAATTTCATAAAATAAAGATTGTAACAATATCCATCATCTACTTAGCATATGGTGCTGCCATGTTGTGGCTGGTAGCGACATTAGAATGGAAATTAACATCACATATTACAATGTAACCAGTGGATATGTGTAGGTGACCAAGCTAAATGTCTGCCCTCTCGGCAGACACTAATTCTACACATCGTCCCTCTTGAAAGTCTTGGGAGAGTACAGCTCCCAGTCTTTGTTACGAAGCATCCACTTCCACAACAAACGGTCGAGAGAAGTCGGGGTATGCAAGCACTCTACAAGAAGTGAGTTGTTTCTTCAGCTTCTTGAATGATTCTTGACAATCTGCAGACCATAGGTTTGCGAAAAGAACGAAAATAAATGCAGAACAGTCAAGAGTGTTCATTTGTCGAGTATTCTTCTTGCAATGCTTAGTCTTTGTCCCACCGAGCAAAGTGTTAAATAGAGCTGCAATCTTGGAGAATCCAGATACCATACGTCTGTAGTACCCAGCAAGTCCCAAGAAACTCCTGAGCTCTGTCTCAGAGGTTGGTGTCAGCCAACTGTCTATGGCCTCAGTCTTCTCAGGGTCACATGATACAACGTCTTCCGACACAATGTGACCGAGATAGTTTATCTTTCGCTTGAAGAGATGACACTTTGATGGCTTGAGCTTCAAACCTTGCTCTTCTAAGCATGTCAGCACAACTTCTTGATGTAGTCTGTCAAATTTTGACATCATCGATGGTAGTTGTAGTTCTCCCTCGGTCTCGTCGTCCAGCTGTCTCCTCCGTCCGAACATATGATGGGGTTTGTCCACGGCCACAACCCTGCTCGCAGCGCCAAATTGTGACGGGGCCATTTTGTACAACCAACAATATTTTCTATCAAGTTCTTTATTTGTGGTCTTACTTCTGGACTCGCAACAAAAAGAAACCCCAACAAGGCTCTGGGGGCTCATTAATGAATCTCACATCATTCATTCGAGGCCTGGCTCCCTCCAAAAATAAATGTCTCCTCCGTGTTGTGTGAAACCTGAGCCAGCCTAGCCCATAGCTGCTATACCAATGCTTGGTCAAAACACACATGACCAGAGTCTCTGGATATAGTTTAGTACTGTTCAAGCAGTTGGTTAATCATAGTAATTAATTATCTAAATATAATTATAATCAACATCTTGGCAATTAATCATGAAAAGGTAGTTTCACAAAATAAAGAATGTAACAATATCCATCATCTACTTAGCATATGGTGCTGCCATATTGTGACTGGTAGTGACATGTAGAACATGTACAGCTGCCAGATATCCTGGTGTACATCTTGTGAAATTCTGGTTCCAAATGTTTTTATTTGTGACACAAAGCCATATGGCAAAGCATATGTGAAAGAATGATTTAGCAGATGTCGTGTCACCCTCGTAAGGTAATTGCGCATGAAAACTTTTTGGAGGGCAAAGTTTGATTGAGGTCATATAATTATGATTGTGAATTGTGACATAGGCAAATAATGACAGGTGAATCCCTTAATTTGCATGTGGGTACAATTCTGTTCTGATGAATGCATGATTCAATGTTATCATTCATCTAAGTAATTTGTATAATCTGAGTTTAATAGTTCTGGATGTGTCTACATTTTAGCTCCATATCTGCTTGAGTTTCATGAATGATGTCCTTGCTTTTTGTATTCTGTTCAAGTGTTGATAATATCATCGCCCCCTCCTCATTGCTTGCTGACGTTTGTGCCCAGGTATTATACTTCTCTACTTTATGCAGTTGTTGGTCATCAATCTGTATTCTGTTGTTACATTTGCTGTTTATTCTCAGTACTTCAGTTTTCTTTTTATTGATTTTTAGGCCGGTTTTTGATGCAAATGCATTAATCTTTGTTGCCTTTGCTTGCATGTGTCTGTGACTTGACGACATAAGCGCAATTCACCTTCATCTAACACTGCACATTCGCTGTCCTTGTACACAATCTGGACCATTCTGATTATCCTGTGTGGGATTCAGTAGTTCGCCATGATTTCCCAAAGGCTCTCTTGGTGCACAGAGTCAAATGCCTTTTCAAAGTCTATAAAAGTTACATATAGCATTGCTTGTCATTCCACTACCTGTTCTAATATATTTCGAAAAATGAATATCTGCTTTGTTCTCTTCTGAAACCTGCTTCTTCATCTCTCAACGTGTTGTCAACTCCATCTCTTATTCTGTCTATTATCACTCTTTCAAACACTTTACTGGGGACAGTTGTTAGATTAATTACTCTCCAATTTCCACTCTTTGTAAGGTTACATTTCTTTGGTATTTAAATTTGTTTAATTCTCTGTTGTCATCATGTCTGCTTTCAACAATTCTGCTGTAATGTCATCTTTGCCTCCGGCTTTCCCATTTTACAACTTCCTCAATGATGCTCTAATCTCTGTTTTTGTTATACAGTCTCTGCTGATTTCATCAATGATTGGATCTAATTCAATATCTATCACAGGGTCATCGGGCATAGGTCTATTAAGGACTTCTTCAAAGTGCTCCTTCCATCTTGCCCACCTGGCTGGTCCTTCAGTTATTATGTTTCCAGATTTGTCTTTTACTGCATTTGCTGTGTTGTGTTTGTCATTACTAAATGTCTTTGTGATGTCGTAGACTTCTTTCATCCTTCCATTCCCGGCTGCTTTCTCTGCATCTGCGGCCAGGTTGTCTACCCACTTTCTGTTATCTTGTCTCATGGTTTTCTTTACATCTTTGTCTTTTTGTTGATACTTGTCCTTGTAGCTCTACTTTATCCTTTCTGACTTTGTTTGTTCTATTTTTGTAACCCTGTACTTCTTCAGCTGTTTATTTGTAGGCCACCTTAAATTCTTGCCATTTTCTCTCAACAATGTCATTATCTGTTTCATCATAGTCTAGTAGTACATCACATCTGTTCTATAGCTTCAACAAGAATTCCATTTTATGATTGATTGTTGAAGCTTGATTGTGTCAAATTTCTTTCTGTTCTCACTGGTCTTTTGCTTCCTCTAGCTTCAGCCTGATCTTTGAGAGCACTAACTGGTGGTTACTCGCAATGTCTGCTCCCCTCATCACTAACTGGTGGTCGCTTGCAATGTCTGCTCCCCTCATCACTAACTGGTGGTCATTCCAAACGTCTGCTCCCCTCATCACTCTGGTGTCCATAACTGATGTTCTGTTATCTGCCTGCTCACTAGCACATGGTCAATTTGGTTTTTGGTTCGCCTTCCAGGAGATGTTCGTGGATGTCTGCTTATGGATGAGTTGATGTGGAAATATGGTACCTGTTATCACAAGGTTGTTTAATCCACAGAAGTAAGTTAGTCTTTCTCCATTTTCATTTCGTTCACAAATTCCATGGCTTTCCATTATGTCTTCTCCAACTTTGGCATTTAGGTCCCGCATCCACAACTGATTGCAACTGTTCGTAGAATTGGTCTTTCTCATCGTCACTTGTTTCATTTGTTGGTGCATATGTTTGTGTGATTGATAGTTTTACATATCTTGAAAAGAATCTAGCATATATTATCCTATCAATGATAGGTTTCCACTCTAGTAATGTTTGCTCTGCATTCTTTCTCATCATTATTGCCACTCTGTGTCTGTGACTCTGTGTAGGTTGTCTTCTCTACCAGAGAAAGTAACACTCTCCAGTGTTCAACTTGACTTTCCCATGTCCTGTCCATCTGCATTCGCTAATGCCCTTGACATCGATTTCATATTTATGCATTTCTTTTGTAAGTTGTGCTGATTTACGTATTGAATATTGTGTTCTCACATTCCAACATCCTATATTTACAGTTTCCTTTGGTCTGGTCAGTGATGCTCTTGGTTACCGAATGTGCAATTGGCTTTGATCCGGAAGTGTCATACTTTCCATGCATCTGATGTCCTCAGGTATATGGAGCGTCACCTCATCATAGCCATTTCCAGCGTGTGCTGGTGATGTCACACATTCAGTTTCCGTAACAATTATTGACCTTGTGGGGTTGTTGGCACTCCGCAGTACGTTTATTTTTGGGGTTTCCCTCCCATAGTCAGAGCCTCATTTGCCCACAACTGCATGGTAGTGGTTTCCCAGGGGGAACAGCAAAGAGGTGAGGTTGACCTGGGTCTTCTACGGTTTACCGTCAGGCTACTATTTTCACTTTTCAAATTTCACCCACAGAGGGCTAGCCGGTTCCAACGCCACTGGCTGTGGCGCTGTGCGCTTGAACACCCCGTTCCCCTGAACCAGTAAACCTAACGCATATTTGCCATTTCAAAAAATTAAATGCTTTTAACAGTCCTAAGGATTGGGTACTGTGCTATATAAGAACTTACCTTTATCTTCCTTACAGGCTTTGGCGTCGACCAGTTGATAGATGGCTCCTTAGACACCTACTGGCAGCCTGACGGCCCTCAACCCCATCTCATCAACATCCAGTTCCACAGAAAGACGACCTTAACAGACATTTGTCTGTACGCCGACTACAAGGTTGATGAAAGCTATACACCAAGCAGGCAAGAGTACTCCTTCATTATCCATCCAATGAAGAGGGCAGGTGATAACATTCAGTACACAGTCGGGATTTGGGATTTCAAACAAATAACGCATTGACAACACATTTCAGTTGCCTTAAAACCCAAGTGGAGAATGATAATTTGTTAGTCATTATAATCAGGCGTGGATCTAGGGGGGTAGTTGGGTGTATTTTGCAGATCAAGGGTATGTGTTGTGATGTGCAGTTTTACTTTGGGTGCAGCAGTTGGAGGGTTTTCGTGAGCTTGGGGAATAAGAACAATAAGGGAAGAACATTGTATAATGTTATACTCCCTGTTAGTTACTATGATTAAAACCATTGAACGTACTAGATAATATCTGTTGTCCTTACACAACAGTTACATTTCATGGCATGTTCTTGTAGGATCTCCATTCGTACTGGCAACCACTTCAACAATCACACTGAGATAGAACTTGTCGATCTGTCGGAGCCGTCCGGCTGGATTGTAATCCCCCTCAAAGACATGCACGAGCGGCCAATACGCACGTTTATGATCCAGATCACAGCCGTGTCTAACCACCAGAATGGACATGACACACACATGCGACAGATCAAGATCCACTCCCCCGTGAGAGACATTACCAATGCCAAGAGGCCGGTGTTCACAAGTGTTGACATGGCACAGTTCGGTTCTATTAGGTAGTACACAGCCATTGACTGCATTTAGTCATTACTGATTATAACAAGCTATTACTATATTTGACCTTTTGGATCGCACTAATGTAGATAGATGAACATGTTCATAGTGAGACAGATATTCACGTCACTCAAATTGGACAAGTTGGATTGTATGCGTGTTGTTTCTGTGTTGTCTTTATGGTTAGTGTAATTATGCAGCAATCCAATGACCTCGGTGATATCGTAAATACAACTTTGTAATGTCTACTTCATCCAGGTGCATAAATTTACCAGTGGTGAAGTCGGGCTGCAACAGAACTGTCGAGTTCACTCACTCTCACGTATTCACGATATACACAAGGTGACTGGAATGCAGCATTATGTACGTTCCAGTGGGCCCATTTACAGCGCTGAAACCGACAGTCAAAGAACTTTCAAAATTAATGTAAATGCAATTACATTTGATGTCGCATTTGAATGTTTGAATTAAACTTGTGAATACAAAAATTGGTTGTTGAATGTTTGACTCATACACATTAGCATTTGAATAAAAAACATTTCCATTTCGCTAAACAAAACATTTGGATAAAACACATTTGTCTAGTTGTCCAGGTGGTTAATTGGTATTTCGTCTAATTGGTGTGTAGTTGTCCAGCTGCCCTGTTATAAAAAATCGACAAATATCTCGAGGGGAAAAACGGTTTCACATCGACAAAATAAGTTGGTCTCTCGATAAGCCAAAGGTTTCCTTGTCCACGTAAATTGCCATATGGTTTACCGCAGTAGAGGTTCTTTGAGATGTCCACGCGTATGTATTTGGTATTGCAGACGGTCGGGGCGTGGCACTTTCATTTCCCATGCGTCCAGGTCTTCTTGGAGCTGCTGTGAGTCTGCTGGTGTGGTGATCTTTTCTAGAGGATGGTATTGCCGGCAAATAATCTCAATAATGATGAAGCTTGCATGGGGAGAAGACGCTGGTGGGGCACTTTTGTAAAATACTTTAGCAAAATCTCGTAGGATAGTATATGTCTGTCCTCCGCTATCGAGTTCAGCAGCCAGGTCGTCCACAGTTAAGACCAGCTGGATTTTAGTGTTGATAATCAAATGAATAATATTTAGTTGACACCCACAGCAAAACGATAAAAAAACGCTGAATTGTGTACGAAATGTTTTGGACAGTTTGTCAGTTTCGTTTCCAGATGGTTGTGCCCGATTCACCTCATTAACCAATTAGCGTGAGCGACGACTTACTTATGACCACTACTTAGAGTAATGGAATACATCCATTACTTTATGATATACGTTGGGCACAGTGGTCGAGCGGTTAGAGTGCTGGACTATCTTTTGGACGAACCGGATTTCGAACCCAAACTAGTGCCGCCGGGCTGTGGTTCGGTACTGGTTCGGACGTTGTGTCGAAACTTGGGTTTCGTTCACCCTACGTTGATTATGTCTTTCGGAAGAGACGCTATATGTCGTCGGTTCCTTCTATTTGGTGTCTATGCCAAGGGAAGTGAAAGATCCCACACAGGGAAATGAAAAAAAACTGTCGTAGACTCACTGAGCGGTGGTCTCATTTCTATAACAAATATGACAATAATGGACAACTGCTCGACCGATGATCATAAATGGAAGAAGAATCACACCTTGTGTTATCACATGCAAACGACGGCGCGCAAACTTAACGCTTTGTTTGGTTGTGGCGCATAAAATAACTAAACAATCTTACTATATCTTCTCTTGCATGTGATAACCGTGAAGTCGTATTGTTTTATTATATACCTCTAGTTGTTTGTGTCTTTCGAGAAACGTTAACAGATGAGAGCAATTGACATGTTTTATAGGAGCGCATTTAATTGCAATTAAATGATAATCAAAGTTAAAATAAGCTTATCCAATAAATAAGAGTCTGTTCATAACTATATTTTAAATCCGTTGTAGGACGTAGAGGAGCAGACTGTGACAATAAAAGCTGGAGAATCGATTGGTTTCACGTAATATACCTTTGTTGAAAAAATCACAAAGCTGTAAATTTGTAATGCGGTTGGATGCACAAATCGTTTGTAAAAGGTGTGTACCGTTCGATTTTATTGGATACCACTAAATGGCGAGAACATTGTAAAATTTATCTCAGCTATCTATCGCATGAATTGGATGTCCAACGAACACATATGACATATGTATATATATATATATATATATGTACATATATATATATATATATATATATTATATTACATATATATTACATATTATATATATATATACACACATACATACATATATATGTTCGCGTTTCAAACTACGGAGGTATGTGGGATTCGCTTATGCCATTTCAACGATCTGCCCCGCCAGTCATCGCCATTCGACACGGCTGAGGGCACGCCACATCTCGACATCCACAACGATGGTAATGATTTCAACCATCATTAATTAGGATAATAACCCTAATCTTGTTAATGAATAATACAACAAATTCACTAACTTTTCATTCCCGTTTTCTAACTAGTTCCAATGATTAGCCCAACTCCAATCATAACTAACTAAAACCATAACTTATAATAAGCTTAACCTAATTAACAAGGACATTTCACACTAACAATTTATTTCCGTCCTCTGATTGGTTCCAACAATTACCATAACCGCAATCATACATGACCCCACACACATGCTCACAGTCACGCACGCCCACACACATGCACTTTTCCTACGCGTGTACATACATATAAAATCAGAGATATTATTAATAATATTATACGCAGTTTAATTTTTAAGAAAGGAATTAAATTTTGACCAATGATTTAGTTTAATGTTGGTTTATTAGGTAGCTCAACGAGAGCGACTATCAAAGTCTTAGAGGAGTCTCCTGACCCCTATTTTTGCAATTACATACATTGTTTATAATAAGTAAATAACTTGTACTATTTAAAATTATAATTTGCATGTCTGACAGGTCAAATTAAATAAATTCGACTTCTTCTTCAATAACACATGACTCCAACAATATATAATAATAACCTTAACCCTAATTAAAACAATAACCCTTCATGACTGACTTTATCCATGACTAATTACCCCATTAATCGTAGCCCTAATGCATACTTATTTATTCCCCTCGTCTGATTATCACACTAACTATTTATTCCCGTCGTCTGACTGGTTCCAACGCTTACGTTATGACTAACCTCAACCATAACTAACTCAAATCATAACTAATTATAATAATGACATTAAAACAGCTAATGTTCACATTTTCCTTTACCTTGTGGCTGTCTCGGTTGGCTCGACTGTGACATCGGAAGACGGGAGGAGGGGTGCTGTTGAAAAATTTTCGCCGCTGCGCAGCTGTATCTTCAGCTTCTCCACTGTCTCGGCTGTGAACTCATAACATCCGAACAAACACGGGACAGTTCTATTGAGAATTTATATTTTTTACGTCGCGCCGCTGCTGTCAATTTCTCTCCACTGTCTCCGCTGTCTCCGCTGAACTGATGACATCTAAAGATGAGGGGGGGGTGCTTTGGAAAAATTGTCGTAACCGCAACTGCGGGGGGGGGGCAGAAAACAATGAATGCCCTCCAATTGCACACACCTTTCCCAGTATACAAACATACACATTAATAGTCTCATAAAATTTACATTTCCACCCGCCATTGACGCTCGGCAGAAAACCAAACATTCACGCTCACATTAAATGGGGGCAGAACCATATGTCTGCCCCCCTGAGAAATTCCAGGGGGTAGCTGCCCCTCTGCATGCCCCCCCCCATTCCCGCGTCTACGCATTAATATGTTATGACATTTCACACTAACTATTTATTCCCGTTGTCTAATTGGTTCCAACGATTACGAACTCGACCTTAGTGTATAGGATGATTACCAAAGGTAACTTGTGTACTTGGGTGGTAAAATATAATAACGGTAGTGTTTTGACATTGGGTAGTGTCTTGAGAGTACGTTGGGATAGTGTTTTGAACTTAACAATAGTGTTTTGAAGGTACGCTCCTCGAGGTAGATGATAAACGGCACTGGGCTGTAGTCACCTATTGTTGTCATGAATGAAGGACATTCACCGACCGATATGCGTTGTTAGTCTAGGACTTTTATTATCAAAATTGGGTCATGTTGGAACAGATTGCAACAGAAGCAATTCTTACAATTTTGAAAGCAAGCATATATCCTTTTAACTTAAAAAATATACACTCAAAAATTGGGGAGCATTGTCAAAATTACATAAGTTTATCTTGGGACCTCCTCAATAGCTTTTACCTGCAATTTTGTAACGATTTTAATGTTGGGACAAAGAATGAGCAAGATAATGTTTCTGTAAACCTCAAATAATCCAGATGAATCTGCGTAAATACGCACACATTATATTCAGAAAACAAAAAAATATACATAGACATTAAAATAGTTTTACATTGCATTAATTTTTCAATGAAATGCTTATTTGTATCAAAATATGCATGGCTAACTCTCTAATTACTTGTTCAATTCGTCTCCTATTAGTCCTGTATACCACGATTAGGCTCAGCATAATTATAATTATGTTACTCTCATGAGCATCTGTCGTACATGTAACATAGTGCAAGTACATTTAACAGGGAACATTGTGTATAATAATTATAATGTCCCCTTGATACAAGGTATACATATAAATACATGAATCTGGCTAATAAGCATAATTGAGGAAAATTGACGTATTTTCTCCCATGTAACGTAATTATAATTTGCATTCCCATACGGATATCCTTCTGTCATGAGCATTGACCGAATACGTAACATAACACAAATGCATTTTATCATTGCGGATAATAATTATAATGAACCCTTCCGTGTAAGGCCAACACATGTACATGCGTGAATCTTTAGAGCCCAAGAAGGTAAGTCCTTATATATCGCAGTACCCAGTCCTTTGGACTGCTCAAAGCGCTTGATCCTTTACTTCTGACAGTCTTGTTTAATCGAATACCATCGAGACTTCTCTTGGAAGCATTCAGCCACTTTGCATTTAATGCGCGAAGAGTATTCGTACACAAATATCCATTACTGTCTTTACCCAGGTAGTCAGTCATACAGCTGAGAGAACTGGAGCAATGCAGAGTGAACGAACTAACCCAGGTTCGACACGGCAGCACATGATTCGAAACCGATCGAGTTCTCTCGATTGATAGTTCAATGCCACTGCGCTCCACACAAAAACATAATTGAGGTAAAATCGCTGTATTACGTAGTCATTAATATCACATGTAACTGACGATCATTGACGTAACTCTAGACTTTGTTTGAACACTCTAGCTGTGTCGCGGATTGACGTGCTAGGTGCGATCTCGAGTGGTGTGTTTGCAAGAAGTCTCATCGTTCGAATTTCTGATTCTTCAAGGACGGTTGAAAGTATCTCCATCAGCTTGTGTCGTTTGATGTATCAACTGTTCGGCTCATGTCTACGCGAAGAATCTCGACTGCGAAGCGATATTTCTGTGCCTTAATTGGCACACAACCACCGGTACTCGAACACTACGTCATCCCAGTAAACAAGGAACCAGTTTTGAACCAGTTTGTCACGTGTCATACTGGTTCATAACTGGTACGGCTCCACCAGTACGTGAATTCACGTGTATTCATATGAATACACGTGTTCTGTCTATTTTCACGAGTTTTGAACCAGTTTGACACGTGTCGTACTGGTTCAGAACTGGTACGGCTCCACCGGTACATATCCTCACATGAATTCACGGGTTAATTCACGTGTGAAACTGGGGAAACTGGTACGGTTCCAGGGGAACGAGTAATCACCTGAATTCACGGGTTACTTCACGTGTGAAACTGGGGAAACTGGTACGGGTCCAGGGGAACGAGTAATCACGTGAATTCACGGGTTCATTCACGTGTGACACTGGGGAAACTGGTACGGTTCCAGGGGAACGAGTAATCACGTGAATTCACGGGTTCATTCACGTGTGACACTGGGGAAACTGGTACGGTTGCAGGGGAACGAGTAATCACGTGAATTCACGGGTTCATTCACGTGTGAAACTGGGGGAACTGGTGCGGTTCCCGGGGAATGAGTAATCACGTGAATTCACGGGTTAATTCACCTGCGAAACTGGGGAAACTGGTACGGTTCCAGGGGAACTAGTAATCGCGTGAATTCACGGGTTCGTTCACGTGTGAAACTGGGGAAACTGGTACGGTTCCAGGGGAACGAGCAGTCACGTGAATTCACGTGTGAAACTGGGGAAACTGGTACGGTTCCAGGGAACGAGCAATCACGTGAATTTACGGGTTCATTCACGTGTGAAACTGGGGAAACTGGTACGGTTCTAGCGGAACGAGTAATCACGTCAATTGGCGGGTTCATTCACGTGTGAAAGTGGGAACATTGGTACGGTTCTAGCGGAACGCGTATTCACGTGAATTAACGTGTCCATTCACGTGTGGAACTGGGGAAATTGGTACGGTTCTAGTGGAACGAATAATCACGTGAATTCACGGCTTCATTCACCTGTGGAACTGTGGAAACTGGTACGGTTCTAGGGGAAAGAGTATTCACGTGAATTCAGGCGTAACTTAAGCGGCTGCCGAGGCTACGTTGATGGGCGTGGAGATCAACCTTCATCAGATCAGCAATAATCGACATATGGGCTAATTAGGTATTAGTCGAATAATTTATTAGTCACGATTATGTGCAATTGTGTGCGTGTCTTAGTTTCCACCCTTTATTGTAAAACCGTATTGTTTTGTCAAAATTTGTATTCCTTTCATTACAAGCAATACGTTTGATTTGTTGCGCTACACACAGACCACATTCTCATAAACCAAGGTTAATATTCAAGAAACCTAGATGTATCGTTCTGACAATAAACCTACAATAATTTATAACGTTTTGGAATAAACTAAAATCGTAATGTAATATATATATATATATAATATTGTGTTGCCATTTAAGTAACTATGCAAAATGTACCGACAGTTTCTTGATAACTAATAATAAACCGTGAACATACTCATACATACTTGGTAAATATGCAGAAAAATAAAATAAAGTCGTTACAAATGTTCTATTAATATAGATACCTAAGTGATCAAATTATATATTCTAATTGGGGTACTGCCAATTACTGTAACCATAATTATATTCGCAAGCATTTATTTACCCACTAAGAACGCGAGCAATACCGTCTTTATGATTAAATCATGGCCAATCTAATTAAATGACTGACTCCACTGCACTTCTCACGTTCGTATAAGGCGTTCCATAGCCCTGGTTGAGAGGAGCACGGACACTCTGGCACTTTTGCATCAGTTTCTGTTTGCATCGACGTGTGTCGTTTACAACCGTCTTCCTTTCAGGGCTTATCCAGCGCGTGACTGTCCTCATTCATTGCCATAGCATGTTGTAGTTTAGGGTAATTAGTTAATTGATTTAATTTGGATTTGTGCATTAGTGCCGGCTGCAGAGAGTTACGCTCAGCGACCCATAATGCGTTCCTAGCGACTGTGGCAAGCAGTGTCCAGCTTGTATATGCACACGTTAAAATTAACTGATGTGGATCAACCACAGCGTTTGTTGTGAAACAATAACTTAGTTGAGAATAGCCGTAATATAATATAATGAATGATTTTGGTTATTACAATAATGTTAGAGACAAATCTCACGTGCAACACTATTTACACCAAAAGTAATAGGACAGGGTACCGCAAAATGTGTTTACACGTGGGCCAAATGTTGTCGCAAAACAACCGTCATACGATATCGAAGCTGTTCATGATGTTCTAATTTTAGTTGTTTCCAGCGCTCCACAACGTTCTGTTAACAGACTAGTCTGTATATGTACCAATTACCAAAACAATTGGTCCTTAACATCAAACTTCTTGTGCGTTATATTTCATAGTGAACCGCTCTTGAATATATATATTGTACCGTACAGAACGTCAAGCCGTTCGCAAATCGGATCATGTCTGAGAGAGTTACACGAGTTTAAAATATGATACCCAAACGCAACCAGAACGTCCTTGACTATTTGACTTTACCACATCGAACACACGTTTTACTGATTAATTTGTTTCCATAATATAATATTTTCTTAACTGTGTTGCGTGGAACACGTGTTGCATGTATATATTGTACACTTTGAGAGCATTGTCACTTATCATTTATATTTAATTCTGGTTGGATTTAGTCTATGAATTTGATTCATGGCAATAAATCAAGAACATTTTGGCATTCAATATTTCATTTACAGCTATCGATATATTTCAAAAGTGTAAAATAAGCAATATTTGTTAAATTACTTAACATGCCTATTTATAACATATTCAAGTTTGATCTTGCGGAAGCAAATATGTCTGTTGTATCAACTATGTATCCAACTAGCATATTTTCGTCACGGACGTGACGTTGTTTGTGAATGCGACTCATGGATGGCCGTCCAGTTGCTACAGTGTATCTTTGGGCTATGTAGAACTAAAAAACTCATTCATTGTATATATCTCTGAATTGTTCTTGTTTCTTTAGGTTTTGGGGACAGTGTTGTAGACAGTTCTTTCTTAAACAAAATGTATTATTTCGTCAGCTTTATTACTTTTATTAACAGAAATGTAACCAATTAAAAGTATATATCTCAGCTGGTTGATACTTGATTGAAGTTAACTAATGTCTCATTGAATTGTACCATTAGCCTGTAGATATGAATTCTTTGTAATTTTACTTTATTTGTTCACATTTTCTAGCAGTAATATGTCCTTGAATGTTGAAGGGCAGATTCACAAAGAGATGTTAATATGATGAAGAGAAGGTAATTATGTGCAATGATACCACTAGATCATGCCAACAGAAGTTATGGTCAGATGCAAAGTATTTATTGAGCGCAAATGCCAAATATACCAAATACTTACTGAATATTGTCCACACAGAAACAGATTTGTAGAGGAAAGAAATCTTGTGATGCATTTACTTAGAATGTGCAACATTTCACATGTCCCATGCCTGCCTTTGTAGTTTTATAGAGTTGGATGAACCATGTGTGGTCTAATGATATCTATGTTCAAAATACAACATTGTTGCCTTTTATTTTAGATGCCAGTATGTTATAATGAAAATGTCAAAAGCTCGTGGTAAAGAAACGTTAGGTTTTCGTCGTTCATTATTTAAAGATTTATTGACATGCTCGTCTAGCTGTGGATGTCTGACCTGGTGAAAACTGGATGCCCATTGGTTCCAAGATGAACACAGTTGATGGTGTGTAGATCCACATTTAACTGAGTAATGTTGGATGTCTGTCCATATTGGTGGTAATAAGCGATGTTCACGAGGTTCAAGTATGTATTCTATCAATGGTAACTTGTATATTATTTATTTTTATATAAAGAAACACAAGAAGAACATTATTTTGCTATTTCCTATCTTGAATGTCTTTGAAATAGTTGACATTCATTAACACTGTCTCTTGAAACTTATTTAAAAAGTCATGGTGGCAATAACAGTACAGACTTTACTAAACACATATAGTTGAATATAATACACCTTTATGATAAACACATCAAGAACTGGCATTATGTTAGTTAAGCAAAGAGCAAGCCGATTCATACTTTTAAATAAATCCAGATAAGTGAAAACAAAAACACTCCTCGCTCATTACCTCTGATCATGGGACAAAGTAAAAGAGAATTGCCTGTTTTAAAAGACATGTTTGTCTGAAAATATTGTTGTCATACTGATTACCAATGCCTAGTATTATTCAGCATGTGTGTACATGGTCATATATGTGTCAATACATTTGTTACAAAAATGTTATCTTGTTATGGCAAGTGTTCATATGATATTGTGGAACCCTGATAATGTAGAAACCATAACACCAGGACATAATATACCTTGCAATATGCACGATGAATTTCTGTCAAAATCATTGAAAAAATCCTTTGGTGACTAACGTCTATACTGTATGAAGCATGTCAGTTAAAATTGCACAACTAACAAAAGTACCTGGTCAAAACAGTTCGGTATTATCCAAAGTTTTGCAAACACTACATTTAAAATTGGCAAAATTGACTATTGCATTACAGCAGCACCTATCCTTGGCAAACACCCCAGGAAATATATGTATCAGCAGTATAGCCGCTCATACTAGAGTACAGTTTTAGTTGTCGAACATTAGCATGTGGTCTTTCTGTAGAAACCATGCAAGTTGGATCCTTTCCTCCAGCCATCTTGTTATTGCTAAGCACATAGAAAACATTTGTATCACATGTTTGTGTGCAATGATATCTATATACAACTGAGTGATGTTGGGGGTGAAGGTTGAAATACTGCCTTGTTGATGTGTTTTCTCTGTGATTTTTTTTTTTTATACAAATTCCTAAATTGTTATTCCACTTGGGTTGTTTGTCTTCCACCCTTGTTTCCATGACAGAGTCATTGCTTAGCCTTCTGAAGTTTCTTCCTACCTAGCTGCCATTGCCATGTTATATGTGGCATATGCTAACTTGCTGTGCTATTTCCAATAGTTTGTGAGTGGAGTTAACTTACTTTAGGTGGAATTATTGTAAACGGCGTTATTGAATGGAATAAGTAGATCATCCCTTGTAACATTATACTATACATTTTTATATCCATATCTAACGTATTGTGTCGAAGTGTGGGGAGGAGCATATAATACACATCTTAGTTCTTTATTCAAATTACAAAAGTATGCAATTCGGTTAATTATGTCAGATACATACAGAGCGCACACAGACCAACTATTCCAGAAGCTGTCTATTATACCAATAAAAAAAATCTACGAATACACGATTGTGCTGTTTATGTACAAAATCGTTAAGAATATGTTTCCGTCAGTTATGACAAGGATGTTCATTAGAAATAACGAACTACATGAACACAGGACACGCAACACAGAATTACTACATGTGCCGACTTCAAAAAGTAATGTATTATATAAAACCATTAGATACCGAGGTGTCAAATTATGGAACTATATGGCGACAACAGTGGATTGCAATTGTAATTTTGTATTAGCAACGTTTAAACGTCAACTTAAGAATTTTTTGCTAGTAAATAATATTAATGACTTATATAAATAGCATTCTTTGTTGCAATTTTAAATGAAACATTAATGAAAACAGTACTGCTGTGATTCGTGTTGCTGTTTTTCTTCTTTCTTCAATCATACAAATTGTTATCTTGCACCATGAAATTTACATATGTATCACATGTATTGTGAGGGCTAATCAGCCACTCGTGGCTTTATACCCTCATTACAGAAACCATGGCAATCTATGTATGTAATTGTTTGGAATGTATCACAGTTTCTGTAATAAACCATTATTATTATTATATTATTATTATTAAATGTGTGTGCACAACCAGTAGTGTATGGTTTATGTACATCAGCAGAGATCGAACCTGCCACACACAACACTGAAACACTATTGTCATAAACAAGACAGTTCAACAGTTCTTAAACAATCAAATGACATAGTATGTCTGCATTTACAACACAATACTCTAACAGCATTCAGTCACGACTATATTGTTACTATTGATGCACTTTTAGACGGTTAAGTCCACAAAAAAGCGCTCACCCTTGTTCGTCATCACCCCATTCAGTGTGACCCTGTGTGACTGGCCGCGAGTACTGTATAAATGCCTGTCAACTCTCTGTCTTCTTCTCTGTGACACAATTTCCTATATCAAACAGTGTGTGTGTGTGCACGCGTGAATGCGTGTGCATGAGTGTGACATGTATCCCTGTCAACTGTGCATATCAGTCAACTTTCCATATCCCCAGGAGAGGCATACCTAAGGCAATGTTATCAGACCACCCTTTATGTCACATTGTGCAGGTGACTTATGAAAGAACCTGCATTGCCGTCTCCTCCATAGGACTGAAAAGTGACTTCCTGGAATAGAGAGCCAAGACACTTGTTGATGTCAGCAGGAGAGCTAAGCACAATAAACATGTCTCTGCAATCAAATATAGAAATAGGACCAGAGTAGGTCTGGAGACAACAAATAAGGAAGAAGTCATTCCAAGCATTCTGCTAGACACCAACTTCCGTAATGTCTAGGAAGGGGATATTCATGCAATAATATCTAACTGGATAACATCTCAGAATTTTAGCTAGGTTGGAAGTACGTTATTATTTAAACAGACACTCCGGATTTCGACATACACATATTTTGAAACAATGTTGGTGGTCGGCAGTTACAATGGTAAAATATAGCCCAAACGAATTAGAATATCTACATCCACACATGTCATAAATAGTTACAGTTGAACCTCGGTTAACGGTCACATCATTACTATAGCCACATTGCAATTAAGGTCACCCTAGGACAGTCCAAAACTGGTTCCATATATAGTGTAAAATATAGGAAATTAGTCCCACTAATATTGTCACCTCGCTATTCAGGTTATTTTACCCAGTCCCAATGGCGACCTTAATAGTGAAGTTCCATATATATATATACATATACATATGTATATATACATATATATATATATATATATATATATACATATATATATATGCATATTTCACGGCGTACATGAGACCGCTGTTTTAAGGAGACAGCAGCCGGTCTCCTTAAAGTTTAGGCATAAAGGAAATAACTTCGGCCATTACTAATAATTTTATTTTACATTTTTGGTGATTTTGAGCATGTTTATTCAAGAGCTTTATAGTATAAAAAACATAAAACTATATACAGACTGGAAACAAGCTAGCATATCTGCACAGAACTACCGACCAGTCAGTTTAACGAGCGCAGATGGGAAAATATTGGAAGGTAAAATCAGGGACACCATCAATGAATATATGAAAGTAAATGACCTGCTGAGCGATAAGCAATTTCGATTAATCAAGGGCCGTTCTACAGTATTTCAACTATTCAAAATTACTCGATTCATGGACAGAAGCCCCCTTCTTTTTGTTATATTCGAAAAAGATTTATTTGATATTACAACGAGCTATCATATTTTCTCGTTTGTAGATGATATGAAGGTCTTCAGTCTCTTCAGAAGAATGCGCAAAACTGCAAGAAGATCATTTTTCTGCCGAACGCTGGACAAATACATCACTTTTGCAATTCCACCCAGATAAATGTAACCATACAAGATTTGGATCTTCATCCACAAGGAATCAAGGCTATTCACTGGGAAGCAACCAGACAACACTTACAAGTACGGACAAGGTGAAAGATATTGGGGTCACTTTCCATTCATTGCGTAATTTGTAGGCATGTATGTCAGAAAAATTAATAAAGCTGGATTCAGTATAACGGTGTTATACTGAAACACGTTGTGTCATCTATAGTTTAACCACTGTATTCCTATTGTTCCTTTTACGCTTCTCAGTCACAAATTAAATTAAAACCAAGTTCAATCCTCTCGGCAAGTGATTAAGAAAGAACCATTGTTCGGCTCCCACGTAATGCCTAGAATGTTCACCGTTAGTTGAATCAATGCATTGTCTCTGAGGTAATGCACCATGACATTGTTTGTGCGCAGACGAATAACAGTTGGCATGTATATAGTAACAATATTGTCATTCGTGCTAAATGTGCAAAGATCCATGACCGTACCCAATTACCAGTGAATGCGAGAGAGAGAGAGAGAGAGAGAGAGAGAGATACAGACAGACAGACAGACAGACAGACAGACAGACAGACAGAGAGAGAGAGACAGACAGACAGACGAGAGAGAGAGAGAGAGAGAGAGAGAGAGAGAGAGAGAGGGCGAGAGGGGCGGATAGAAACAGAGAAGGGAACGAGGGACGGATAACGGGACAGCCAGAGAGGGGAAACGGGGAGAGCGACGGGGAAGATAAGGATGGAGGGGTAGATAGGGGAGAGAGACGAAAATGGATAGGAGGAGAGGGGACGGGAGAGAAAGGAGGTGGGAAAGGAGATGGAGGGGAGGATATGCAGAGTGACAATGACAATGAGTTTTATTAACCTACAACCCCTTGCGGAGTACGAGATATTTTTTCTCTTTAAAGTACATTTTAATAGAACATTATTGTATTCGTAAGAACATCTAGACTTCTATTATATAAATAATATTTACAGCATGTAAAACATAAACAACACACTATGCATAAAACATTCTGTGACCTTATTGTATTAAGTTTTTTCGGTAATTTTATAATCAGTAGTGCTAACCAAATAATGTAAAATAATATAAAATAAACCACATATTACACATGTATTGTACAATTTGAACTCATTTACATGTAATTATATGACTAGTAAATTAACTATAAGCTACAATGTTTCTTCTACGCAATTCACAGTTTTGACAGGGAATTTGTTAGATAGACAAACTTTGTTATGATTAATTAATAAATCTGGAAAAATCTGTCAACTGTTTCACATTATATACATCTGGGTCATCTTCAAAGTATTAGGTCTGATTCTAAAGTATTTCTATATATATTTTGATCTTTCTTCTACTAGTGATGGACATACAAGTACATAATGATATTCACCACTTCGGTCTCCATTGTGCATAAATTACACAGCCTCTGAACATTTTCATGGAGATACTGACCAACAGTAGCAGGTAATTTGTGATTTCCACAACAACATTTACATAAATTGATTTTGTCAGATGAGCTCAAGTAGATTAAACACTTCTCGAGCCCTACTTAATTAAAAAAATTATGTAATTTGAACGCAGCCTATTTACATTAATTTCATTGTGCCATGTTTGTCTGTTCATGTCTTTCATTTTAAGTTCTACCTGTGTCGTGTAGGTTTTTCATCAGCCTAAACATAATACTAGATGTCTTGCTCTGTTTGCTTTCAATTAAGTGTACCCAAACGTTTATTATTCTATTTTCTATAACTGTTGCCATACTTTATCTGCCAGCTTCTCCATATACCATACAATTTGCAGTGTTCCTGTTAAGTTTTAATAGACTTTTCAAGAATTTTCAATGATATCTCTCAATCTGCTCTACATTTTGAAAACCCCATATTTCACTACCATATAGCAGAATTGGCATTACAAGCTGGTCAAACAGTTCACACTGTATGTCTATAGGTAAATCTAGCGTCCTTGATTTACTTGTTAGGTTGAACATTGCACGCCTAGCTTGGTTAATTAATTTTGTTATGGCTTTGTTAAACAGTCCATTATGGTTTAGACTGGCTCCCAAATAGATGTAACTATCAATTGTTTCTAATTTGTTTTGTCCAAACAAGAACTCTGGGTGTGATCTGACCTTTCCACGAGATAACATAATAACCTTTGTTTTATTAGTATTAACAGACAGATGCCATGTTTGGCAATAATCACATGCAACAAATAATGCAGCCTGTAAATCTGCAGGTGTTTCTGTCATAACAATAGTATCAAACAGTAACGCAGGGAGAAGAGACTTACAGACAGACAGACAGAGAGACAGACAGACAGACAGACAGACAGACAGACAGACAGACAGACTGTGTGTGTGTGAGAGAGAGAGAGTGAGAGAGAGAGAGAGAGAGAGAGAGAGTGAGAGACAGAGGGAGAGAGTGAGAGAGCGAGAGAGAGAGATAGACAGAGACAGAGAGACAGAGAGACAGAGAGACAGAGAGACAGAGAGACAGAGAGACAGAGAGACAGACAGACAGACAGACAGACAGACAGACAGACAGATACAGAGAGTGACAGAGACAGAGATACAGAGAGACAGAGAGAAATAGAGACAGAGAGACAGAGAGACAGAGACAGGGAGAGGGAGAGGGAGAGGGAGAGGGAGAGGGAGGGGGAGAGGGAGAGGGTGAGGAAGAGGGAGAGGGAGAGGCAGAGGGTGAGTGAAAGGGAGAGGGAGAGGGATAGGGAGAAGGGGAGGTAGAGGGAGAGGGAGAGGGAGAGGGAAGGAGAGGGAGAGGGAGAGGGACATGGACAGGGACAGGGAGCAAGAGAGCTAGCGAGAAACAGAGAGCAGGTAGTCGGGCAGACATACATACAGAGAGATAGACAGACAGCCAGACAAGTAGATAGGCACACAGTAGAGAGAAGAGAGGCAAAGGTACAGACACTGGCAAAGACTGAGGCAGAGATAGGCAGATAAACATACAGCCAGCAGGGCGGGCGGGCAGGCGGGCGGGCAGGCGGGCAGGCGGGCAGGCGGGCAGGCGGGCAGGCGGGCAGGCGGGCAGGCAGGCGGGCAGGCAGGCATAGAGGCAGACAGTCACAAAAACATACCGGCAGAGAATGAGGTAGGCCGGCAGACAGGCAGACAGGCAGACAGGGAGACAGGCAGACAGGCAGACAGGCAGACAGGCAGACAGGCAGACAGGCAGACAGGCAGACAGGCAGACAGGCAGACAGACAGGCGGACTACCGTACAATCTGACTGACTTATAGATTGACATTATAACAGACAAACACAGAGGATGGAGGAGAGAGAGAGAGAGTGAAAGAGAGAGAGAGAGAGAGAGAGAGAGAGAAAGAGAGAGAGAGGGAGAGAGAGAGAGAGAGATTCGGGGAGAGAGGGAGAGTTGGAAAAGGGGAGACGGGGAGAAAAACAGACATATAAAGGCCTATATATGGGCAGGGACACAGAGAGACAGCGTGCTAGTTGCGACTATAACATTGCAACAATGTAGTCAAGCAGCCAATGCTACATTACTAAGTTGCGTCGGCTGTTCTAATATTAGACGTGTTAATTCAACCGAATGTAATAATCAGTCACCCTATAGATAGTTGTGTGAACTTGAACAAACAAAGAGTCAGAGAAACTTGTTTTAGCTAAATACTTCTTTTAACTAGTAACTATCACATTATCTAAAGTCAAACGTATGCATACGATATACCTATATATCACAATAATTAGTTAGGATGCTTGCTAGATATGTAAGTCGTCTGTAAACACAATTTAACATTATGCGACAGAACG